>JAUMHF010000019.1:7846243-7867618 GCA_032359275.1 Microctenopoma steveboyesi | reverse complement strand
CTAATGTTTATCAGTAAATTACAGAAAATAATGAACTTTATCACAATATGCTAATTTTTTTAGAAGGACCTGTATATCAATCAGGTTCATTTTTACAAAATCCTGATTTAGATTCTAGGTTATTACAGGTACCTCATTTCAGACTTTATGAAAATCATTTAATTTGCTTTGTTTCACATTATATTCTTTATAGTATAACTTTAACGTATAACATGTGGAATTAAATGGAAGGTGAAATAGAACTGCAACTATCATAAAGCATGTGGAGATGCTAATTCATTTGAATGTAGGAATAACGTAACAGCATATTTTCAGATTGTGGAAGGCATTTGTCAACATAACTGCCTGAGAAATGACGGAAATAGTTAAGAATTAAATAAGAGAGCTGTTCAAACCCAGTATATTTTCTCTCCTCCACACACTGCTGGCAAATCACTGTGTGAAGAGGGTGTGAATGTCACTTTTGGATAATTGCAGAAAAGGTTGGACTCAGACAGGACTTTAATTAAAAAAAGTTTGCTTTGAATATATCGTTTAACTTATTATTGGCAAGTGCATACCGTTAATAGTAGAACAAGTTATACACCCACTGAAAAAACGTAATGTCTCCATTTTACTGTTTTGGCAAAATCTCTGACAACTGCCTGGCTAATGACTTTTTCACCGTATGATGGTCGAAAAAGGTCCTTTTATTCTCATTTTAGACTATGCGGAAAGGAGCCAGGATAACGGTAGCTACATATGTTTTAGTTTTTGTTGGTTCTCTTCACTATGTGCATCTTTGCTTCAAGGCTCGCCATGCAGCACAGATTGGGGCTGATGGCATAGCAGTCATTGCCCCCTTCTTCTTCAAGCCCAGCACTGCAGGTACAAGATGTTTTTTTCATGATTTATTCTTTTTCTATTTCACACGTCGGTGTTGTACTCAAGCTCAGTAAAATTGGAATACTCTTTCCTCAGAACCATTGAAGATGTTCCTCCGTGAAGTGGCTTTAGTCGCTCCAACTCTGCCTTTCTATTATTATCATATTCCAGCTGTCACCGGCATCAATGGTGAGTACTATTCATGACTGATTTCGCAACAGCGGTGGATAAAAGGTTAACTTTCTTTGCTGATGTGATTGTAAATGTGAAATGGTCATTTTTGTTTTAGTGCTGGTGAGTGATCTATTGGAAGGCATCGAGAAGCTCATTCCCTCCTTCAGAGGAGTGAAGTTCAGTGGGACTGACCTGATGGACTTTGGCCAGTGTGTCAGCTACAGTCAATCTCACTGGTCGGTCCTCTACGGTGTGGACGAGGTCAGCCTTCTCCAGCTCGCCATCTGGTTTGTGCCTAAACGTTTTGTGACTAAAACGTATCTTATTATTTTTTCTTTTTAGCAACTCCTGGCAGCTCTGGCGATGGGAGCCAACGGAGCAGTTGGCAGGTCAGCTCTGTGCCATCTTGGAGATGCATAGTCATTGTCTCATAATGATTAGCATCGTTATCTCTGCTTAATGTTTTCTTTCCATGTAAATCATTGTATTTCTCTGCCTACAGTACATATAACTATTTGGGATGTCATGTCAACAAGCTCATATTAGCATTTGAGAAAGGTGATCTTATCCAAGCCAGGAAAATACAGGTACTGTCTATTCTGTTGTTAATCACAGCCTATTTTTTTGATTATTTGCATTATTGTTAAACTGTCATTGACCATTTTGTCTAATTTCAATGAGCAGTTCAAGATGCAAGAGCTTCTCGGTTATGCTAAGAAACTGGGTGAGTGATAGTTGTGTTATCATGTAACAGACACATAATATAAACCGATGCTGTTATAACATTACAGCCTTTCTCACTATTATTTTTATTGACAGGCTTCGATTTGGGAGTGAACAAGCAGCTGATGAATGAGGTGTCAGGCTTAAGTCTGGGGCCACCTCGACTCCCTCTAATGGCGTGCCCACAAGAACGCGCTGTGGCACTTGCTGAGAAGTTTTGGAGTATTTTTCCAGAATGCTGATTCATCCAGAACAGATTGTAGTTTCCTCTTACTCTCTGCACCGTTTAGTGTAATTTAGTAACTCCTGTTGTAGTCACTCTCACACCAGAAACGATTCAGTTACTACTTCAAACACTCAACAAGCATTTCTGAGTCATTTGTATTTTGTACTAAAATGTACTGTAAAGACCGGCGTCCGCCACATTTTCATCAGTCAATCCATCCAGTTACATGTGATCTCACACTGTAGCGACAAATTTAAAAGAACACATCATTCTAACATTTTTCAATGTGATAATCTCCATTTGTTAAAATCTATAAAATCGTAACAAGTATGTTCATACATTTTTTTTGCATTTGATAAACTTTTTGCAATAACATTAACTAACTTGCCATGGGAATAGTGACAGCTGTTCTTTATTTAGTAAATACGTCTGTTACTGTGTTAATTCATTCTGAAAACTACAACAGTTAAGCATTAGTTTGATCCTTCTTTTTTATATTTTCCATCATAACTTTCACATGTATAACCATAAATGTTGTGTTTTTAGTTTTTCTGCCTTGAAAAGTTTAGCTACAGGAAAAACACTGACCTTGAGCTGACCCCATCACGTGGAGGATAATGAAGTCAAAGGGGCATTAACACTGTGTGAGTGCTGTTCCATGAAATAACCTAACTCCTGACACTGACAAGACACTGTAAGGGAACACCGAACATTTGCTAATTAGATTCAGCATTTGTTTTTTTTGTTGTTAAATATGTATTATTTCTGAATGGTATAAAAAGGGAAGAACACTGCGCAATGGATCATTACTTTTGTATTACTTGATAATAAATGTGATCTACATTGTTTCCTACTCATTCGTGTCTCAGTGCTCTCTTTTTCTGAAAAGTTTCATAATCACAAGGCCGCATGATTACAAGATGTGTATATACGCAGTCGTTTAAGTTGAGACAGTATGGAGGGATACATGCCAGCAAGTGTGTCATGTGGCTCTGCTGTCTGATGGGCTGCCATTTCATTGTTTTTGTTCCTGCTCTCTAACTTTGTATTCTCAAACAAGATTATTTAGGATTTGTGTGATTAGAGCGCTCTGTGCCAGAATTTCTTGGACTGCAGGAGATTGTGTTCAGATTGTCGTTACTGACAAACATCACCAGTGGCTGTTTGTCGAAAAATCTAGTTTGAATCAAAAGGTCCATGCTGACATTTTCAGCTCCTAGATAGTTATGGCTTGTCTTGACTATTAGCTGCAGCGAATCACCAAAGTTGTTTTCCAGTATGTGTCACATGGAAATGTCCTCTTTACTTCAGTTCATTTATTTGAGAGACCTTATTTTACAGAATAAAAACACAACAAGCTTAAACCAGTGGTTTTCTAACCATTCGGTCTGAAACCCTTTATAAAACGGATGTGTGGTAGGGGTCCTTCTCCCCTAAGACTCTTGTATTGTACTCTGTTCTTGATGCTAATTAGACACTGATTATAAAATACCCACTGAAGAAACACACTTCTGGTTTTATTTGTCCTTCTTCTAAGCTCTTGTCATGTCTCAACCCTCAAAAATCATCAGCCGGGCTGCAGACATGCTGCACAGCAGATGCCAGGGGGTCATTCGTGTGTGTCTGTTGTGTTGCAGTCTGTGACAGTGCCTCCCTGTGGACATGCCACCTGAATCATTCTGTTATAACGAGTCACAAGACTCAGAGGTCGTGAGAGATTTAGTGAACTCTTTCATGCTCCAAAAAGTCCTTTCTCTAACTCTGTATCTTTATAGAACCCATTTGACCTTAGCATGGACATATGTTACCAGATGTGGTAATAATTAAGTACATTTTCTCAAGTACAATTTTGAGGTGCATGTACTTTACATTTTTATTTGACAATACTTTTACTTTTACTCCACTACAGTTATTTTCACATCACTAGTTATTTTTTGCAAGTTTTCTTTTAAAAGTCTTTATATATTAATAATATGCTGGTGTATAATTTATAGATAAACCTCCTGTCACTATATAGGACCACCAACTGCTGTTTATGTTCCACAGTTTGCAGGTAACAACACACTCCAGACATCTTTCAGAATTGGTCAAACAAATATGGACAAGACTGACACATTTATGTTATCACCAGCATTAAGTATTCATTATTATTATTATTATTAACTACATTTCTCCAAAGTAAACTATGCTGCCTCCTGCTGCCTACTCTTCATGTAGACATTCGTACAATTGCTACCAAAACCTCTTCTACTTTCGGTGCTTCCATTGTGTAAAGCACAGTGAGGAATTAAACGAACAGCAATGAAAACACTTACTGAATGAAATAAAAAGAGAATTGGAGAGATTAATTTGCCAGTAAGCCGTATCAGTAATAGCTTTGGCTTTTAAATGTTTTTTAGATAACTTGAAACAAATTTGCCATAAATTTCATAAAAAAGACGAAAGAAATGCATGCAACACTGCATTGGAACTAATTCATGAACAAATTTTAAAACTGGTAGAATAGATTCTTCTCAGGGTAACATTTGTAAAATAATAATTTAAAAAGAAAAGGTTACAGTAATCATTATAATGTGCACTCATTTAAGAAATTTTTAAAAACAGACACAATCAGTTTTTAGTTACTATTATTTTATATTTACTTTATATCTTAAATGTACAGTAGAGGATTAGGGCCTCTGTGAACATATTATTTGAGTTCTATCTTTTTTCTCCGAATTATTTCTGAGATTAAAGTAAGAATTCTGAGGAAAAAAAACTGTGAATTCTGAGATTAAACTCAGAATTTTGAGATTAACGTTAGAATTCAAATAATAAATTAAATGGCGGCCCTAAAGATGTTTTTCTCTTTCTGTAACTAGAAGTTACTTAAACTTTTTTTAGTAGTCACTTTAACGTCACACAGAGAAGAAAAACATGATGACGTGGTCCGGAACCTACTGCATGAGCGCTTGGTTTCGCGCGGTAGCAGGAAGGAAAGAATTCTCGGTGACACACAAAGCTCTAGCGTTTCCGGCCAGCTCAGCGCGTCAGTTAACAGTTGTCAGTTAACAGCCCGTCAAACAGTGGTGCCAGTTACCTGTAACATTTAGTGGGCAGAGGAGAAACATCGCGGAGAGATGGTGCTGCTGACGATGATTGCCCGGCTGGCCGACGGACTGCCGCTGGCCGCTTCGATGCAGGAGGACGAGCAGGTTGAATTTTTTTTAGCTCTTTCGCCCCTGTCGTCTCTAGCTGTTTGCTTATCGGTACAGGCTCTGAATGCTATAGTGACGTGTTGCTAACGAGCTGAGCCGTGGCCACACCAAAACCTAGAAGGAAGGTTTTACTCCAGTTTTGGCTCCTGACCACTGGCTGCTGTGTAAAAGCTTAATTCCATCGTTCAGTATGACTAAGTGATTATCCACTCCGTCCTGCAGCAGGCCTGTTTATCTAAACAGTATCAGCCATTTGTTTACCTACACTACCTGATCCACTCTTCAGAGGACAGAAGAGTGGATTTTCGCAGGGTTTCAACCCTGACCTTATTTAGATGTTGTTTCAAATCATTTGAACGTTGCACAATTTCACCAGTGTGTTCTATGAAACGCAATATTACTTAATGCCACAATACTTAGACCAGATAACTCAAAACAGATAAGTCTGCATTGCACAATTAGACATGTCTGCTGTACCCAAAATAAAAGAGTATGTGACATGTTGACTATACTGTAAAAATAAGCTGCTTACTGTAATTTACATACAAAACCTCCAACTTTAAGTACCTCGCTTATTTCCATTTCCTTTACCCATGTTAATGTATCAATGTTATACATTAAAGATATGGCATATGGCATGTTTTAGTATGTTTGAGCTTGACCTAACTGTACTCTAACACCTTTCCTTGCCTCTCTTGTTTGCTTTCGAAAAGGGAAGTGAAAAGGTTTGTTGTGTCTCCACATCAACTTAATTTATGTTTCTGTGATGCTACATTGTGAAGAATCATTTAAGAAATGAATGACGTGTACCAGCAAATCGCTGCCTGTAAACAGGTTACCTTCAGTCTCGGATGTAGCATCACACGGCTGAGTCTGTCTGCAGTGTTGTACATCAGCTGTTTATTTTTAGCACACTTGAAATGAACACAGTCAAGAAAGTAGTGTGAAACCTGGACTGTAGGTGGTTGATATTTTAGTCTTCTCAAATGCTGAGGACAAGTAACCACACATCCTTCTCATATTCATGTCTTCTGCTGGATAAATGATGAATTTTTCTTTTTAAACTCTGCACAATGTGGCATTCAATCAATGTATTGTCCTGAATCCTGAATAAATAAGACTGTTATTTTGTTGGTCTAGTTGGGTCGAGATCTTCAGCAGTATCAGAGTCAAGCTAAACAGCTCTTCAGGAAACTCAACGACCAGAGTCCCACACGTTGCACGTTAGAGGCTGGTTCAATGGCATTTCAGTGAGTATGAAGTAATAGTAAAAAAAAATCAGTTACCTGCCAGAAGTAGAAAACCAACCTAATATACTGATATCACTGTCTTGGTCCTTCCTGTAGCTATTTTATAGAGAAAGGTGTGTGCTACCTTGTGCTGTGTGAAGCCAGCTTTCCAAAGAAGCTGGCCTTTGCTTACCTAGAAGACCTGCAAGCAGAGTTTCATGAGCAGCATGGAAAGAAGGTCCCCACAGTATCCCGGCCTTACTCCTTTATTGAATTTGGTAAGAAGAAAAGAACAGAATTACTGCTGATATGTTGGTTGTTTCGTAGACGAAGATACAAATAACGACAGACGAGAAGGGGCGAACGCTTAGAGAAAATAAGCTGCATTTAATGGCCTTCACTGTTTATGTCTCTCGCTCATCAGACACCTATATCCAAAAGACCAAGAAGTCCTATATCGATAGCCGAGCAAGAAGGAATCTGGGTAGCATCAATACAGAGCTCCAGGATGTACAGAGGATCATGGTGGCTAACATAGAGGAGGTGCTACAGAGAGGAGAAGCTCTCTCTGGTGAGTTCAAGTTACTTTAGATACCTCAGGGTCTCTTCCGGTCACTGATACATCATGTTGATCTTACACAGAATAATAAAAGCCCCTGATTCGTAGGTTTCTGTATTCAATTTTGTTTAATCATTTCCCCCTTCTCACACTTTTTTTAACTTCTGCTGCCTTTCCTCCGGTTCTCCTCCCTGCAGCGCTCGACTCCAAGGCCAGCAACTTGTCCAGCCTGTCAAAGAAGTACAGGAGTGATGCCAAGTATCTGAATACACGCTCCACCTATGCCAAGCTGGCAGCTGGTGGTGTCTTTTTCATTATGCTCATCGTCTATGTGCGCTTCTGGTGGCTCTGAGAAAGAGAGGGAGAAGAAGAAGAAGAGGATGGAAGCATTGGAGCTGCACAGAGTCTGCAGACACTAAGAAAATATGTCATGACCTAAAACAGGATCCTTGCTCTTAATAAGACTTTACAAACAAACCACAGTCCATTCTGTTTATGCCTGTCCATGGATGTGTGATATCTGGATTGAAATGATATCACCATACATCATTTTATTTTTAACACTTGCACAAGTAGTTGCCCTGGAGTTAGGTTAATGGATGTTTTTGTGTTTGTGTGAGTGTGTGTGACAGCGAGAGAATGGATTAATTTGTTTTGAGTTGCGTACAGATGTACAGGACAAATGAAGACAATTTCCAAAGTTGTACTGTAACAGGAGTTGCTGATTTAATCTTGTTTACTCTCTAATAATAAGAAGAAAGCATAAAAACATTAATTTATCATGAGCACATCATATGAGCATTAGCATTTAATTCACAATAATTATAATAGTGAAGTCCCGATAGGCCTGGACAACATACAGTATGTATTTACATTTATGAATATTTGGACTTAAAGATCAGTAGGCTCAGCAACATGTGTTGAAATCATTTTTTAAATATATCGTACAATAGTCTTGCAAATACTATTTCATCCATGACTGATCAAGCTGATTTTTTATTATTTGGTCGTCAGTGACCCTATAAAGGACTGTACAAAAAATATTGGCAAGGGGGTGCAAAGAAAATAAGCTTGTAATGTATTTTTTTCATTTTACTGGGAATGTTGTTTTTGAGAGACCAGGGGAGGTAATGTACGCTTTTCTCAACAGATTGATAATTTGTTTCATCCTAAAAAAGGAGGGAAAATGAACCTAGAGTTGCAAATGATGGTTTACTGAGTAAAGTGAGTCACAGAGGGACCTTTTATCATATGCAGAGGACAAAGAGGGAGCCCAAACATAATAATGCTGGGGAAGACTTTGATGTTCTACCCCCCCTTCCTCCAACTAGTTTTCATACAGTCCCTAGCCTGACCCCACTAGTATGTGTCCCCTCTCCCTTTATACTGCCTTGCACCTTTACTGTGTGGAACAGAAACTTTCTTTAAGCAGGCCTAAAAAACTAAGATGTCTGGTTAGGTTCTTTGATTTTGTAAGACGTTTACCCAAGTGTAGACTTGATTTAAGGTGAACTCAAACAGTGAGTCACAGGTGTCTGCTCTCCGCAGCCACTGTCTGCTCTTTGCTCTCTTTTGCTCTGTTCTGTCTGCTATCTATAAATAAAATCATTTGCACAAAACACACTTCCTCTCTGTCACTTGAACTGATGTCCTCTTCAACTGAGATCTGCATGTTGTCAGGTTGAGATGAAATCCTGTTTATTAAGTCAGCCATATGAAATACACATACAGCAAATACAGATGTCCTCAGACTGTTATAAGGCAAACGTAAGCAATTTAAGTAGGGTTAACCTGCTTTATGTACCTAAACAGGAATGTCTATATACTATGATAATTAAGCAAGAGGGTTTAACCTATAAAACAGGTTTTCCTATTACTGACTGGTCTCAGTATGCAAAGGACTTCTGGGAAAAAAAACTACATATGAAATGGGGGAAAAACATGTATTAGAAAATGCATAGTCAACATCAAACTGTGAGTAGGAAGCTCAGTGAGTCAACGAGCATTTCCAGGTAATGTGGTTGTGTGTTATTTTGATAGTTATTTCTATCAGACCTACAAAAACTTGATATGGAAACAGCGGTGCTGTTAGTATTTTCATAATATTTATATTCCATAAATTATTGACGTGACACACATGACAGTACTGCACTGTGTTGGCCACCTTGCGCATAGTCTCGCGATACCACTCTTGACCAGCAGGTAGAGTGCTTTCCTCACTGTTGCAGTGACGCAGTTTGCTGAAAATGAAGCTGAAAATCTCCCTGCCTTGCAACTTCCATTGCTAAAAGTGGCCGATGGTAGCTGGTCTCCAAATCATAGGTTGGCTTTAAAGCATGGTAAAATATAGGCTGCAGCTTCCAGGGTACGAAAAAAAAGAGTGAAAAATAATTGGGGTGGTGGAGATGCAGAGTTGGAGCACGTTGTGGTAAACGCAGAAAACACTGTAAGGACGGAGAGCAGCAGTATTCTTCAGCTTGAGCTAGAACAGGAAATGTCAGAGAAAAATGAGAAGCGACACAGGGTAGCGTGCCAGAA
Organism: Microctenopoma steveboyesi; assembly: GCA_032359275.1. Classification (NCBI taxonomy): domain Eukaryota; kingdom Metazoa; phylum Chordata; class Actinopteri; order Anabantiformes; family Anabantidae; genus Microctenopoma; species Microctenopoma steveboyesi. The sequence goes on along the minus strand of JAUMHF010000019.1, from coordinate 7,858,108 downwards.
ACAAACCACAGGGCACAGGCTAACCTTTTCACCTCTCAAGGGAAGTGGGTATTTGTAAGTTTGTCCTCAGTTGTCATCAAAGTTATCTCCTTTTATGATCTCGTTCCACCAAAACAGCTTTGATTATCTTAAGGTTCTGTTTGCAAACCTTGCCTTTCTATCGACTGTATTTCTGCGTGTTCCTTACGCTGTTGTCTATCTGCGATGCTCGTATTTTCTCTGATTACTTGAGAAGTAAGAACTCTCGAATTAAGTTTTTGAAGACTTTTCCCAACATTTCTTCATCTGCCACACATTTTCAGGTTGGTGAAAGGTTGGTAAAAAAGTTTGTGTTTTTTATGTCAGAAATTAGAAATCCAGATGAAAAGAGTAAAATCCTTGTGTAAATGTCTGGGATGATTAAAAAAATAACAACATAACTCTCCGTTCTCCTTCCACTGTAGGTTACCATAGCAGCGGCAAGTGTGTGTGACAGTCATGTGAAAACGAAGCTGATTGGATTAAAATACTTTGTGTGATCAGGGGTCAGGAAAACGGCACATGTACTAAACACACAGAGCCTGATTCAAAACACTCTCTTTCTCTCTCTCTCTCTCTCTTTCTCTCTCAAACCAAGAAAGGTAGAAAGGCTGCAGTGTCTTCTACACATTTATCAGGTTTCAAGAGAAAACCTGTGGTGTGTACTCTTGCCAACTCATATTACCCTGTCTTGATTAAATTTCCTGTCAAAGACACACACACACACACACACACACTCACGCACAACCACAAGACCGTCCTCCCACACCTAACTTCTCCGGGCTCTTGTGCAATCGTAAAGAAACAGGACAATCTGACCTTGACCTTCAGTCACTTCGTCAGTGGAACAGTCGAGCATGCAAATTCAGAGACTGTGAGGGAATTTCAGTCCTGTTTCTGCCAGACCAACCGCATCTCATGAGAGGAAGCAAGACAACTCTCACTTGCAAATTCATTGGCTTCTTTCTTTCTGTGCCCCCAAGTTCACTAAACTATTCAGATATGATTGTATTAATAAAAGGGCACAGATGTCTTAAGGGTCTGTCCCACTGCACAGTCTGACATTGTGCAGTGTGCAGTGGGTGTCTATCCACAGCCCTGGGGGTGAATACACTTTATTCTCTGGCAGAGTGTGACAATGAGAAATAAACACCCCTAATAGAGATAACTTAAAATAAGAACTTCAGATAAAAGGTATGCAGTTAACATAACATAAACACACTCAACTTTTACCTTAAAATAGTTTCACGATTGTTAAAACTTCCCAGCCTTTGTTTATTTAGCTAAATCAACAGTAATTTAGCATGTTGCTAAAGTTAACATCAGCTCGCTAACAGGCTAACTGTGACAATGCTAACATGCAATCTTGGCTTAATATATATTTATATTTTAATGTGTACCCCAGATGTGTGTGCACATCTTCATGGCAATCCATTCAACAGAAGTTAGTCAGTCAGTCTGCATCAAATTTTACCATCAACCAATACTTCCACGCTCAAAAAAGTGTATGTAGCCATCATGTCTAAACATAGCCTTTTTTTGTGATCATTTTCTACAATACATAATTTGACATATTTCTCCCATCTTCTATATACATTACATTATATAATCTGTAATGAAGTGAAAAGAAAATGTCGATTCATTCTGATTGTCTTGTTCTCTATTGTACAGTACACAACATTGGGCATGTGAGAAGATGCAGCTAGATGTGGACCACAACAAGGGTACAGGGGAAGTGTCCATCATCTTAGCTGTAATGGCTATGATAAATCCATGTTCCATTGCATATCAAACCCGCTTCCCACCTCATCCCAGCTGCTTCCCTGTCTCTTCCCAGTCATTCTCTTCCATCAAACTCCTGTCTGATCCAATCAGAGCAAAGGGAAGCTGTGGAGACAGCAGCTGTATGGCAGAGGAGAGAGTCATAAAACGCAGAAGCCGAAAGAGGAACTAAAGAGACCTGGTGAGTTATTGCCCCCAAACGTACACACCGGGTCCTGGGAACTGGGAGCTTCTCACAGGGGGGTCAGCGTGCCATGTTTTGCACAGCTTCGGACATGCTCTGAACTTTGTAGTCTTTATCACTTCGCCACAGACTAATGATGAACCTTCCCACCTTCCCATCATAATACTGCAGAATCGTATTTAAAAAAAGAGCAGACCTTTAACTCTCTAATAAAAACCAATGTAATAAATTCTCTTTTTCCCAGCACTACATATTTACCCACGTCTCATGCAAAGTACCACAACTACCTTAAAGGAGTGTGACAATTTACTGAAAGCAAAAACAGGATATAGAGTGGGAAGAAGAGAAGTGTGTGAGAAAGAGAGGGAACAAAACAAAACATGCATAAAAATATGCAACGCTGTGACAAGATGCATTGTTCAGAGCCATGAGTCAAAGACATACCTCTATGATATGGAAGCACGTGTTTATGAATAGTTCTAATGGGACCTGATTCCTTTTATATTGTTGTGAACCCGTAGATCGAACATTTATCTCTGCTTTCTAACTTTCCCTCGCATTTTTTAAAATTTATCTCTCTCCACATAGATAGCATCATATCTCACGTGCACACAAAACTGTGAGCCGAGCCTGTGAGAAAGTGAGGGCTGAAGTGTGAATTCCAGCCATGCTTGTCTTTTAGCAGCTTGTGAATTTATGATACAGCTAACCCTGTTGTGGGCCTGCAAATATGTTATGAATTGAAAATGCAGAAAATGTGTTATTGGAAATCAGTTCAAAGACAAAATAATCGCCAGATAATGTCAGATACTGAGAATTGCTTGGACTTGTTTCTCCTGAAGTTTATGTGCATTGCAGAGTTATGTTTTGTTCACTTTGATTGTTTTTATTGTGTCATTTAATAAATAATCTCAATAATAAATGTCACATTATTTGTATCCTTGCTGAATTGCTGTTAGTTATGAGAGAACCCAGCAAATCATTCATGCACCCATTAACAGCTACACAAATATTATGTTTTATTCCTGAATCATTTCTCCTGTCCGTCCTCTCCCTGGTGTTCTCATCATGTCTGTGTGTTAAACATCAGGGACCGTGGTGGATTGCTTTGACCTACTGCACCTCGGGCCTCTGGGACCACGACATGATGGAAGAGGGTCGTAATGTGCATGTCAGTATTTCTGTGTGTTTATGTTTTGCCATTTGTGCTTGCACAAGCACGTGGATACATCTGTAGGTCAGTGTGCATTCCTTTATAATGTGTTAATGTATGAGAGAAAGATTTAGACGACCTTGGGTGCGAGTTGGCAGGCCAGAATTTGCCCTCACTGAAACCCCTCTCGCATCCAAATATCAACAGCAGCATGACATGTAGGTTTGTTTTGGTGGATTACATGCAGAGGTCAGCTCAACTTCAGGTGCTCTACTGTTACTCCCTTTACCAAAACAATCTCACGGCCTAAATATCCTCCCACCCACCCACCACCCTTACACCTAACTTAGATTCAGACATTTTTGCTCAATATTTGTTTAATTCTGCATGGATGAGTGTACGCTGTAAAATCCTACCAATGACTGTTTTCTAGTCACAGAAACAGGCAGTAATACTTGTGTTTTGCTGTGTGTTACCTTGCTCCCCTAAACTCTTTTTGGGGTGACTCAGTGGAAATTGATAGCAGTGATCATGGCAGCGTGCACTAATACACCAGTCAGGCTACATTCTCTAGTTTGTCGCTGTTCGTGACTAATGGAGTTGGGAAATGTGTTGGTGTTATGTGTAGGTGTGGGCTGGGAGGAGATGACACTGCTGGTGCTGTTATTTTCCCACTGCTATATAAATAGCCTGCTAGTGTGGGGTGACGGTGGGCAGGCTGGGACCCTCAAGGGAGTATCCCATCCTCACACAACAGCACATTCCTGTTCACCTGCCCCACAAGAGCCGTAGTTTACCTTACACGATGTGTTCACACACACACACACGTGTCCCTCCTCCTCCTCCTACTCACACTTTTCCTTCATCACCTGTTTTCTCAGCTCACCACTACCTCCTCTCACAGTCGACCCCTCTGGCTCTGCCCACACTTGAACCTGGAGCTCACTGACTCCACCGTCGACCACGGCGGAGCACCGTGATGTAGATTTCTGACACAAACGCACTCACAGAATCTCCGCTCTCTCCAGGGGAGGCTGACAACTACAAAGTACAACTTTAGTGTAACATACAGTATGTCCACAGATTGAAGTGGAGATCATGTTGCAACTTTGCATATTATCTGCAACATAATGCTGCTGTTGTAATCAGCTTGCTAATTAAATGCAACATCTGACAACAATTACAGATTTATCTTTCCAAAGTGCATGATCAAGCTAAATTACTCTTTTTTTCTTTGGTGACTGTTTTACAATGCACAGGCTAGTAAGAAATTGCACAGGTATATTTACTTTCTTTGGAGAAAATCCCATGTCTAACCATGTCAATGATTACACTGATTTAGTGCTGATCTGTGTGCTTTTTCAAATTATGTGTGCATTATCTTGCTCAGTGTTGACATTTGGCTCATATAACCCCAAGTTCACACAGGAAAATGATATACTGTGATTAAATACTTGGAAACCCTTGTATCAGCTCTGAATCTCTCTGTAAATTAGACACTTATGTGGCTTCTCGTCTTGGTGACCCTGCTTTGCTGGCCAGACTATTCCTGCTGAGGCTTCTGTTGGAGATCTGATCTGTTGCTGATGCTGTTATGTCCGAAACAAACAACACTTTTTAACACTGTCCATCCCCACTCCCTTTATTTAATTTGAACATGTCCACAGCTCACATTACAGAAGGCCAGAACACAAATGTAAAGCTGCGTGCTTCTTTTGCAGCAGTCAAAACAGCTCAGCGAGAGAGAAGCAGGTGATAATCAACCCTAAATATACCGCCTTTAACTTCCTGTTGCCCAGATCTGCTTACACGGTAAAGACGACATTAGAAAGATGATTGAGGCTTGACAGGGGCACAGAGGGCATCGAAACATCACGAAATGTCTGGTAGTCGAAAACCACATCAGATTCCCGGTTTATCAGTGTTGTTTGCAAAATACTCTAATGCAAAAATCAAAGAATAAGGCGCCCGTGAAACTTACAGAAGCGATACACAAGACCTTCCTCCGTTATGTGCAATACAACTGTTTATGCTAGCAAATCAGCTGCCACAGGTGGGTAATGAAAAGTGAATCAGCCTCTGCCACGGCTAATTATAGAGGGGAATCATATATACACATTTCACACCGACTCAGAACTGACTTAGAACGTAAAGGTCGGATGATGTTCTTCTTAAGTAACAGGCACTGATTTGGTTTCCCATGCCTATCACATCAGTGGAAATTGGCATGTTTACAGTTTTACACACACTGTCTCTATCTCTCTCTAGTGTAATGAGTCATTACTATCTGCCCCCTGAACACCATGTTCTGCAGAATAAATCTATCGGCTGACAGCTGGAGTCCCCCTGACTGATGAGCTCCAAATCGGTATGAAGAGACCCAACACCGATAAAAGCAGCTCTCTCATCAGCACTGCAGATGCCAATAGCTCTGAGACCAAGTTTTATTCTGAACATAAAAACCGTGAGCAATCAAGTACAGATTGATTTGTGTTTGTTTCTGGCAGTAAATAAAATGTGTGTTTTAAAAATTTGAGCCCTATGATAAATGTACTGATCTACTTTAGCTGTCTTAAGCTTATTAAGGGGGGTTTGTCATCATATACTAGAGACTTAAAGTTGTTGTTAATGCAGTAAACACGACGGTGGTGCAGAGGGATTTTAGCTTTTAAGCTCTTTGTTTCCCTTTTGAAACAGTCAGACTTCTGTAATAAGCCTTTCATCAGCGCAAGAAGAAACTAATCAGTGTTTTCTGCTCACAAGGCAGATCCACACCCTTTTTCAACCCCATCTTTTCCAAACTACACAAAGTCACATCTGGAGTGACATCACTAGGAAAAACCAGTGCTGCAGACAAAGCAATCCTCTCATGTGATTTACTGCGGGTGTGCAAGACGAGTAGCTGCACCATGAAATAGGAGATTTATCAAAGAATAGTAGAACAAAATTTAATTCACAAGCATAAAATTTTGTGAATTCTTGACAAAAATACAAAAATAAGAAGACCTCTGGGTTTAACAACACATGGATGGCAGTAAACGTGGATAGATGAGAGTGATCAACAAAAAACAGCATCTGACCAAATGCCTAAACAGCATCTGTTGTCATGTCAGCATCTGACACCCAACCACGCATGCAGAGCAAGAGCTTGACATTGGCCACAGCAACAAACGCATTGTCTGCACGGACCCCTGAGGAGATCAATTTGCTCCCTCTGGTCCCAGGCCTTTCAGCAGGGTTGAATAGAGGACAGAGGGCCGGTCGCAGCCGCGGGAGTCTCTGCAATGTTTCTCTAACAGGGTGTAAAGACAAACAAATCACTAGGATGAGACGTGGTCTTGTTATTGTGATGAGCCCGTGATTTACACCTGGATCTTTCAGGCTGATAAAGGATTAGGTGATTTGGGATTCTGTGTTCAGGAACGGTTTGTAAGTCAAATGTTATCAAGTCTGCCTGTGGATGAGGAAACATGGAGTTTCTCTTGTGGTTTAGATGTTAGTATTAAAGCTGATCTTGCTCTCCAGAGACGTTAAACAATAAGTTGATTAACACTGTAAACTATTGTGAAATACTTTTCTTCTGTTAAGCAAAATGAAAAAACAGCTGTATTGATGAATCATGTTATTATTTTCTCAGTTAATTACAATTTTAAAAATATTGTCAAAAATGCCCTTCATAACGGCCACCTTCATTTTAATAAATTAAAATCTCGCCAGTTTATGGCTAATGTTGATCATTTGGCATAATAACTGTGTAACTTGTTAAAATGCACTTTTCACTAAGACTCTTCACATAACAATTAATGTTAGTGACACAATACCAGATTTAACACCATACAATTCCAGATTTAACACAATACAATATCAGATTTAACACAATTTCAGATTTAACTATTGCAGAACTAGAAATACTTGAACCTAGTACAGAGATGACAAACATGAAACCTGCAGGTAAACAAACTGCATTGGCATTTATGAAAATAGTGAATGGGAAAGTCAACTTTCTTAGCAGGTCGCTGCAGTCACAGTCCCCGTGTAACCACAGTGTTGTCTGACTAGTATTGCAAAGGTATGAATCTATGCTCAGGCTACCTGAAATCTGCATCTGAGCTGTGTCACACAGTCAGGCAGCACATGTTATCGCAATGAAAGTAGTAAGCAAAGAGTGGGTGTTGGCACAGAGATCGGGAAAAAACGTGTACAGTCCAGGGGAGAGAGAAGACAAAAATATATGAACGGGTTAATTTTGAGTCATACCAGACTCAAGAGAAGTAGCAAAATGAGAAGAAAAATTCCTCCGCCGCGGCGACGCACACACACACACACACACACAGAGACAGTAAGAGCGAGAGAGAAAGAAAACTTCTAGAGTTTGTAGAGTTCACGCTGTGTCCAAGATAGAATAAACGGATATATCGGATAATACCAATTTTCTAAAGCGATGAAAAAATCCTTCACTGTGTTTAAGACTTTTTTCCCGTGTCTCCGGTGCAGAGGATAGGTCCCCGCTGACTTCAGCGGAAGGATACGCGTTTTTTCATTGACGCTGACGGAGTTCAGTGAGTGGGGAGCGCGCAGAGGTGGAGGTCTTGTCGGAGACGTGTGTGATTAGCACAACTTCGTTTTTATGTCCGTTTTAACCTGTTTCAACACCGAAGATCGTAGAACGCGTGGAACCAAACCACGAAATGTTGTAATTAGGCAGAAAAAGTAGTTTTCACCCTCCCAAACGCGTGTGAGGCATTTTCAGCGAGACTTTTTTTTTTTGGAGAACCGACCGTCCGGGGAGACAGCTCAACTTTGGGCTGGCGACCTTATGTGGATTTTACAGAAAACATGGAGCAGATTCCCGGTTTCTCCTCGGGCAAGTTAGTGCTATTCGTCTTCTGCTTCATCCACCTGTCTTCTGGTGAGTGTTTTTTCCTGAGTGTTCATCATTAGTCTTGATCACGTTTTGTTGCTTCTGCATCAGCGGGACACGGGGCAGACATAGCATCTCTCACTACACACACACTGCTTTACACTGGTGTCCGCCTTGCTAACCTTAACTTATACATATACATATATATACACACATATCTACATATATATATCTACATATATATATATATGTATATGTATATGTAAGCTGCTCTGAACATGTCTCCTCTAAAAACCGCCCCTAAAGCATATTTTAACAGTAATGTAATCTTAATAATCTATGCATTATCGTTTATGTGTATGTATATGTACCTGAGTGGCCTTTTACCCCAAAACATTCACTAAGTTAAGCAAACCAGCATGATGTTAATTTGATTTTATCATAACACCCCAGCAGAAAGCTGAAACGCTTTCGTTACCTTAAGTAGCCTCTCTGCATTTTTCTTTTTACCGTCCTTCTTTTTACTTCAGACACTTTTAGACAATTATGTGAAAATATTATGGAAATAATCTCACACATGCAGAGGGTTACGACAAGATTGACTATGGATACTGTGACCTAGTAGCACTGACTGCACCTCTGCCCAGATGTTGAACGGTGAGAGTAAGAGAAAGAATTCAAAATGGACACTAACCATGTTTAGACTGTCTTGCTAAATGAGGAGAAACGAGAGGGATGCAGCAGAGGAGAAAGTGTGGATTCTTCATACATGTTTTTAATTACAGATTAGGAAGCTAACTTACTTTTTATTTTTTAAGGATCCCACAACATGTGTGACTTGGGGTCAGTTGTCGGGGAAACCAAATGCTCTCAAATGTGGAATAATAAAGAAGGGGTGTCATCATGAAATCTTTTTAATGACTTAATTGTAATTGGCTATATTTGAATCAATCAATCATGTGTTGTTTCACACAAGGAGAAAAGTGGTTCAGCCTCCAGTGCAGCTGTCTTTAATTAAGCCCTAATTAGTGTCCAGTGATTATCGTCCAATAGGAGGGTGTAAAATGCTGTTTTAGATATTGGGCCAGCTCACAAGAGACAATGCTTTACTGTGAAAGGCGAAAGCTTGGCTTGCTGCAACACAACCTCTAGGTATCTTTGTGCTTTGTGGCGTCCAAAACAAAAGGCATTAGCTGGTCGATGAAGGTCTATTAGACTATGTGACGATGTAAGTGCGCTGCAGGCAGTGCAACCAGGAATGTTGTTGGTGTTTGACATTCCTACCTCCCTCTCTGTTCAGCCCCTCTTTCTCACACATGCTGCGCACACCTTGATTTTCTTTTTGCGCCCTTTTACCATTCTTACTTACTTTTACTTACCCTGCTAATGGTGAACTTTGAGATAGTTGGAACATTGAGTTGTGGTGTACTGCACTGTGACAGCCATGCAGTACAAATGGTTTTCCATATGGCAGGATAGTATTCTGGAGGGCGCTGCTTATTTAGTGGCCTTGATGGAGGGAGGTTTGAGGTTTACCCATTCTGCAGTAAGAGTGTGTCACATTTTTATGTTCTGAAGTAACTGACAGTATCTGTATTTTCTTCTAGCCTAGCATTAGTCAGCTCTGACCGCAAATGGTGGTTTGCAACTTTTTTGCTCCCTAAACTACTAATACAGACAAATCAAACAGCACATTGACATTTCTCAGCAGGTTTCTGTGGTTCAGGTTATTGAGCTGAAAAAATCATGACTTTTTCCTAAATGAATGCATTCTTATACATAATTTACTCAGACGTTTAGGACATGAACAAAACAATCATTGTTTCATTACCGTGCTACAGACAACTAGCAGCTGAATGTCAATCAGACTTTTCAGGAAGCGTAGGTGTCATCTTCGTGGCACACGACTTGATGTTACCCACATGGTTTGAGCATGTGGATTGTTGCATATTTTGTTGCCCAGTGTGGACGGCAAACAGCTGATATGCGTGTGTGTATCTATTTGCGTGTGTGTATGTGTTGCGTTGTGGATAAAACTGACAAAGGCCAGCAATTGTGCCGCCCATGGTTTACTTGCATCTGAGTCAAGCTGGAGCCTGGTGTGAAATGTGATTTATCTGGGCCATGCTTCACCCTGTGCTATTGTGATATTGTGATATGCTGTGATATTTGTTGAGCTGCCCACAGAATTGCATTACTTATTGACCACCAACTCTACTTACTATTTACTGGCCCTCTTTTTCTTGTGGCTGAAGACATCTGCCCTCCAAGCTCTCCCTTATCTCTTACTCTCATCCGCTTTAGCCTTTGCTATGGTGTCTTCTTGTTTCATGTTATATCCAGTTCAGCCTCCACTCCACCCTTCTGATTAGTAGTGTAGCTGAAAAGCTTCCACATGTGTTTTAGTCCCACACTTGTTGCATGTAGTGGGAGAGAGTAGTAAATAATGTGTGGAACTTAATGAGTCTGTGGGACTGTTCACCAGATGCACTGTATTTCCATGCACACACATTGTGTGCTTGTGAAACTGTAGTCGTGTTGGCTTAGAATAGGTGCAAACCTATAGACCCGCTGCCATTAAGGTCTTAAAGTTGAAATGCATAGCAGACAAGGTGAAAGTCACAGTTATGGGTCTGTTCCTGATTTGCTTCACAGTGCTAATACAACACCCATGCCTGCTGGACCAGTTTGTGCCTAGTGCCTTTGATCCTCGTGCACTAAATAAATAGGAGCTGAAATGTGAATGAAGCTAGGTGCATGCCTTGCGTGAACCACATGCATTGTTACTATAGGAGGCAGTGTTTGTGACTGTGAAGGTCGTGGGGATTACACAGCATTGTGTCTGCACTGTTGAACAGGTTAACAAATTAACAGGGAATTACTGTGGCCTGCATTCCTTGGCTAACGCAGCCCCGTAATCCTGGAGATATGCAGCCAGGGCACATGGAGTAATGAACCAAGCAGGGCACACCAGGTAGGAGAAGAAAGAAAATACACAAAGCTTAGTAGTTTTTGTAGTATTCATTTAGTAGTATTTAACAAGCTGTAGAAACCTTCTGCTTCTATCTATCTATCGGATTTCTTACTTACTTTGATGTGAATTAACTAGACTGTTTTTATAATAATATCTTAGCAGTGAGATTCTAGCAGTTCTGGGGTACATGTGCTGAATGAAATTTGTTGGCCTAGCTGGTTAAAACAAACTGCAGAAATGCAGCCCAGCCCTCTGCCTTAACCACTCTGCTACCAGGCCGCCGTACAGTTTAGGCATGAAGCATGAAGCGCTGCGATGTGTGTGTGTGTGTTTTTGTGTAACGTTACATTATAGAGGCTCCGCTTGGTTAACATGCTTCCACATAAACACAAGTAATGTTGCCAAGTCTGTGTTTTTTCAGTTACGCCAGCTCATTTTTACAATGTAAACACTGAGCCACGATGTCCTCCTCAACCATCTTTGTTGAATGCGCGTCAATAATAACAGTCCATACGGAACACAAACAGAAATTGATGTTTAACGTGAGTTATATGAGGTGAACGAAGCCTTGATTCTAAAAAAAAAAATCCTCGAAGACTTTTAATAACCAAGTTATTCGAATAATTCGAGGAATCGTTGCAGCCCTAGTAGACAGACGTTACCGAAATCTGTCAAAGTATGTTTAAATAACCGTTTAGATCCACATGATATCAATAATAATAATGTGATAATTGGTGATGTACGTGATTACCCCTCTTTTTTCTGTAGTAAACTCAGCCTGTGTTTCAGTGTTACACAGTGAGTGGTGAGGTATTATACACATGGATCATCACTGGATATTATTTACATATTTAGCATGTATGTATGTTGTGTGTGTGTGTGTGTGTATATAT
>JAUMHF010000019.1:7803340-7846143 GCA_032359275.1 Microctenopoma steveboyesi | reverse complement strand
TTTTAGGGCACAGCCATATGTTCCTGTAACTGAAGCAGGCTTAAACATACTTAAGTACAAAATAAAATGAACATGTCTCTACAAAGGACCAGATTCTTTATTTTTTTTATCATAACATTACAAAAAAACGAATGGATGTGAAAAAGCTCGGGAAAGTCCCTGCGATTGTCTTTGTCTGGTCTGCTCTCCCTGTACTCTTCTCACTCCAGCATACACACAGCAGATTGGAGCTAAAGAGCCAGCAGTTCATCCTGCTCGGCTCTGCTCAATTCACTCAGCTATAGACGAGACTCTCCTAACATTTTAAAGTGATTACAAGGCGATTATTAGATGGCGAGGACAGTAAGTACTATGAGTTTTGTCTTGTCCATGTTCTCATCTTATGTTCAGCAGTTCATTGGGTTATTGGAGTTTTAATCATGCAGATACTGTTGCATTTAATAATGTCTAGATGGGTGCCGATAAACATCCAGAAGATCCACCGCAGACATCCTTAGTAGCCACATGCTTTTGGTGTTTCTGTTGGCACTTCTTTCTGTAAGGCACCACCCTCAAACCAAAGCTGACCTGGAAAGCTAAAGCCCAAAAGCCCCATCTTAGTGTGTGTGTTTGGTTCCTCTGCTGTTTGTGTGGGCCAGTAAAGCTTCCCTGAGGGTAGTGGTGTTTAGTTTGAGCCTGGTCTCCCTCCTTCATGCTGAGTTAAGGGTATTTTATTGCAAGTTACCATGACAACAGTTTGGCTTGCTGGATATGGAGGCTTGTACAGCAATTCCAGGAAATGGGGTTACTTCCTCACTCAGCGCGAACAACTTCCTGCGCTGCGCTGCATGGATGTGTGCCAGGGCTCAGGGACATCCATTCGTGTGTAGTCTTTGTCTGTAGTTTCATAATTACTTCCCCATCTCAATCCACAGCTATTAGCTCAATGCCTGTCTACCTCTTTTCCCTCCCTCACTCACTCTTCTATTTTTTTTCTTCTCATGACATGCCCCGAATCCCTCTAGGGATCTGCTGTGGTGTTGGTGACAAAGCAGTGGCAAGCGCTGAGGGAGGATCCGTTGTAATGCCAGCTGAGCACAAATAACCAGACCCCCCCCCCCCCCTCCCTCAACCATTTAGCTAGACTTTATTTAAAGTTAGTTCATGCATCAAAAAGTAGTTGTGGGTATTGCTTTCACCACCGTTTACAAAAGGTATGTCCCTTTTTCTTAGAGGACAGCACAGCTTCTAGTGATAGAAAGTTAAAAGTGAAATGGTGAAGTCAAGGATAGTAATTCTTCTCCTACATGATAGTTAGATTTAGCTGGATTGGTACTGTTGAATGAAATAGACAATCTGATTACTTTCCTGTCCTGAATGAAATAGACAATCGGATTACTTTCCTGTCCTGAATGAAATAGACAATCGGATTACTTTCCTGTCCCGAATGAAATAGACATTTTGATTACTTGCCTTTTAGGAAACTGTCATTAGACATTCTTCACTGTTAATAATGTTATAATCACTCTACTCCACACACACACAGCCAGGCCTCTCCCTGCTCTGTCGTGCTCAGTGTAGTTCAAGCAGAAATACTGCTTGAACTACACAATGTTTATACAGAATTTCATAATTTGGGGTTTTCCAGTACTTTACACTTTACACTAAATAATTAGCTTCTTTCCCCATTACATTATTGATGATGATGCAAGCCAGCTGTGTCACCATCAGTGATGTGCATGACTTTTCTCAATACTGGATACTAAAGCTTGTTTTTCAGTGTTGGATCACTGGGCTGGGTTTGGTCATGTCAGGCATAAATGATCTCATTGTTTAGGAACAGGCTAGATACTTATTTGTTTGTTCTGAATTACAAGTGCTATCAGACATATTCATATTGTTTTAAATAAAGTTTCTTCCCATCTCACATTGATGCCTTTATCAGCCCATGCAATGAAGGAGAGTGGTTTTCAACAAGGGACCCTGTCTGGATGAAATCTTGTGTTTATGTACGGTACACCCCAGAAAACTCTGCTGTTCCCACTCTTTGGGGTTTTCTTGTGGAGTGGAGACATGACATTGTTTTCTACTGTTGAATAAGTTGAAGCAGGATGCCATGACATCAGGTTCCTCTTGAAAATATGTTTCCATTTGCCTTTCATCTATTATATAAGCTCCTTTCTTGATTTGCTAACTTTTTGCCACTGTGAGTGAGTTTTAGTTGCAGCAGGTGGATGGAAACACCTCGGCATGGAAAGCGTCTTTGATTTTTCTGCAAAGCAAAACAATAGTTTTCCTTTATCACACGTGCACACTGAAACTACTAAGATGTGTTTTTATGGATGAGCTGTCTCTCTCTGTCTTAACAAGTTGTTGTTGTAGATTTCTAAGAATATAGATTCTCTGTTTTCACACTTGCATAATGTACATTTTATAGATACTGTTTCCGTTGGCAGAGATCACACACACACACACACACACCCTTCTTCTGAGACGTATTAAACAGCTTTTGTTCCGCTTTTCTCCACTGTCACCTAATAAACGCACACAACATATGCCAAGAATTCTGGGCGATGCAGTGTTAGTGGGAAAAGTAATAAATAATTTTGATTGTGAATGGTCCAAATAACATTATTAATTCGCTCACTGTGAGTCACAATCTGGCTGTAGTTTCACTGTTGACTTTGTTGTCAATCAGGTCTTATCAGGACTTCCATTCCTGGGAATTTTTTCTCTCTGTGGTTTATTGATAGCGAGGTGTGAGAACAGTTAGGTAGAGAGGATGCAACGTTGGTGATATGGGCTTAGGTTACAATACGCTGTTCAGTCACTTAAATGTTTGTGAACATGAACGTTCAATTTGAATTGATGAAACCTACAGTGATGAGTAAGTGTGTGTGTGTGTGTGTGTGTGTGTGTGTGTGTGTGTGTGTGTGTGTGTGTGTGTGTGTGTGTGTGTGTGTGTGTGTTGTGTGTCTGCACGTGTGTGTGCGCGCACTTGTTAGGATTATGAATTTCACAGTGGTGTCTGTATGGTATCCCCATGTCTAATGGGCTGTGTCTGTCAGCCTGACTCTAAGGCACTAGTGTGCCTGAAGTGTGTCCGATCAGACCAGTCCTAAGACTGAACCTCGAATGATTAGGTCTTAAACTATGTTGTCTGTCCAACAGTTTAACTCCACAAAATCAAGTAGTGCTAACAGTAGTTGGTGTCTGTCACAAGGTCTCTTTATCTTAAATGACACTGTGATTAAACTAGGTGCAGGAAGTAACACCACTGCTGAGCACACTTCCTGTATGTGATGACTGTTTTGTAAAGACATTGTTGGCGTTTCTCTGAAATCAGCTGACCTACTCTCAGTTTTGTAAAAAGAGCTCTTTTCTGCATCACATAACCACTTCAACATGTGAGGCTATTAATGAAACTAAATGCCAGGGAACTGCTAAGTATTTACTGTAGTTTTGTTTTGTTTATAAAAGATAGTTAACAGTGGCTTCGTTCATTAGGCTACTACCATATCACGCTGATTAGTAAAGACTGAGAACACCGCACTTCTGTTGGCATATTGGGCGAACATGGTGTGCGTGAAGACCACTTGAGCCATGTGTCTGAAGGCACACAATGGCTGATGTGTCTGGTTATGAGTGTCTCACTGGCGGGAGATAGTTGTGCTTTGTTGTTTTGGTCGAGGCTCATTTCTGTCTGCCTGCCAATCTAGCTGCCCTGTGACCACTGGCGGATTTCAGGCTGGCTTTGATAGCAAGACGTATGCATTATCTCCTTGTAAAATGAGGGGTAGGTTATAGACTGTATAGAGGATTTCCCTCAGAGCGTTGCGTGTGGGGTGAGGATGTTACTACGTCAGCAAACCTGTGATCTGGGGGAAACCCTGAAAGAGTTTTGAGCAGTGCCTATTTAAAAATGTTGCACCATGCAAAGCTATCCAGCTTGAGATGAAATTTCTATGAATATGCCCGGGTACATTTCACCCGATGTATATATTTTTTTGCTGTTGTAATGCATGCACACAACGCCATCTCTGTAAGTGTTTGTCTGTTCCCTGTAAGTAAAAACCAAGCCAATGAGGAAGCTGACATTTTCTCTCAAACTCAAAACAGAAACGGTTTCTTACCGTTTTAGGTAAATGGAAATTAGTTCTACCATTACTCCATTTGTTGCAGTATGAGAAAACTGTGTAATGTATGTATTTACTGAAGTGTCTCTGATTGTTCACTGTCAAACGTGTCTCACCTTTTGCAGCTCTGCAATGTATGGATGACAAGGCGCCTTGTGTTAACAACGCTACATGTCTGACGTTGGCCAATGGCACTGAATACTGCAGGTAAGCCTTTCTCTCCTATTCGGTTTAACTTCTGCTGTACAACAATGTAAGAAAAATGTGAAGACAGAAATAGAATATGCCTCTTAAGGGAATTAGTGGATGTGAAAGCCAGTACAGAAATCAGCCTGTCCACAAGACCATGAGGTTATGCTCGGGCACGAAAGGGGGAATAAAACACTGCTCTGTCTGACAAAGTACACCAGAACTGGGAACAATACCAATACACACATTTCCACCTCCAAGCTCTTATTCTGGACGTTTCAGAGGTTTAGTTACTTACTCTCTGTTGCTTTGAATTGATAGCTCTCTGCTCTGCCAACAAATCGCACTGCCTAACTCAATAGTTTTGACATTTTTATTACGGGAAAGTAAACTATTCAATGGCACTAACAATACAAAATAATCAGAAACTTAATTGAAAACGATGGGTAGGAGTTGTTAATGTGTCTTTTTTTCGTGTCTTAGCACAGGCCCACCACTACTGGTGGTGAAGTCAGACCATTAGGAAAACATACTTCAGAGTAAAGGAGAGTCCCTGCCTCTGTGATCTATGCTTTCCAATTTCTGACAGCTTAGTCTAGTTTGTAATTAAGACTGAGCCATCTTTATAATTGCGTTGCCACTCCCGAGCCAAATTCCCAACAAAAACGCACACATGGCTCGTTCATGAACCTGATCATATTTCTTCCAGTGTGATGTGAATCATGCTGCGTGTCTGTTCCCAGAGCCTTCGGAATTTCAACACTGCTACTTTTCTAGAAATTGAAGGAGAAAGAAGCATTCCTTAATCAGTGTTTGACATTCCCTCTGTCTAATTGAAGGTCGAATAGACACTGTGTCGCAGGTGTGCGTAGGTCTGCATGTGTGCGAGTGCACTCTTCACAATGACGGGACACATGAACAACATTTTATTACTCAATCAATGTGGTCCTGCTGTGTCTAGTTAGCTGGCAACAGCATGCGAACTGATGAGACACAGACGAGGACGACAGATCCAGAGATATTTAAGCATAGACAGATTTACAGTTACATTCTAAATATGCAGTTTCCATTCCTGATCCTTTCTTAGTATTTCTTTGAATTATGTCATGGCATAGGGAGTCCAACGTGAAGACACACACACAGAGGACTCTCTCCCACTCTAGACAAGTCAGCTGACAGAGAGCAGGCCTGCTGTTAGATTAATTAACTGCTTTTTTTTCTGCTGTGCACATGAACAACTACACTGTACATACACACACTTTGCCTTGGCCTGCTCCCATCTGCACTGTGCTGCTGGTCAAAAGGCTCTTTGTGTAAAAATTCAATTATGTGTTTATTCATCTTCTCAGTGTATTAAAGGGAGCCGGTTGTAAGTAAACAGTCGCTGTAGCCTTTTCGCTTTGGACCAGCCTAATTCTGTCAAGGATCATGTCTGGGTCACACTGAGAATGTGATTAACCAGTTAATTTGACAGCTTTACTGCATATTATTAACACTGGTCAACAAATACACAGTTATGTCTGTTTTAAACTGCTTTTTAAAGGCATTCGTAGTTTATAATTAACCTTGTAGTCTGTTTTTAGATCTGCAAGGAAGAAGCAAGACAAGTTGTTATACATTTTTATCTGTATATGTATAACAGCAGAGGGTTAATGTTAATGCATCATTACAGTTGAGAACAGTTTGTTTGATGTCGGTAATGACCTCGTTGGCCCCTGTTTTGACATTCAACAGAATGAGCTTCTGTGCATGTTGTCATTCTTCAACTTGTCTCCAGTGCCTCTTGTGCCGAGTTTCCATAGATACTGGGAACTCTGGAAAACCTAGAAATGCTTTAGACCAGAGGCCACCAACAGGCGGACCACAGTCCAGGTCTGGATACAAAAAGTTGTCCTGTCCGGATCTCAGTTTTGACCTGTGACTCTTTTCCGACCGTGTTTCTACTGCGCTGCTCAGTGAAAGGCTCATCCTACCTGTCTAAAAGGGGGATATGTAAAACACCCGGAGGAAAACAAAGCACATAATTACATCTAAGAAAAGTTACCCACTAGATTTGACTGTTAGGCTACCGAACATAAGTGATCGTAAAGTCAGTCAACAAGGATTTTTACACATTCTTTACTGCTCCTCCCACCAAAAAGTCAAAGAGAGTCTGAGCTTAATGACAAATTACTTATCAGTATTAATGTAGAATTACATTATATTGCCATTTAACGTGATGATGCTGACATGAGGAAAGTCTCTCTATCCAGTGTTTTTTTTTTTTTATCAAATGTTTGTCAAGATTTCTCTTCTCTTGTTTAACACAGAAAGAGGGAAAAAGACAAGGGAGACCTTTAAAGAAACCTAGGTATAACATTTGTGCCAGGTAACAGTACATTACTGTAGCACAAACTAACATAGAAAAAACATTTTCTGGAAGTTTTGTTGCATAGAAAGCTCCGGTGTCTCATTCTGAACATGACGAATGTTGTGAGAGTTAAAGTCCATGGGAGAGGCCGGCTGGCTGCCTTGCAGGGCAGGGTGCAGAGAAGCCGTCTAACCGGTGACACTGCAAGCTCTCAGCGTTGGGTGTAAGAAGAAGGTGTGTTGCTGCGTGGATTTAGGCATGTCAGTATGTTTTTTACTTACATCATCGCTGTGAGGATATCTAAACATTATCTGACGAGGTATTGGCCGAGTGCACAAGAGCACTGGTCTTGTTGATTTACAAATATTTGAGCTGTCAGTAGTTTAAAACAAGGAGCCACGGTTGTCCCTTGCTTTTCCAGGCACGGGTAAATAAAGTGATAACTCGGTCAGTGTATATAATTTTACTATAGCACCACAGAGGATATCTGACACAATCTACAAATTCTATATACAGTTATTGCACTGTGAAAACAGAAGACTCCCATTAATTCCACAAAATGGAACAATCCTTAAAACACATTCCGTGCGCTCGGGCGGCCGTAACTAATTGCTGACTTCTTAACCAACTAGCTACACCTGTTATGAGTTAGGAGAGCTGCTATAAAGTGGAATGATGTTTATGCAATCACTTTTTAAGTTTGTTGAATTGGTTAAATTAATTCAGCCATGCTTCAGTGTTTTATGTGTAAAAGAAAAGAATTAGGAGATGTCCTTGGGGTGGTGAATAATTTTATTGCTGCTTTTATTTTTCTCCAAGAACAGAATAACTCTTTGTCTCACTCTTGCTCAATGTCTCTTTTTCCACTTTCATCTTCATAAAAAATAAAAAAGAGCTGTTCCTAAGAGTGAGGGGACAGGGTTACTGTGTTGTGCAGACCTGCTGCGTGTTTGATCTGACAGGTAGAATTTGCCTGCTGGGCAGACAGAGGAAGAGAGTGGGCCAAAGAAAAGAGGATGTATCTTTACAGGTAATTTGAGGAGGAATAGCTCGGAGCTCAGCGTCTTACTAATGATAAGAGAACAGTCCTGAGGTGGGAGGAAGACAAGGAGAAGCAGAGCGGAGAGATGAGTGTAATTTCCCTTGTGCGACGCCTCCTTCATCAAACTGTCACTCATCTATCCATGCCTCAGTCCCTCCCACTGCTTCAAGGATTTAGATGCCTCTGGACACAAGACACCTGACCTCTTAATCTTTCTCCCACAACTCTAAACTCTTTTTACAACGGGCTCTACATTTCTTTTTAACTGTCAGTACATTTGCCTGTGGCCTTTTTTCTTTTTTAGATCTTCACCCATTTACCCCATTATAGCCATACCTGTTCTATCTCCTCCATTCATATCTGTGTGTTTGAAGAGCTTTGTTCAAGACATTGTTTAAGTCACGCTGTGTCACCTCACAAAAAATCTATCATGTCCTAAAAGGAAACCACGAGGAGACCAGGAGACCAAGTAGCTTACACCACAGCTGACACAACATCCACCCCACCGGACACACAGAGAGAACATTTAACTGGGTGAAGCACATTATTCAAACTAAAGTCAACAAACTGTACAGTGAGATATCGTAACCCACGGCCGTGATTGTCCGCTCCCCCTCCCTATCTCCTTCTCATATCCCAGCGAACAGCTCTGTAGATGTGGTTGAGGCTGGAACCGCAAAGATAAGAGTTTCTTTGTCTACATGTACTCTGTGTGTTTGCCAGTGTCTGGAGAGTCGGGGGCACCTTGAGGCTCGGACAAGTTCATGTGCTGGCAGCACCGAGGGGAAGCTCAGTTATTTTCTTTGACTGTTTGGGTGGTGGTGATGTAGCTCTGTGTGTCCCTGTGGTTTTGAGGGCACAAAAGATGACACACATGTTTATCAGTGCTAAGCAGTTCTTCAACCAAGGATTATTTTGAATTGTTGATTTTATCAACGTTGATGGCTAAAAGCTGAAAATATTTTACGTATTTACTTGGAAAAATAACTTAATCGAAAAGCCCTTTAGCATCTTGATTAATAGGAAAAACCCCAGCTACATGAACAAGCAAGCCAACCCTCAGAAGGAGGAAGCATAACAGAACAACGAGGAATGTAGCAACCAGACTTTAAACCCACATACAGTAAGGTGACAAGTGGCTCTCTGTCGCACGCTGACAATGACACCATGGGCCAAAATTACCTCCGTGTTGTTATGAGGTCACACATACTCTGTATACGTACCATGATGTAAAGGCTCTGACCTCTGCTTCACTTTCTATTTTAATATAATTTTATCAGCCATTTAATCAGTACTATAACTCATTCAAAACATGTTTTAAGGTGAAACGCTTCGAGTGGCCTTCAGCCATACATTTACATATAATTATCTACTGACATCTCTAAGACATGGTGGCTGTTTTTTTCTATGACGTTCTGAGTCAGTGAGTGGGGACCGTGCAGAACTAGATCTGAAGCTTTTACAGGGCCACCAACCTATTGTTGGAGATTCCACTTTAAACAACCACGCAAACAGGATAATGATAGAACATCACTGAGAGACAGGAAAAAGAAGAAAAAGGATCCCGTGCTGTGTACCACAGCCACTCGAATGACTCTTTTTGAACATGTTTCTAAACACAGCCTGAGATTTTACCACATGAACCTAGTTTGGACTCCACCCTGCTCTGTACTCCTTTATTTTTTCTACACTTTTCAGTCTGACTGCCTGGCTTCCTCTTCTGTCTATATGTCTGGTTCTTTCTGTGCTCTTCTATGTTTTACTTCCACCTCGTAGTGCTGTCTTCACTCCTTTCGCCTTCCTCTTTCATGTTTGCTTTTGTCTTTTGTTTTTGTATAAATTTGACATCACTCTCACACCTCTCTCTGCACCCTTCCCTGTCACGGTATTTTTGCAGCCTCTGGTTTTGTGTTACAGTGAGAAAAAAGTGTACTTTGCTGAGAAGTGACAGTGTGGTAAAGGTACACCTCCAACTCACAAAATCCACATTGCTCCTAATGATAGCAGTGATATTGCTGATGCTGTAGTATGTATATATATATATATATATGTAGGAGTCTCTAGATTTCATAAGGGACATCTGCGGATGTGTTATTGATAAAACCTTCTGACTTTCTGTCAGTATCTATCCTGTAGTGTTCTGACTGACCATTTCCACCATTAGTGGAAAGGCAAAGGTAGCTGCTCAGCTTTTTCTTCTTTTTTTATGTGTAGTAGTGGAAGTACTATAGGTAGACACTAGGTCTTGTTGTGAACCTGGTCCCACTGTTTCACTTCCTGGGAATTGTTTGACATTTTTGCAAACGATATCCTATGAATTCCAGTAGAATGACATCACCACGTTGTGTAGCATCATTTACCCAGCAGAAAGCACAAATATGTTTATATATATTTTACGGATGACAACAGGGTAACTTGCAATACTTGCAGAGTAGATAATTTCCTCAGAATCTGATTCTGATTCTGATATGTCTTGCATCCTGTTGTACTTAAAGGTTTATTTCAGCCATTTGGTGTCCATTTTGTATTTGCACGAGTATTTTAGTCTTACGCAATGACTAAACTCGTTGTTTGCCGTGAACATTGGTTTGATGGTTTGCGATTTTGCATAAATTTACCATAATATAACATGCAATAAATACTGGTAAATTGTGAATGTAATTTCATCGGTGTTGTTTATAACTAGTGTACGTGCAAGTTTGGTAAGTCGTACAACGTAGGTAAGATTCCTTCGTTTTTGAATAATCTCCAACACCATGCTAGTAGCATAGCCATGCTTAGAAGTAAAGAGAAGGACATGTCCCGCGCGTGTCTAGTGACATTCATGCGTATACATACGGGACTGCAGTACAGTGAACAGGCCACCTATACCCTAGTCTACCAAAGAAATGATCCAGGGATTGAAATGTGAGCTGGTTTATGCTCTCTCTTATTCTCTCAGACCAGAGGGGGAGTGCATGATGGAGTTATTAAGCTTTGAGAGTGGAGGAGGTGCTGGTGGTGGTGGAGTTTTTGGAAAGGAGGTTAGAGAGGAAGGAGGGGAGTATTAATACAAAGGAAGAGGGGAATGAGTGGCTTGGAAGGAAAATGAGGATTGGGGAGTTGAGGAATCAGAGAGTAAGGAGGTGGAGGACATTACATGAGTGAATGAGAATCAGCTCACTCGTCTTTACTCACCGAAAAACCCCCCTCCGCCCGGCTGGCAGAGGTCAGCATGAGGTAGAGGAGGAGGGAGAGAATGAAGAAGGGGTCCAGAGAGGCGGAGGCAGTGAGTGAGATGGGGGCGCTAATGTGAACCAGCTGTAGAAACCTGACACCTCAAGAGTGGGTTTGAAATGAGAGGTGGAGGAGTGAGAAAAAGAGGGAAAGAAGGAAGGCTGCAGGAAACTGCATGGAGTAGAAGGATGGAGAAAAGAGGAGGGAAAAAAAGTCCTCATGGAGCAAAACAAAGACTCTCATAGATTAGTAGGGCTGTAGAAACCCGCTCTGCCGTGTTCATGAAAGTAGAGATCTGTGTGTGTGTGTGTGCGTGTGTGTGTGTGTGTGTGGCTATCAGTGTGCACTTGTCGGTGTGCAAACTCTAGCTTGTGTCTTGTAGCATGTTTTAAAGTTTGTCAGAAGAATTGCAGTGCTTCCTGTGACAGCCTTGAGTGTCATTGTGTTGCGTTTTCTCTTCCTCGCTGCGCCACCACTCCCTGACAATAATGCGAATCATGCCCGGCCTTGTCTGTTTGCCGCAAGCTCTAGTGATACAGCCGGAGGCTAATAATGAGCTCTCTGTCTGGCAGTGAAACCCGACAGACAGGGTTGTATAGTTTTCCATTTGGTATCTGGCATTTGTTTCTGTCAACCCTGGTTAGATAGCAGCAATTGAATCTAACAACTCAACTTACTGTGCATCTTTCCTGTCTTTTTTTTTCATAATAGTCTTTAAGTAGTAAATAGATAATGATACTTTTCAAGTGATTCTCTTATCATATTGATCAAACATTAGACTAGAAAGATTGTTTATAAAGGAACTGTCCCTTAATGATGTGGAAACTTTTGCTAAACATTGCATCAAAGTTTCCTGTCTGTCTTTGTGAGGTGGCTATACTTTGAAAATGCTTCTCAGATACCCCCTAATTCGGTATCATACACACGGTGGGAATGTGTGAAATGTTCCCAGCAAAATGTAAACCTGACATTAAACTGGACACGGTGTCCTGTGTCTGAGACACTTCACTAATGTGATGTATGGCAGAGGGCAGAGGGCCATATCATTACTCTGGGAGAAGACGGAGAGAGGAGAAAAAAGAACAGTTCCCATTCCCAGGACAGCCGTCAAGCAGTGTTTTCAGCGCCTGTGTGTGTGTGTGTGTGTGTGGGTGTGTGTGGGGGGGGTGTTTATTTGTTTGTTTGTGTGTGTGTGTGGGGGGGGGTTATTTGTTTGTTTGTGTGTGTGTGTAGGAGTGTGGTGGGTGGGGGTGTTGCAGTGCAGACATAGTGATACATGGACGGAGACAGACAAGAAGTAGGGAGTACAGCCGTGTCTAATCTGGTGGGGTTTAGGTGAAGAGGCATGAAATCTGTCTTTTCTTTGAAGATGGCATCACCACTCCCTTATCTTGTTTGTCTGTTTAATGTTGCATATATGTAGAAGATTACAGGAGTGTGGGGTTGACAATGATGGTGATAATTTTATTTATGTTTTGACATTCTCTGCTAATCCCATGTAAAGAACAAATTATTGCACTTTGTTATTTACTTGCACTTCCACCCTGCCGCTAAGACGTGTTGACAAACCTATATGTTTAATTTTTTTTTTTTTAAATAACTATTTACTAAATAACTAATCCCCTTAAAGTTTGAAACAGATTAAAGTCAACTAGAGCCAACAGTACATTTAGTTTTTTTTTCCGCTGTGGATTTGGTGTGTGCACGAGTTTTTATGACAGCAGGACAGTGCATGTGCACTTGACTCACAATAAACCACAGTGTCCATGTCTGACACAATAAAAGGACATTTTACCCAATGTAATTTGTTATGGGCTAATGCTATTTAGATGACCACATAGAGCTATGCCACGAGGATACGATGCATTAGTCTTCGCCACACAAACAATACTTTCTGCTTCCACGAAAATATATTAATTTGAAAGAAACAGAAGTTGAAATTATTTCCACACCTGCCTTTTAAACTTGAAATTAGCAGAAGTCTTGTCATATCTGATTTAAACCTATACGACTGGTGTTCATTTTGCTAAAGCATCTTTTTTGTGTGCAAGCGAGTTTGCATTTGACCACCAGACATAAGAACAGTTTCTTCGCCCAGGCAATATCTGTTATGAACAACTGATTGCTGCTGCTATATGGACACAAACTGCACACAACTCGGCACACTGCACGCACACACACACACACACACACACACACTGTCTTGTGTTTTTCATGTACTTGTTTTCTGTCTGTACTGTCCTAGAGAAGCTACAAACAACCAAAAGCAAACTCCGGCAAATAAAGCTGATTTTGATTCTGATTTGTGAACTAAATATGTAGTTTGTCAGATGTTGTTTATCATTTGAAGAGACACTGTGTGTGTGACTAACGCATTATACCAGGAAGAAATATCTCAGATGTGATTGATCTGTGAAGCTTCTGCCTTGCATAATTCATGACTCTTCTTCTTTCCCATGCACTCGCAACCTAATATTTTCAAGCTGTTTTTGGGTGGAGTGGCTAATAATAAATGTTACTAAGTGTGCGACTGAATTTTAAGTAACTCACATCTGCACTGTTCTGTCTCCATTTTATATGTCTCATAACACCGGTTATGTGCCAGTGTATTCTGTTTTCTTTTCTTTTATATGCTATAGATCTGCCTACTAGTTCTCGGTTTGTCTGGAATAAGGTACTAGTTTGCCATGTGTGTGGCGTAATGTGCGCTTTATCTCTGCTCTAATATTATGTTACTTCCTGTTATGTTACCTGAGCTTCTCTAGGGAGGCAAGGTTAGAGGTCTGTCTAAGAGGCAGCAAGCCACTGTCACCCACATTACTGAAATACAGTGTCTGCTGTGTGCCACACACACACCGACACAGCGCAGCAGACGTCTGCCCTAAATAGCACACACAGGAAGTTACCTGACTAATATGATTTTTGCTCAGTAACAAAATAACAACTGCGACCAGACATTGTCGTATGTAGAGAAGTCACAAGCGAAAGTGGGAGGGATTAAGAAAAACCAGAGGAATAGAAAGTGATGAAGGGAACATTGTCTCTGAAATTATCCCTAGTGGACATGTTGTGTAAAGTTGTAATTTCCTCCTGCTGCCCGGCACACGGTTGAATCACCCTACTTAAGGAGAAGAAAAAGAGAGAAATCGAAAGAAATGGCTGAATAAGCAGAGGGAAAATTTAGACATCAAATTAGGCCACAACGTGATGGTTTATTACTGTTAATGTCACAATTGGTTTGTAGAACACATTTGTATAACTGTCAGGAAAACAAGAAGGGACATTTGTGTAGGTTATGGCATAATTTAGGGAAACATCAGGGATAATTGTATTACTGGTGTTTTCTACTTGTTCTTGGTTTCTGCCAGGCATCAGTCAACAACTTCCAGACGACTCCGCCTCACATCCTTCTGCTTTTGAACTTCTTCTTTGCCATTTCTGACCCAATTTAACCCTTCTGCTAAGCTCAGCTTCTCCCCTTTCTCTAAGCATTGCTTAACAGGCAACAGCTTAGCATTCAGAGCAGCTTGTTCAGTAGTCGTATGATTAGTGGTGGACACAAATTGTCCTTAAGCAATACACCAAAACCCCAACTTGGCTTGTTGCCTTGGACTGTAAAACCTCTTGTCTTTTGGGGTAAAGTCACTAAATAAATGCATGCCATAAACCAATTGCCTTGAGGTATAATTTTTAATTGATGGGTAAGAAAAATAGTAATGGAACAAGTAGTTTTTCCACAATCACACATTTTGCTAATACTCATACTTAAGGATGTGGTTTCCCACATACTGCTGTTGAGATTGCCGTATAACAGTGTATTACACAGTGCTGTTTACCTGTGTTGGTTCATTTGGTTCTTTGATGTGTGCGTTTACTATAGGACTCGCGAGCACGTTATTGTCAGCTACCTGTGCTCACAGCAGCTCTTGTATGATGTGGTGCATTACGTGCACCTGACTGAAACTCACTTTTTTGTTCTGTTTGTTTGCCTTTCTCTGAAGCACACGTCCAGAAATATCCTTTCAGTTGATTCATCTTTTAACTGTATTGTCTGCATTAGCATTTGACTAACTTCAATCTCTGATCACTGCTCTCTGTGTTTTGTGTATGTCCAGGTGTGCACCAGGCTTCCTGGGGGAGTACTGCCACCATAAGGACCCGTGTCAACCTGGGTACTGCCTGAATGGAGGAAACTGCTCAGTGTCCATGTCAGCTGGTGTGCCTGTCCCTGGCAGCGCCGTCTGCACATGCCCTCTTGGCTTTACTGGACAGCACTGTCAGACGCCCCAGAACTCCACATGTTACCCTAACAACCCATGTGCTAACCGAGGTGTCTGCACCCTGCTGTCACTCGACAAGTACACGTGCGAGTGTGCTAGAGGATGGACAGGTGAGACCTTGTATTTTGTACCCTTTCTCATGAAGGGTGCCTTGTCTAACCTCGAACCTCATCATAACAGTAAAGTAAAATGTTGGGGTTAGCCAATTCAAGATTTAAGATACAAAAAACTTTATTAATCCCAGAGGGAAATTGTTATTTACTTCCATATATATTGAATGAGAGTACAGCTAAAACACTAATGCCTTTCTCTCCATTCCCAGGACAACGGTGCGAGTATGAAGACAGCTGTCTGTCAAGTCCCTGTGCCAACGGTGGAACTTGCAGCTCTCTGTCTGGTGGAAACAGACAGACCGAAAACTACAAGTGTTCCTGTTTTCCGGGCTACACAGGTCCTCGTTGCCTTAATGACACAAATGAATGTATCGCCACACCCTCTATATGCCAGAACGAAGGAACTTGTGTCAACACCCCTGGCTCCTTCAAGTAAGAATAAAACCTATGATAGTCCAATAACTTAGTGAGAACGTTTTTTGTTTAAAGTTTGATGCTGAATTCCAACTAAATTAAATGAATAAATATCATTTTCCAACGCCACAGGTGTATATGTGCCCCAGGCTTTACAGGGCGACACTGTGAAAGCTCATATGTCCCTTGCTCACCTTCCCCGTGCCTGAATGGAGGCACCTGCCACCAGAGCTCTGAAACCAGCTACTCGTGCCACTGCCTTCCAGGTAATATGATTCTGAAATGCCTTTGTTCATTTCTTTTTTTTTAACTCAAGCTGAATGTGAAGCAGAGAAAGAAACAAAACTGATACCACATTTTAAAAAACCCAAAGAAATATGGGCAGTTTTGTTGCCTGAGAGTAAAGAAGGAAGCGACGAGAAATTGAAATATCACAGAGGAATATTTAGTATAGAAAGAGAAAGGAGTCACTGGTAATTACCCACAAATTAATGCAGCCGTGAGTGTCTGAATTGTTGCATTATCATGTTTGAGGTGCAAACAGCCTGATCCCGTTGGCTGTGTGGTATTAGACCCATGTCCTGTCAGACTGCTACAGTTCAACAACACACACACACACACACACAAAGGTGGCGTTTATACATGTTGTAACACTGTAATACGTGTGATATACCGGATGATATCGTATGAAACATGCATTGGACTGCACGGCTGCTTAAACAGATCATTTATAATTACAGTAAGCATGTAATACATTTTAATTTGTGCCAGGTTTCAATGGGACGAACTGTGAGAACAACATTGATGACTGTCCTGGGCATAATTGTGCCAACGGAGGTACTTGTATGGACGGAGTCAATACCTACAACTGTCAGTGCCCTCCTGAATGGACTGGTAAGGGATTTGTGTGTAGCGTTGTTTCTTCTGACAACTATAAGACTCCCTGTTTGACCATTGCTCTGGTTTTATTGTGGTGCTTTTTTGATTCGTAGAGACTTTACATTTCAATTTCTAGCCACATCATTATGAAATGAAATCTACTACATTTGAGTGCTCACGTGTCTTGCTCCATATGTCTGAGGCTCACACTCCACACAAGGCGTGTCTCTGCTGACACACTTTCCGTTTACAAAGCAAACATGCATACATCAGCTTCCTTGGGCCTGTCTGAGTTTATGTAGCGCTAATCCAGCCAGGGGAAGCAACACCAGTGTCAGGCTTGGGCAGAGTATTTAAAAATGCCCATTGTGGGTTATGTTCTTATACAGTACAGTTTCAGTGTCTGCCAAAAATAAAGCACTCTAAATTAGATTAGAAGTATTAAAAAGCTCTAAACAAATTGGTCGGTGGGTTTATTTCTCTACCAGAAACCAATTAGACTACTTATTGAAATATGGTGGAACTAAACAAACGATCAACCTCATTTGTTATTTTTTTCCGCTCTGCTCCATGCCCTAATCTCACAGGTCAACACTGTACGGAGGATGTGGATGAGTGTCATCTGCAGCCAAACACTTGCCAAAATGGAGGGACTTGCAGCAACCTGTTTGGAAGCTATGTCTGTGTTTGTGTCAATGGCTGGAGTGGACCAGATTGCTCTGAAAATATCGATGACTGTGCTACAGCTGCATGCAGCCCGGGCTCCACATGCATTGACCGTGTTGCCTCTTTTATCTGCCTCTGCCCTCTTGGAAAGACAGGTGCGCTGGTAGTGGGAAACCGCATAGAGATTATTAAAACATGTTGGGCTTAGAACTGTATGGTGTGAATCTGTGTGCCATCGTTCTGTACTTGTCCTTCTGATGTTAACTTTGATGTGTAACTGAAAAACAGAAACCAACACGGAATAAGAAATCAGTATTGGTTTCTACACCAAAAGTGTATTAAAGTGCAGATCTGGGAACTAGATACTGGGTAAAATTCTATCCAGAACCAGTTTTCCTGAGCCGATATCTTTACACGCATGGGGCCTATTCTTCGCTGCACAGTAAGCTGTGTCCTAACAATACACTTCTCATCAATAGCAGATTTGGATGGAGTTTGTTTGCCTTTGAACTGGACAAATGTCTCACTCACATTACTTATCTGCTTTAGAATCTGTTATTTAACAGCATATGAGTGAATTATGGTGTTTTCTTATTAATTTGTTGCCTACGTATCATGTTGTTCCAGGTTTGCTCTGCCACAGAGACGATGCCTGTATCAGTAACCCCTGCAGAGAGGGGTCACACTGTGACACCAACCCCATCAGTGGCATGTTCAACTGTAACTGTCCCCCCGGATATGTTGGCAGCACTTGCAACACTGATAGAGATGAATGCAGCATTGGTGAGAACGAAGAATTCTGTTTAATGCGTTTATACACAGATAACATTACGTAACGCACGTTTGTGCTCTGTTCCAACTTCCCATCTATTGCTCTTCCTCCTCAGGTACCAACCCTTGTGAGCATGGTGGTCAGTGTGTGAACACTGACGGCTCTTTCACCTGCAACTGTGCGAGGGGTTACGCTGGGCCACGCTGTGAGCAAGATGTAAACGAGTGCGCCTCAAGCCCGTGTCAGAACGACGGCACTTGTTTGGATCGCATCGGAGACTACACGTGCATCTGCATGCCTGGTACTGTTCCTGTGAAATGATTCAGCACGTTTTAAGAATATCTGACCTAGCACGAAGAATAACAAAGATGATGAGAACCCTTTACTCTCCATTTGTTCAGGATTTGACGGACCTCACTGTGAGATAGATGTGGATGAGTGTCTCAGCTCCCCCTGTCTGAACCAGGGTAAATGTTTGAACCAGGTCAGCCGCTTCGTCTGCGAGTGCCCAGCAGGTTAGTAGATATTCACTCAAAGTAAAAATGGATTTATGGTAACGTAGTCTGTTCTGTTAGTAAATACGTGTTTTTTTTATATTCACGTTGTTTCCAGGCTTCAGTGGTGAAATGTGTCAAATAGACATCGATGAATGTTCCAGCACACCCTGCTTAAATGGAGCCAAGTGTATCGACCGCCCTAATGGATACGACTGTGAATGTGCAGAAGGTAAAGGGAAATATGCAGTTGTCAATTAAAAGTGCCTTAGTCCTAATCATGTCTTGTTGAGCAAACTAGGTCACACAGGTAGCACATTAAACCTGAAATAGTCACATAATCCATGATGCGCTAGCTCTCATTTCTAATTCTCTCTCCCTCTTCTAGGCTTCACTGGTTTACTGTGTGAGGAGAACATCAACGATTGCGATCCAAAGCCGTGCCACCATGGTATCTGTAAAGACGGCATCGCCACCTATTCCTGTGAGTGTGAGCCTGGATACACGGGCTCCATCTGTAATATCCAGATCCAAGAGTGCCACAGCAACCCTTGTCAGAACCGCGGACGCTGCATCGACATGGTTAACCGCTACCAGTGTAACTGCCCACCAGGAACTTCAGGTATGTGCCTAGGTCCTGATCCACTAAAATTGTAAATGGCCTTCTTGACAAAAGATGAAAACAAGGTGGAGGTGAACTTATTTAAAAGTGGATTTAGTTTTGGTTTTACTGGTGTCTGTCAGGAGAGTTTGGAGAGAAAAGACACAGTCGCAGCACCATTAGTAGCTCGTGCCATTTTGTGCAGGTGTTATCAAGTTTATGTCAGGTCAGTAAATCAGCGCCTTAGTGTGCTGACATGAATGCCTCTATGGTAGATACCTTCATTATGATTCATTATTGAAAGACCGCGTGGCATTTAGCGTGTGCAATAGATGAATCTAATAGAAAGATTAATCAGAAATAGATGAGTAATGAAACTGATTGAAAGTAGCACTACCTTTTTTTTCCAGAAGCTAAAATGTTCTATATAATCTGTTCATGGCAGATCATATTGGTGTGGTCCTCTGGGTTTTATTGGGGAAAACTGTTTGAATTAAATGCATAGACCCACATCCACCAGATCTGGAGCTTCCTGTATGTCTTTCAAAGTAATGTGTAGCACACTGTGCGTAGTCACAAGTCTGGGTCAGGCAGTGCAACTCCACATTACTCTATGGATTAGTAAGCTTAGTTTTGTACGTCGTACCACCCCGAGGCCTGGTACTAGATTCTGTTCTGAACTAATTTTACCAATACTGGCATTAGGTCTTGGTGTTGGGTCTCACTTTCAGGTTTCAAGCATCCACTCACTTCCCCCTCTACAATGTGCCCTGTTTTCTCTCTGTTCAGTTTTTGTCTGGCTTCTTATTTCTACTTCTAATTTTCTCTCTCTCTTGCTCGGACTTTGATAATTATGCCTTTAATGTTGAAGTCGTTATACGATCTTTATAATAATCCTCTGCTGCAGTAAAGCACTAGCTTTGTTTTTGTTCACATTTCTCAGTTGTTGCAAAACTCTACTTTTACGGAGTCGTACTCCCTCTAGTGGTTCATCACATTTTGTAACGCAGTTGGTCTGCTGTGACACAGGGTGTTTTAGTTTTAGCCACTGTTAAATCTCAGCACACAGTGTACTGATGAATAAAATATATAATAGTTTATATGTTTGTGGCCCTCCGCAGGGACACACTGTGAGATCAATGAAGACGATTGTGCTAGCAACCCCTGTGGGAACGGAGAGTGCCTGGATGACATTAATGAGTACAAATGTGTGTGCGCCCCAGGATACACAGGTATTTTCCTCTTTTACATTTCTAGTAAAATCAATTTGATGACAGATGGAGCTAACATATTTATATTGACCTTCTCGTTTATAGGAGATAAATGTGATGTGAACATCAACGAGTGTAGCTCTAACCCGTGTATGAGTGGTGGAACCTGTGTGGACAAGGTGAATGGGTTCCACTGCCTGTGCCCACCCAGCACCCACGGCCCTCTGTGTCTTTCTGGGAAAAACCGCTGCACTGATACGCCTTGTGTGCACGGAGAATGCGTTGAACAGCAACATGGGTATGTGGACCTTAAAACGCTGCTCGGTTTTGGGTAATCGTGGCACGTTATTGTAGCCGAACTTGCTTTTGCTTGCTTTCCAAAATACTCCAACATAAACATGCAGGGTCAGCACAACTATTTGTCCTACTACAGATGCTCGATACATCCCTAATGTTTCCTGCTGTCATTATTACTGTGCGTGTTGTTGAGTTGATGTTTTAAACGCACCTGTCTTTTCTGAAAAGGTACCACTGTGAGTGTGAAGCTGGCTGGGTGGGACAGCACTGTGAGCAGGAAAAGAACGAGTGTCAGCCCAGTCCATGCCAGAATGGTGGCACCTGTGAAGACCGCCACAACGGTTACACCTGTCGGTGCCAGCCTGGTTTTAGAGGTGACAAATATTTTTTAACTCTATTGTAGAATATAATACAGCGGTCAGCATAAGAAACCAATTAGACTTTAACAACCACTTTTCTCGTTAGGTGTGAACTGTGAGAGGAACATAGATGAATGTGCATCTGGGCCCTGTCTAAACCAAGGCTTTTGTATAGACGGTGTCAACAGTTACACTTGCCAATGTAATCCACCATTCACAGGTTGGTGATAATTACATTTCCGCCACATGAGCATTTGTTGTAGTGAGAGATTTTTCTTCATTAGTTTTGTCATAATATATGTGTGTAACGGCAATATAGGTGAACAGTGTGAGGCAGAGCTGGCTCCCTGTGCATCTCATCCATGCGAGAGGGGAGGAGTGTGTCATCCATCTGCAGACTACACCTCTTACACCTGTCACTGTCCTGTTGGTTGGCATGGTATGTGTGTCTCGTGACTGAAATATTGTGTTTAAATTAATGTATGTCTGTGCAGTGTGGATAGAAGTGCCATATCAGATATTGTGTATTTTCTCCTGAATTATTAATTTTCCTAAATTTTCCTTGTTTGTTTACAAATGTGTAGGTCAGCGCTGCAGTGAAGATGTGGATGAATGCAAAAGAACACCTTGCAAAAATGGTGGCATCTGCATGAACAACCCGGGCAGCTACACATGTAGATGTCAACGTGGATACAGTGGACGCAACTGTCAGATAGACATAGATGACTGCTCGCCTAGTGAGTTTCCTTCACCTAATTCTGTCACCTTATTAGTATCTCAAATATAGTTGGAGATTTTATTGGATACTTTAAAAGTCCCAATCCGCAGCAGAAAGCAACACAGACGGTCTCCTGAGATATCGAGTTACAAAGCTTGGACATGGTAAATGCTGCTCTCCCTTTCTCCCTCTGTAGACCCATGCTTAAATGGGGGCACTTGTGTGGACAGTGTTGGCAGATTCTCCTGTGACTGCCGCCCAGGTTTTGAAGGGGAGCGCTGTGAGACTGAGGTAAACGAGTGCGACAGCCATCCCTGCAGGAACGGTGCCATTTGCTGGGACTACGTCAACAGCTTTGTGTGCCAGTGCCAACCAGGCTATGATGGAAACCTGTGTGAACATAACATCCTTGAATGCACCGAGAGGTGAGCAACTTATTCAATGAGTCAACCACAGTGCTAAAGCTGCAACCGCTTCTATTGCATCTCCTGAGAGGGTGGATAGATAATATGTCTATAAGTCCTTTCCAAAGATTTATTGTTCTACTAACTACTTTCTTTTCTGCCCTGCTTCTCCAGCTCATGCCTAAATAATGGGTCTTGCATTGATGACATCAATTCATTCTCTTGTCGTTGCCGTCCTGGTTTTTACGGGGACTTTTGCGAGTATGAGCAGAATGAGTGCAACTCTCAGCCCTGTATGAATGGTGGGACGTGCACCGACGGCCTGGGCACTTATCAGTGCACCTGCCCGATGGGATACAACGGGCACAACTGCCAGGTAAGTTGTCTGTGTTTAGAGTGGGCCTGCAGGTGACATTTGTGCACCTACACATGGTGCATGTGCATACATCTACACTGAAAAGATCTCACTCAGAAAGGTGACTGTTTCTTTGCACGCAGACCCGTGTAAACCTGTGCAGCCAGGTGCGCTGTCACAATGGTGGTACCTGCTCTCAGACGGGAACCTCCTGGATCTGCTACTGTCCAGTGGGATGGAAGGGAATTTATTGTGATGTCCCCATCATGTCGTGCCAGGACGTTGCTGCAAAGAAAGGTGAGCAACTAGTGACAAATAGCACATTACTGTAAGGATAAAAACAGATATCGTTGATGCACTGGTATTAGTATTCCTACTTAAAAAGTGTAAATCAAAATGTTACAATAGGAAATATAGTGTGTAAGTGTGTGTCCCTACAATTTGTGGTTGCTTTTTCCAAATACTGTAGGTATTGAAGTGGAGAACGTGTGTAAAAATGCCGGGCGATGTGATAATATTGGCAATTCTCACAAGTGTCGGTGCCAACCAGGATACGCAGGCAGCTACTGCGAGGACACAGTTGATGAGTGCCAGTCGCACCCTTGTCGCAACAGAGCTACATGCAAAGGCTATCAGGGCATATATGAGTGTATAGTAAGTACATTCTCAGCTGTTTGTGTTTGATTTGTTATAGTATGAATGTTAATGGTAAACTAGCAACATTTTTCTAAAGCATACAGTAAGCCTCGTCTCTTCTCTCATGACTCCAGTGTAAACCAGGCTTCCAGGGGGTGAACTGTGAGTATGATGTGGATGAATGCCACTCTAGACCCTGCCTTAATGGAGGAACCTGTATCAATCTTGTGAACCGCTTTGCGTGCTCATGCCCACCTGGAACACATGGTGAGACATCGCACACGAAGACATACAAAGAATCCTTTAAACGAGCTGAACGTTTGCTCCTGAGAAACTGAGATTTGCATTTTAATTAAGGTTGAGGGCAAATTGCAACATCGTGTGTGTGCGCCCTGCTGCTTCATTAGTGAAAAAAATGTTTGGATGCCCTGCGCACTTTCTAGTTTTCTAGCCTTAGTTTAATGTGTATTGTTATTCTATATGATTTCCCAGGTATAGGCATCATTTTAAAGCAGAGATTTATCTATTTCTTTTTTAGGACACCAATGTGAAATGAATGAGGACGACTGTGCCCCAAAGCCTGGCCCCTGGGCACCTCGCTGCCTGAATGGAGGACAGTGTGTAGACGGTGTGGGCCATTACACATGCACCTGCCCCCCTGGATTCATGGGACAACACTGTGAAGGGGATGTCAACGAATGCCGGTCTAGACCCTGTCAATCTCCAGGCAGCCTAGACTGTGTGCAGATGGTCAACGATTACCAGTGCCGCTGTCGCCTTGGATACACAGGTACATTTATTTTAGCTAATAAACAGGCATTTTCATGCATACGCTTCAGACCACGCGTGGGGTAAGCACATGCACAACACAGCAGGAGAAATGCGAGTGGCATGTGTTCTCACTCTGGGAAATAATCGAGCAACGGTACATGTGTAAAAGCAGCATAAGAAACATAACGGCACCAAATAATTTATTTGTTAGAAAATCACCAAATTAGTGCTGAATAGTGTTTTTATGTGTAACATTATAATAATCAGTCATTCTTGTTCATAAATGATTTTGCTCTTACGTTCTTGTTTTCTCGTCCCTTATTTTGGCAGGTCGTCATTGTGAGTCCATGGTGGACCTGTGTCTGTCTAAGCCGTGCCATAATTCCGGCACCTGCCTAATGAATATAAGCTCAGTTCATGGCTACACATGTTCCTGTGTTCCTGTAAGTTCCTCTAACATCCAGCCTTTCTGGCATTTAGGAATCCAATTTTAATCCATTCTAGTTGTTCTCTTTTTAATCTGCAGTTGGGTTTAAGATTTTCACGTTATTAATACAACTGTTGTTTTGACATAAAGGTCTTCATGAACAGTGGTGTGTTCATCTACCTTTCAAATAACTGTTTGTGTGCCATATATACGTAGTAGTGAAAGTTAACAAGAAGGAAGTCCATTCGCCACTTTCCACATAACGCACTTGAATCTCTATAGATATATGCATAGTTATGATTTTTGTTCATTTCTTCTTGTTGCACATGCGCCACACAAAATCAGTGAATAGGTTTTCTCACCCTGCTGTTTTCCACCAATATTCTTACTGGTCTATTTTCCACCACACATCCCTCCATAAATTATTATTGTACAGCGAATTGAAAATGACTGAACACAGACTACCGTGAACTGTGTTAAATATAAAACTCCCTCAGTCACTGAAGTTCCACAAAATTAGCAACAGAACGCAACATTAGCGACCTTAGCATGTTTCTGATGTTTGTCACCGAGTATAATTGATAAGTGATCAATGAGTCTGATCTCAGTAAAGAAGTTATTAAATATAAATATAATAAGTGACTTTAAAAGATTAGAAAGGGGGGCATAAATGTGCTTCCTTTCTCTTGCTCTTGTTTCACACTAAGTGCTTGTTTTCTCTACACTAACCTCTTGCTCCCTCTATTTTCGTGCTTGCTTCAGAGGGCCACACCATGGCTCAGGTATAGTAGACGAGCAGCAAAATGTGAACCTACATCTAGATTAGTTCTAAACATCAGCTTCATCGAGTTTTATTGCCTGTACAACTGCGTAGCCAAGGTGACTTTGAAAAGAACTATGTTATGTTATGTTTTCTAGGGTTTCACTGGGCCAAACTGTATTGAAAGAGACTACAACTGTGCAGAGCTACGATGCCAGAACGGTGGGCACTGTGTGAAATCACAAGGTGGTCAACTGTACTGCCAGTGCCAAGAAGGCTTCAGTGGGTCCCACTGTGAGAACAAACAAGGGTGCCCCTGCCTAAATGGAGGAACCTGCATCACAGATCCATCCAACCCAAACCAGTACAGCTGTCGCTGTCCCAATGAATTTTCTGGCCGACACTGTGGGAACAAAGTTCTCGTTCAAGCCTGTCCCGATGTGAATTGTCAGAAGATTTCTGGGGATAAAGTGTGTGATGATCACTGTAACAACCATGAATGCCAATGGGACGGAGGAGACTGTTCGCTCAACTGGTATCAACCTTGGAAAAACTGCTCTGCCAAAGTTCCCTGCTGGGATTTCTTTAATAATGGACGTTGTGATAGGGAGTGTTACAACCTTGGGTGCCTCTATGACAGCTTTGAATGCCAGCCGACCTCCGAGTCGTCCTGCAAGTATGTCATGCTCCTTGTTACTTTTTATTGCTCTGCTTATTGATTCATGCCATGTCAAATAACACTCGTCCTCTATGTGTTGTGTATTTTTTCAGGTATGACAAGTACTGCGCAGACCACTATGGTAACAATCACTGTGACTTAAGCTGCAACACGGAGGCCTGTGGTTGGGACGGTCTGGATTGTTCTGATACTCCAGCCAAACTAGCGAATGGCACGTTGATTATTGTGGTCCGGTTGCAACCTGAAGAGCTACTTGGCGACATAACGGGTTTCTTGCGCGCCCTGGGAGCCCTGCTGCACACCAACCTGAAGGTGAAGCTAGACCCAAACAATCAGCCAATGTTGTACCCTTACTATAAGGAGCAGGAGGAGGGAGGGCGAAATGTCAAGAGCAACAGGAGCAAGCGGGAGCTGGAAAGGGAAGTTATTGGGTAAGATAGCTCATGATGAATTTGTAATATTGAGTAGCTTAAAATTTGTCTCCGAATTATCATTGACGGTCTTTGTTTTTTCACATTGTGCAGTTCTGTGGTGCACCTGGAGATCGATAACCGTGAATGTTCCCAGAGCTCGGACAAATGTTTCAATGACACTGAAGAGGCTGCATCCTTCTTAGCAGCAGCACACATCAAGTTGCAATTGCCTTATCCTCTAGTGTCTGTTCACAGTAAGCAGGCCTGTCAGTAAATAGTTAGTGGAATTTCATTTGTTTGGTTTAATATAAATCAAAAACACATCTTTTGATTGTATCTTCCAGGGGGGCCATCAGATCCAGTGGAACCAGAGATTCTGAAGTATGTGATTGGGGTGTCTGTGGTCATTATTCTGCTCATCCTAGTGTTGGGGATGTTGGCAGCAAAGAGAAAGCATAAACATGGTGTCCTGTGGCTGCCTGATGGTTTCCTGGCAAATAAAAACGACAAGCGGAGAGAGCCTGTTGGACAAGATGACTTTGATATGAAGTGAGTGGATATAAGGACAAGCATCGTTAAAAATGAAATGGGACTTATAGTTTAACATTAAGAAACTATGTCGAACCGCTGGAACAAATGGATGGTGATGGTAGAAGGCTGTGTCAGTGCGCATAGTTATAATATGCCGTGCATACTGTGTCCTGGAATAAATATACAACAAAATGGTACTGCTGCCTTAACAATTGTTGTTGTCACATCAGGAATTTCAAGACACAGGACGGAGCAATGATTGATGGAAGTCAGAGGTGGCTAGAAGACGAGTCCCAATCCAAAAAACCAAGAGTAAGTGAATTAAGAGAGTTGAAAGAAAAGCCCAAACGAAAGTGATGGATCACGGTAATTCAAACTGAACTGAGCAACACAAGGACGTGTTTTTGGTTGCTAACGTTCTGTTGTTTTCTGTAGAC
Source organism: Microctenopoma steveboyesi (assembly GCA_032359275.1). NCBI lineage: Eukaryota > Metazoa > Chordata > Actinopteri > Anabantiformes > Anabantidae > Microctenopoma > Microctenopoma steveboyesi. The sequence goes on along the minus strand of JAUMHF010000019.1, from coordinate 7,819,014 downwards.
TGAAGACAAACCTTTACTACCCATGGCTATGGATGGAGGTGTTGACCGAAGGGAGTGGACCCTGCAGCACCGTAAGGCTGCCGATATCACGCTCACACCCCCTCAGGCTGACCTGGATACGGACTGTCTGGACGTTAACGTGAAGGGTCCTGGTGAGAAACATTCACTTCCAGGCGTCTCGATCGAGTTCATTTTTAGTAGTTGGTTATAAATGAATGAGTTTATTTAACAATGAATTTCTCCTCCCTCAGATGGTTTCACTCCGTTGATGTTGGCGTCACTGCGTAACAATGGAGGCCCAGACTGCAGCCTGCATGGAGAAGAGGAGGAAGAGAGCGGAGGAGATGAGCCAGGGCCGAGTGTCATTTCAGACCTGATTGCCCAGGGTGCTTCACTATTGGCCCAGACTGACCGCACAGGCGAAACAGCGCTCCACCTGGCTGCCCGCTACGCCAGAGCCGATGCTGCTAAAAGACTGCTAGATGCTGGAGGCGATCCCAATGTGCATGACAACATGGGCAGAACTCCTTTGCATGCTGCTGTGGCAGCTGACGCCCAGGGAGTCTTTCAAGTGAGACAATTGTCTGATCTTGAGCTTGACTTTTTAGAAATAAATTGATTCATTATTCTCTGGTTACCAAGGCCATTCATCCTTTTTTCTCATGCACGTGCATCTTCATCTTCTCTCAGATTCTCATCCGTAATCGTGCAACAGAACTGGATGCCCGGATGAATGACGGCACGACTCCCCTGATCTTAGCAGCCAGGCTTGCTGTGGAGGGAATGGTGGAGGAGCTGATCCACTGTCACGCTGACATCAACGCTGTAGACGACCACGGTGAGGAAAGCGTCTGTTGTTACTATGTTTATCAGATGTCTTCATTTTGTCTGAAAATGCAGCTACATAGAAATGGAAAAACAACCACTAAAATAATGTCATTCAGCCTAATGTGGATCTCCTTCTTTGTCTTTTGTCAATATTTGGTATTTTAGGCAAATCTGCTCTGCACTGGGCAGCTGCAGTTAATAATGTGGAGGCCACTCTGGTGCTTTTGAAGAATGGAGCCAACCGTGACATGCAGGACAATAAGGTGTGTTGTTGCGATTTGTTGTATAGTTGTTTTTTTATACTGACTACTGTTTACTACTACAGACTCTGTGCGCTTTTGTAATGGAACAAAGTAGAGTCGGCCACTGTTACTGTACCTTACTAAACTAAAAGATGTTCATGGTGAATTTTTAAAGATCTACTGTTGAGCATGTTTTGTCATCTGTGATTCCCTCAGGAGGAGACTCCACTGTACCTGGCAGCCAGAGAAGGCAGCTTCGAGGCAGCTCAGGTCCTCCTTGACCACTACTCCAACCGTGACATCACCGATCACCTGGATCGGCTGCCCCGGGACACCGCTCAAGAACGCATGCATCATGACATAGTTCGCCTGCTGGACCAGTACAATCTGGTTCACAGTCCACACAGTGGGCCCAACCACATGGGTAGAGGAGGAAATGCCTGCATTATGAGTGGGGCAAATGGAACAAGCTTCATTGGCATGCGCCCTGGTCCACAGGGGAAGAAGAGCAGGCGGGGCGGCGGTGGGACGAAAGTGGGAGGAGTTGGGGGAGGAGCTAAGGAGCTGAAAGATATGAAGACAAAGAGAAGAAAGAAGCCGGCTGGAGGAGAGGGCCCAGGTGTGGGTGCTGCAGTGGGAGGAGCAAGTGGAGGAAGTACAGCGGGAGGTGCTGTGAATGGTGTTAAGGCAGCAGGAGGACTTCCAGAAAGCTCCATCACCATGTCACCTGTTGACTCCTTGGAATCACCACACTCATACACAGGAGACGTGTCTGCTGCCGTCTCCAGCACCGCGAACTCCCCTCCCCTTCTGAGCAGCCCCTCCATACCAATGCTGCCCCCTGTCAGCCACATGCTGGGACAGCAGCAGGGATGGGTGAGCATGACCAAGCACGGCTACACCGGCCATATGTTTGGCCTTGTACCACGCCAGATGGGGGGTTCTCACCCTGGCATGGGTCAACACCACAGCCAGGGCCCGATGCTCACTCCCATGAATGTCACCATGAGCAGGGAGCAGCTGCCGCCTATTGTCACATTCCAGATGATGGCCCCTGGAGGGGGCCAGGCCATGCTGAAGCAGCCACAGCCTGGGCAGGTACAGGTTACACAGCCCCAGGGGCAGAACCAGCAGGGGCCAGGTCTCCTCCACTGCACACAGAGTATGATGTATCAGATGCCTGAGCAGATAACGCATGGGCACCCCCACAAACTGCAGCACCCGCACACCGTCAGCCACGGAGGAATCGATGGCCAGTCTCGACCGCTTCCCTCCTATCCGCCCATGAAGAGCCCTGTGGATAAATACCCCACACCCCCCTCCCAGCACAATTACACTCCTGCAGGCTCAGAAGGAACCACGCCTGGCCACTCTGCCCACCCACCCAGCGAGCACCCGTATCTCACCCCTTCGCCTGAATCCCCAGACCCGTGGTCATCCTCCTCACCCCACTCCAACTCAGACTGGTCCGATGTCACCACCAGCCCCACTCCCCTGGGGAACCCCCACCACACACTGCCGCCATCGCGCCACACACACATTCCAGAACAGGTGCAGCTGCAGCCACAGTCGCAACAGATGCAGCAACCCTCTCAGCAGCCGCAGCTTGGAAACATGCAGGTGTTTGCGTAGGTCAACCCGAGGAAAGCATCCAAAGACTGACGTGTGGGTTGTGTGCGGTTAAATCACAACACACAGTACCTGCAAAGCTTTTCTCACTTTTCTTGTTCATACATTTATGTTCGTTCTGAAAATCGCCTACCCTGTTATCTCCTCCTGTTTGCACTTAAGGAAACCGTGTATAGTTCTAAAATCTCATTGAGTATTACCGACTAGAAATCTAAAGTTCTCAGTACCAAAAAGCTGTTTCCTGTGCAGTTGCTCCGATCCCAGCCGAGCAGCCTCCGCTCGCTGTTGGCTCGGTCAGGACATAGTTCTTCTGTCTTTGGCAGCCAAACACGAACTGTTAGTTGAGGGATCATCGAGAAACTGCCGACCAGATGGTACCACGTCAGAAAAACAGACTGTCGCGATGGACACTGAGACTGAACTGTGGACATTCTGCTTTGATGTTGCCTGTTTTGGACATTAGTTATATGGCAAGCCTGTTGGTACTAACTCCTCAAAACCATTCATTCATTATATTTTTATTTTTCAATACGATGTGTTATGTTCAGTTGATGCTTTAATTCTCAAAGCAAACGTTACAAGTTTTATCTTTTTTTTTTTTATTCATGCAGCGTCTGTTTTCAATGTGCTAAAGGGGGAATTTTATAAAAGTCTGTTGCGTGATTAGGAAGACAAACATCTAGAAAAGGACATGTAAAAGGTTCATTAAATGCAATCTTTCCTTGCACTTGCTAGGTGCAGTGTGATCAGTGTATTTACCATGTCCCGAAGACGGACACTGTAACAGAAATACAGATTTTATCTGAAAACTAAATCAGGGTTTGTGTGGACACAGTCATGGGCTGTCTTGTGATGGCTCATCACAGATGGTGCAACTTTACTTTCTGTTTTGTGGAGGAATTAATGCAGAAGCTTGACAAACTTTATGCAAACACATACAATAGTTTTGTCACACTCATTACTATATTGTCATTGGGTTAGTTTGTTGTATTATGAAATGTACATAGACTTACACATTCTCCTTGTTCTTGCTGAGCATAATATGTGATGAGTTTTAAAATGTCTTTTTGTGTTTTTTTATATGAATACAGTTGGCACTTCTTGAATGATTCTGAATGTTACAGAGGTGCATGTTTTTACCTTTTAACCTGCCACTTTGAAATAGTTTCTCTGCCAAAATCATTTAATCAGTTTTGCCTTTTGCATAACTACAATCAGTGTACCTCTGCAGCTTTAATCGTCATGATTCATATGTCAAGTCTAGACGTGGCTAAAATATACATAAAAGTAATTTTTCCGTCTTCCTTCCCTGAGCATTCACCAGCTTTGTGTGACTGCTCTGTGAACACAGACAATCAAACACTGTTTTACTTTTGAAACTTTAAAAAGAGGAACATCTGTGTCATAAAGACCAAATTTTGTTTTGTTCAGCCAAAAATGTACACTGTGTCCAAATTTCTGTTGTGTCCTTGTCTGTAAAAGTACGAATTGCAAAAAGTTAAAAAAGCAAACCCCCTCATGTGCCAATACATTTTGTTCTTGTTTCTAGTTGCTACTGTGGTTTTGTAAACAAATCAAATGGTTATGTTTCATCCATATTCCCAGTGCCGGACACTTTCTCTGTACTATGATGTCCCTACAGATTCACAACACTTGTACTGTTCATTGAGGTACAGTGCACAATATTGTTGTTACGCACTGTGCATGTTGGTTGCCGTACATATGCAAGGCTATGTGTTATATGTTATGTATATAAAATGTGTTTATTGTACTTATGTTAACCAAATAGCATATAATATACATGCTATATGAAGTAGTTGTTACCAAGTTGTATGCGGTAGGAGACTAAAACTGATAAAACAAGTTGTCTTTTGGAAAACAAAAACAAATGATAAACCATATGTGCTTACCGAAATAAAGCTCAGATTTCCACATATTTTTGTTCTAGTGTGTGTTTTTTTTTGTTTGTTTTTCCCACACACTGTTGGTACTCATTTTAAAATTTATTTTTTTTAAGCCACTGACATGTTGAGGACATCAACCTGATTCTGTCCATAACTATACTTGTTTCTGGGAGTTTCAGAAGAGCACAATTTTACTGCATAGATGATAAACATTTTACTTTACTTTACTTGGCAGACGCTTTTATCCAAAGCAACTTACAAGGAGCTAGCGCTGGGTGTCTGGCTCAGGGACACACCTGGTAGGAAATGGATTAGGAGTCAGACAGGATTCGAAACCACAACCTCCTGCTTCCCTGACGCCTAACCCACTGAGCTACCAGGCCGCTGGTTTACTTTTTATAGGCAAAAATGCATCATTCATTGAATTTACATCAAAATTACATTTACTTATTCAAAACTGTTTTTACTTTACTTTCCTTTACTTGGCACACGCTTTTATCCAAAGCGACTTACAAGGAGAAGACAACAGCAATTACCATTCAAATTCTCGTAAATGCGGAAAAACTACAATAAAGGACCCTGATAAGGCCTAACTCGTCAAGACAAAGAACATGCTTAGAAATCTTTTAATGCTAGACAATGTAATGAGTGTGTGTGTTAGACTCACTTGAAGTACTTTTTGAACAAGTGAGTTTTTAAATGTTTTTTAAAGGTAGTGATACTGTCTGCCCATCGAATGAGGGAGGGCAAGTTGTTCCACCAGACAGGTACCACAAAGGAGAAAAGACTCGATTGTGATCTGAGGCCTCATGAAGACGGGGTGTTTAGCCTCATTTCATTCGCAGACCTGAGAGAGCGTGTAGGAGTGTAACTTACCAGTAGTGTTTGAAGGTAAGATGGAGCAGATCCATTTACAGCCCTGTAGGCAATCATCAAGGATTTAAACTCAATGCGAGCAGCTACTGGGAGCCAGTGAAGAGAGGTGAGAAGAGGTGTGACATGAGTGTACTTTGGCTGATTAAACACGAGCCATCTGGAGGGGTTTGATGGTAACTGCAGAAGCTCCAGCCCAGAGAGAATTGCAATAGTCAGGTTTGGATATGACCATTGCCTGGACAAGGAGCTGTGCAGCCTGTTGGGTGAGAAAAGGCCTAATTTTTCTGATGTCGTAATATAATATGCTCATTCAGGCTCAGCTTGTCATCGCGTTATGATCACTTTATAATATAAAGAGAACATATCAGAAATATTACAATGTTACACATATAATATATTAAATATTATTACACATCAAATTATAAAAAAAGATCTAAACCTCGAGATCATTCATCAGCACTTTTGCATTCTGAATCTTCATTATACGGCCTACAATAAATGTTAGCGGTGCTGTTCGTCGCCGGTGCCGCAGGTGGCGCTCTGTCTCACAGGAAGCCTGACGAAGAGCCGAGGAAGAAATCTGTACACGGAAATCATCCAGGACCTAACATACATATGTCATTCTTTCCATCCTGTGGCTTATCTGTGTGCAATTTACTACTTCCTCGAATCGATAGTTAATAGTCTATCAGCGATGCGACAGTCAGTGATAAAGATTAGATAAGATAAGACAATGAGCGATAAGCAGCGGACGGACGGCAGATAAGCAGCGAGGGTCAATGGACGCCAGGACTTGAAGTGCTGCTGTTGTGACAGCTGGGTTGAGCCTCCGGTACCTGGTCTGTGTGTTTGACCGGGGGGAGCTGCTGAGAGCAGACAAGACCCGAGGTTCAAGCCCCAAAGAAGGGGCTTATTCTACAGAGCGTCTCATCTCTGCGCTCGTAAAGTTGCTTGTAAAGCGCCGTTAAAGTCAAAGACGAAGGTAAAATCCGCTGTTCGCGACTCCGCCTCTTCTCTCCAGTAAAAAACTCTGGTCCTGCTTTTTACTGTAAATAAACCACTTGGACCATACCTGTTACACCCATGTGTGTAGTTTGACTTTGTCCAGGCTCTGCCCGACCTGTGGCCATGGCTTCGTCCCAGCTGAAGTACCTGTCTCTGGGCGTGCTGGTGTTCCAGACCACGTCGCTGGTGCTCACCATGCGGTACTCCCGCACCCTGCAGGCCGAGGGCCCGCGGTACCTGGCCTCCTCGGCTGTGGTGGTGGCAGAGGTCATGAAGATCGTGACCTGTGTGCTGCTCGTCTTCAAGGAGCACGGTACGTGCGCCTCAAACGTGGACGTGTAAAGAATTATAATATTTACCTGAGTACATGTTCTCAAATGTAATTAATGTAAACAAACTCTTCATGCTGTCAATAACACAGATGTTCATCTCTAGTAACAGTTGATACCTATACACAGATGTTGAAGACCCCTACATCTCAGATTTTATGTGGTGCTAACAGGTCAGATAGATTTGTATCCATTTAAAATTCAGCAATAAAACAGGTTTAATATGATCACTTCTCCTCATTGTAGGTGAGAGTCTCGCTGTGAGCTTAATTTGTTCTAACAAAGAGGGCAGAATGGGTTTTACTGATTGCTGTCACCCAGTAACATGTTAAATGATATATACATACTTTTATTCACTTAAATTGGACATTTTAAAGTCATGTAGAGAATTCACGGAGCAAGGTTTGAGACGCCGACGGACTCGTACAGCTGCGTGTCAGCAGCATGAGAAAAAGAAAACACCATGCTTGCGAAACATATTTCCAGGGGGGGGAGCATTTACAGGGCGATTGGCCCTCTGAGACCCACACTTAACAGAAGAGATGGATGACATGTACCTATTTATGGAAACAAAAACGTTCTCTTGGTCACGTCAGAGTAGAACCATTTTAATACAGTTCCCGTTATTTCAGCAGTCTGTTCAGCAAAATAACATTAATAATGAATACTTTATTGATCTTGGGAAAATTGTTGTGTGGACAGCTGCTAGACCTGTGTCTGCGCTACTACTACTACTACTACGGGGTATCGGTGGGTATCAAACTCACTCACCGTTGGGTTTGAAGACGACTGCTCTACCCACTGAGCTACAGTGCCGCCCCAAACGCAGAGATCTAAAGTGTCAAAAGCAGCACTGAGATCAAGGAGAACAAGAGCCAAACATTTCTGCATTTGTTACACTTAAAAGGTTTAGATTATCAAACAAATTGAAACATTAGACGAAGATAACCCAGGTAAACCCAAAACGCAGCTCCTTTGACTCGGAGGGTGATTCCCATTAAAATGCTGTTTTCATTCCTCAGGTTACAACATGCGAGCTCTAAACAGCATCTTGCGTCAGGAGATTGTTCACAAACCCGTAGAAACGCTGAAACTGGCGATTCCTTCCGGGATCTACACCCTGCAGAACAACCTGCTGTATGTCGCTCTGTCCAACCTGGATGCGGCCACCTACCAGGTACAGCAGAGGACCGGTTTACAGAACAAGTGCACATCAGAATGGCTGGCAGTGTGCTTCAGTTGTATGTTGGCCCTCTCTACTAGGTGACGTACCAACTGAAGATCCTAACCACGGCTCTGTTCTCAGTGTCCATGCTGGGCCGCAGGCTGGGCGTCTACCAGTGGCTCTCTTTGCTGATTCTAATGGCTGGAGTGGCTCTCGTGCAGGTTCAGTACAACTTTAAGTCTCTTATATGTTTCTCAGTAGTTACACTATATTTAGGCTACATACGTGTCAGGATTCTTTGGAGTATTCTGATAATCAGACTGAATTACAATTTTATTTTAAACGCGAGGAAGGCTCCGATGTGTGCAGTGATTCAGAGACTGATCTGAATCTGAATCCATTCGACCAGTAATAAACATAAAGTATTTCCATATGTTTGACGGCCTGTTTTATCATTTATTCACGTTTCATTTTTTGAAAACGTTCTGTGAAAGCTCACCCACATGAGCTGAGGAAAGGCTGTCCCTGACATGCATCCATTATCATAACCAGCCAGTTATTCTAATTATGCACATACGCTGTTGCGTACTGGACGCATGTGTGTATGTGTAGGTTTTTTTATTGTTACTGTCTCAAATATTGGCTACCAGTGGTTATGCTTGATTATGTGTCAATTAAGGAAGGACTGTTGTGGTAACACCTCCTCCTCCACCTTGGCTAAACAAAGGAAATGCCTGACAGTGAGTATTAGTGAATGTGATCTTTCTGCTGACTGAGCCCACAGTGAGAAGCACAACGGAGGCCGGAGGATGTGATGCTACACTTTCATATATAGGATGAGACAGAAACGTTTGCTCTCTGTCAGTGCAGCGATCTTATCCTAGCCATAAAATATAACATCTGTTATAATGTTAACACATGCCCACAGGAGGAGTTTCACCTACAAAGAAGCATGTCTCTTATTAATGGTGTGTTATTCCAAAGATGATTAACATCCACCTATGCTAAATATCTCTGCTTGTTTAGTTTTTCTCCAAGAGAAAGTGTAGCTAAAAGTCCTTCTTACTTTGCACAAACGGACTTTATTTTCTGCATTAACCACTGTTTTCTTGCTTACTGTGGCAAATGCTGTGACGCAGGAACTTACACTATGCAGTTTCTTCACAAGTCAGCAAAGTTGTGAAGATGCTGCTTTTTAATAAATGTACCCAGTGTCATGAATTTAGAGAGCGATTGAAGTGTGAATGTGGAGATAAATGTAACGACCAGTCGTCAGTGTACAGGTGTATTCTACAGTGTGCAGGTCTACATTTAATCATTTGATAGACGCTTGTTGGCAAAGTGATCGGTTTACCCGGCACACAAACACACACGTGGGCTGTAACAGTATTTTGTTTCTCTTGTGCCTGCAGTGGCCCTCAGAGTCTGCTCCGGCCTCGGAGAAGGAGACCCTGTCTACCGGCTCCCAGTTTGTGGGGGTGACTGCGGTTCTGGTGGCATGCTGCTCCAGTGGCTTCGCTGGTGTCTATTTTGAAAAGATCCTGAAGGAGAGCAAACAGAGTGTCTGGGTCCGCAACATCCAGCTAGGTCAGTACTCATTTGGTCCTGAATGGTAAACCAGCTAATCCCGCCTGAGTGTGCTAACTGTGCAATGCGGCGTAGGATGTAGTTGTTTGAAAAAGGCTCCAGCACCATGTTTCTGGAGCAAACTGCCATGTACAGTTTCCTTTGTTTCCTGCACAAAGAGGCCCAGCTGGGCTCCTTACCTCCGCTACGTCTCTGTTAAGATGAATGTTCCTGTCAAGTTTATTTTTACCCTGGGAAGTGTGAGGCATGTGTTGAGTCTCCTGCACCTCCCGGTGTGAGCTGGGAGCTTTTTTATCTGTATTAATTGCTGGGGCCTAGACACGAGCAATGATGCTGTGTGTTGTCACTAGTTTTAAAAGTGAAACAAACAAAACAGAGAATATAGACTAAACACTGATGTCATATGTGGAGCAGGAACTGTAACGTCATATTTCTGGCTTTTAAACTAAGGCTCTGATTAAACAAACGACATAAACGAGAAGAAAGGAAAAGAGAATCTCCATTAACGATGGTGTCTGTCACCCGCGCTTTTATAATTTGTCTCCCACCACCGACACTGGCGAGACCTCTGTTGGTGGCTTTTTGTCGGCGGATCTGTGATGTTGAATCAGCTCCAGACCCTGTGAGTGAGAGAGACCACTCTGATTAGCTGTTTAGCTTGGCGAGTCGAGGCCAAAGGCGGACAACACAACACGGTGTCATTTACAACTTCTGTTCAGATACAGCGTGTGTTATAAACCCTCTGTGCCGAGTCAGAGTGGTGTGAATATATGGCTTTGTTACAGTTAGTAGATCCACAATCCTCGATTTTCTTCTTTCCATAATAGAAACTTTGCATGATAACTTTCTTGTGGCGCGCCAGATGTTAACTGTTGCTCATGTGTGCTTGTTTCCAGGGATGTTTGGCCTGGTGTTTGGCCTTGTTGGGATGCTGGCCTATGATGGGGAGAAGGTGAAGGAGTCAGGAATGTTCCAGGGTTACAACACCGTCACCTGGACTGTTGTGGCACTGCAGGTAACTCACTCCAACGACAGCGACTCAGTTCCCAACAGAACCGTTTAATTCAGTGCTTACAGGTCACGCCTCTGTCCATCTGTGCCTGTGTGTTTGTTGTTTTTCCAGGCGCTGGGAGGTCTCGTCATAGCAGCGGTCATCAAGTACGCAGACAACATCCTCAAAGGCTTTGCTACATCGCTTTCCATCATCCTGTCCACGCTTATATCATATTTCTGGTTGCAGGACTTTGACCCGACCAGGTACAGGAAGCTGCGCTGTCTTTTGCTCTGTCTCTTCTGCGTATAGTTTTTCCTTTCTGTTTCATCTTCAAGTCTATCAGTCCTCTAATGTTGTCTGCTGTCGTCCACAGCGTGTTTTTCCTGGGGGCCGTTTTGGTCATCGTGGCCACTTTCCTATATGGCTACGAAGGAAAGCCGCCCCCCAACCCCAGCAGGGCATAGGACAGTCACAGCTGACACTACAGCAGCAGTAGGAGGCCCTGCACAGGCAGAAGAACTGAGTTTTTTTTTTTTTTTTTTAAAGGGGGTGAAAGGTCTCTATCATATATTGTGAACGCAAGAAGCAGGAGCTGAAAGAGAAATTTCCATGTAGAAAAAAGTAAAGCACAACACTGTGATGAGTCCCACACACCAAACGTGCCTCAGCTGAGAAGAGGAACCAATGAGAAAAGAAAACTGTGGTGAAGCGGGCTGAGATGGCGCGTTTTCTTTTTCCTATAATTACTGCTGTAGAGATGATCCCGACTGCCACACCACCACGGGTGACGTGATGCCGTCAACAGGACCTACTGTATTTGTTTAGAACCTGTTTCACTGGCAGTTAAGTGCAACTGCCACGTCGATAAAGGATTACAGAGGCATGCAGGCATGCGGGAGTTTTTAAATCTTGTTCTACGTCACATTTTTCAGAAGCAGTGTGAGTTTAGCTCGAACTGTTGACTTGTTCACTTTAGATTTGCAGTATTCGAAGTACTGACAGTCATTGGTTGCCACACATTTAGGTCCCGGGCATTGTTTACGTTGGAGCTGTACACAAGTCAAAATGTTTAGGCTGCAAATGGTCAAGTTTAATGTGGGTTTAGAGCACGCTGGGATTTGTGCATAGTTGAAGAGGCCTCTCTCCCTGGAAGACACAGCTCGGGGCAAAAGCTTATCCACACTGCAAAGGCCTTTTGGCTATGGTAGTAGCAGTGATCATAACGAGTGTAAGTTATGGCTCCTCTGTTTTGTTTAGCTATTATTAGCAAAATGTTTTGTTGCCAGGCAACGTATAGTCACTGGGACGTCAGATAACATACTGTAAACAGTGTTCCTCACAGAAGACAGTGTTCCTTACAGAAAATGTCCATCTTTGGGCTGTCTAATCTGGAAGAGTGATGAAACTTAAAAGAACGCTGACACTTTTTCTAAGGCTGTATCAGGTGGTATTATTTAATTATTTAGCTATTTGAAGTGAAGGGGACAGTTTGATTATGTGGGAATTTACTGCGCTTTGGATTTCCGTTAACCTTGGGTCATAATAACAATGCCAAGTACATTTTAACCAATAAATCTAAATACCTTGCCTATTTAAATTATTAATTTATTAATTAGGCTTAAATTTAAATGACTTTTGTATCCACAGATTATCAGCATCTGGCTCTTAATGTCCTGTGTTTGTGTAGCAATACATTCAGTTGTTTCTGTGGCAAAGTAATCAAGTAACTTTGGACTGTATAATTTGACTGGTGTTTTTCTTCTGGAACTACTTTAGTCTTTTATGGGATGAAGCGGGTATAATTAATGACTTTATTATTTGAAGTACCATTATCTGAATCTTTTATAAAAGAGAAATGTTTCCTGTAAATTCTTTGAATGTGTCTTTGTGTCTCCTCATCGATTATACTTATACTCTGCCAAACATTTACATTTTGTATACTAAAGAAAAAAAATCATTTTTTGCACAATCACATATGTACTTTGTTTAATTTACTTAAATCTTGCATGACGCCTAAACCGCAAACTACATGCCATGAATAAATTCACACGGGTGTGTTTGGCATTTGTTTTAATGAATTTAAAAACACTGCATGCAAAATCCAGACAGTCTGAGAGAAAGGACTGTAACATGGCTGAGTTTCACGTCCTTTATAATACAACACTGTCAACACCATTTAATAGTTTTCAAGAATCTGCATTAAAATACAGTCAATCAGCAACACAGGTAGGATTTAACAAGTCAAGCTCCTCATAAAGGGCCGTCTACTGCTCTACTCTTGCGTCCTCAGGCACATCTGTTTCTGTAAAAGACACTCGAGGCCCTGATACACAGACACCAGACTGTGTGACCTCATGGTCAAGTATATATTCAGTTTGTTAACAATGTTTTAATTGGGCAACGTGTGAAAAATGTTTTCACTTCATTTCACTCTATAAAAGCCTCAATTCTCTGAAGAACGTTGCAGACCAATAACGTAAAGTCACCTAAAGTTTGTCTAGTTAAAAGTGCTGCTCTTGATGTTTCCCTTGATTGTCAACGTGGGCTTTCGGATGCTATTTGTCTCACTCTGCACTGTCATGGCTACAAATAGGCATGTTGTTAATATATCCAGTGTCCATGTGTCTCTACGTGATGAGTGTGTTGCTGTACACAAGCAGAACAGTCCTTCGGGTGATCATTGCTCCGTTGTCTCGGTGAGGTGTCTATGTGTGTTTGTGCAAAGGCTCGTTTGGTTTGCACCAAGAGTAATGAGCAGCATGGGTTAAAGAACGTGCTTACATCCTCCGTCTCTCTTCATCTCTGTCTCATATGGACCAGCTCAGCAGTTCCCTATGACCTGTTTTACTGGCCCCCAGTGCGCTGAGTGTGTACAAACAGAAATACAACAAATAGACCTGCCTGTACAACAGTAAACAACACTTTCAACAGAATATTCTGTAAGCTGCACTCTGGGTTTGGGTCGTTTTCAGTATTCCTTCATAAAAAGAAACATTTAAACAGACAGTATGATTGTATAACCAATCTTTAAAGGGTCAGGTCACCCAAATCACAGATAAGAACATCTCACTAGCAGCCTCAAGTCATGCAGACAGTTTTGGTTTTGTTGCACATATTTTTAGGGTTCTGTGTCTGACATGTCTGCCTCCACATCAGTACAATAGAATTGGCTGGAGAGCCAAAATCCACATGTTACTGGAACAATAGACTGGATCAGACCAAACAGATCAAACATCTGTGGATTATCAAGAGTAATGGGAACACTAATTGTTTTTTAGATAAGGATACATGCCATAGAGTGTAGACATTCAACATCTTGAACTGGACTGCCTTAACTATACCCTTAAAGCGGGACAAACGCCCCAGTCATTGACGGAGGCAATAATATCAATACTCCCAAAGAAAGGTAAAGATGATGGGGAGTGTAATTCATATAGACCTATTTCAATTTTAAATACTTAAACAGGTACAACTGAGCATGTTACCCCTGCTCTAACTAACCCAGCTCAAACAGGGTTCATCACAGAGAAGCAAACACAGGACAGAATTATGAGAACGTTACACACAACTGCCCTTGGGAATAAAGAAAATGTCACAGCCACGCTCATGAGCCTTGATGCAGAAAAGGCATTTGATTGAACTGAGTTAACTATTGTTATCAAGTATTACAGACCTTGGCTTCAATCAGCTGTCACAGAACGTGTGTCACAGCACTCACACAGCACTCATTTATCCTCTTCAAGCAGAAAGAGAATCAACGGGATCTCATTTTGAACTATTAAGTTACAACGGCCGCCCACCCAGCCCTGCCCTTCTTGCACTATTCGTAAAACCAGACTACAAGACAGATTCTAGAGGCTGATGGGATTTGAATTGTTGAATATAAGATATGGCTAGTTGCAAATTCTATTTGACTCCTAAAGAGAAATATAGTTGATTAAAGTAATGTCCCTTGCAATAACGTTTGGTATATGTTCAGGGTATGGGTCAAACATGCACACGGCTGAAATATTAACCTAAAACTTTAGACTAAATGCTTACCTGAAAAGCAGGTTTAATTTAAATGGGACATTTCCTTTATTATATTTATCCCAAAAAATACTGTAACAAAGAAAACTGTAGCCCTATTAATAAATATTAGACATGTCAAATCAAACTGAAACCAAACAGATGACTGGTTTGGATTTGGCTCCTGGTGTAACAGCTTATTGCATTACATCTTGTGATATTGGTCTGGAGTACTTTAAACATCTTTAAATACATATAACCATGAAAAGATAGCTCTAAGTTATAGATTATTTTAACAATGAGGTAAAACAAGCAGCAGATAGTGAAGGTAACCTGGTCGATATACTTACAGATGCCTTCACACTAAACATCTGGTAGAAAACGAAGTCTAAGAAATACACCACGCTACATGTTAAACGGAAATGAAAGAGGGTCTGAAGATATATGTAGAGGAAATAAGAAATTTACCCAACGGGGTCGCCAGGGACAGGATGAACGCTAGAGGCTATGTGTGGGGGGGGTATTTCTTTTGGAGGGGTGCATTGCAAAATGCTTTACTATATACTATATATCTGGGCAACATCACAGATAATGGATAGGCAGAATATTTTTTATTCTGCAAGGAAAAAAAACTATCACGCAAAAATTGCTACAACAAAGTGTGACTGGACAGCAAAGGACTGAAACTGCAGTATGGCCAAAGACAAGTTGGGACGCTCACGGTGCCCTGAGTATGAATCATAATGCCTTTAAACATTATGGCAGCCATCAGGTCCAAATCTGAGTTAGTATTAGTTTATGACCAAATAAATTCCATCGTAATACTTTGTTGGTACTGACAGATATTTTAAAACTTGAACAAGGAAAATTCCCAGAATCTGCATATCTAGATACAGCAACAAATAACTTTACATTACTTTTTGTAATCTGGGTAACCTGCTTCTTTAACCTGTTAAACCTGACGGACCCAGTACCGAGTCCACTTCCGACTTCCGGTTACAAAGTCATTCTGTGTTCCAAATTCATTTAATCTCACTCAGTGACATAAATATTACATTTTAGAACTTTAGAACATTCTCTGGAGTCTTGCCTTTGTTTTGGTACCAA
>JAUMHF010000019.1:7728663-7798730 GCA_032359275.1 Microctenopoma steveboyesi | reverse complement strand
TGTACACGCGCTTCCACACACACACAAACACACACACACACACACACACACACACACACACACACACACACACACACGCACACACACACAAGCAAACTGTTTATATAAATGCTGAATATTTTTTTGAGAAATATATATATATGTATTATGATTTAAGAAACGTTTCTAAATCATAATCTAACTAAAACATTTTTTTAAACAAACTTGTCAGTGGAGCTTAATACGGTCCTGGTGTATTTTTAAAGTCAGCTTTTATTTTGAAACCCAGTATGCTACAACATGTACAGTGACGTTATTTCCGGGCGGAAGGGCGCTTATTTTGCTACAGAAAAGCTTGTGTAACTGTGAAATATAAAAAAAAATGTCACATATATAACTAGGGAAACTCAACGGACGTCTTTTCTGATATGTTATAATGGTACGTATTATGTATTTTACTGTAGATATATAAATGAGCGTCTTCACATCAAAATTGGTTCTTCACATGTGCTAAGCTAAGCTAAGCTAAGATCAAGGTATCTTGGCTACTAGCAATAGATAAAGTTGTCTTCCTGTCGCTTTCTGTATGTCCCCTTAAAAAATTTGCAACCACAAAATAAATGTAAAACCCTTCTGTTTACTTCGTTTAGATAAAGGCTAATTATAACTCGTTAGTTATAGCCTGTAATTTAGCCTGTATGTTATTTATATAAACATTGTCATATACTTTTCATAAGAAATGTATTAAATTAGCTTTTTTTTCTTACTATAAATCTAAATGACTAAACAACTCATTTATAGTAATGTATAGAAATTGAACTATAAACTGTTCCTCCTTCGTAGGTCCCCACAGACTATAAAGCCCTGATCCAGAGGTTGTATCACCTTCAGTCTGAGCGCTTAGAGACCTATCGCCTCTTTGAAGAGTAAGTTTAAATCTGGTAATAATGACCTAACCTACATGGAGACATCTATGAAAACATATTTTTACAATGACATTTCTCGTATCTCCTGTCTCCACAGATCACTTTCTTTCAGTAAAATCACTTAAACAGACTTGTATGAACTTTAGGTTTCCTTGATTTTTTTCTCTTACGTTTTTCCTTTTTTTTTTTAATGCTGACTTTCTTCCAGAGGACATGAGGCCTACTTGAGGACAGGGCCTCATTATGACTTCGACCACTACAGGCAGCTGGTCCATGAAATAACACAGGCCTTTTGCGGCATCTCCAAAGAAGTGCTGGAGATCAAAGGGAGGCTGCACCATGAGTTTGACAGGCCAGACCTCTCAGAACACATTGAAAAGCTGCAGAGCAAAGAGAAGGAAAAACTTGAACTGGTAGGAAACCATCTTTGTATATAGTGGGTTGTTTTTTTATAGCTGAACAAGGAGTGTTTTAAGATAAAGATATTGCTTTGGCTATTTTGTGTGACACTGGACTGAATCAGTTAAATGCCCTGGCACCTTTATTTTTCAACAATGTCCACTGTTGGTCCTACATATAGAAGAATAAATGGAGCTGGCACCATCAACAGATTGTAGTTACACACTTTATTCATTATCTTAGTACAAACAAAGTGGTCATGAGGCATTTTTACTGAATAATATTGTAATTCAGTACTGAAAAGAAAAAATGCATTTGGAAGGATTAATTGAATGTATTTATTCGATACATTATTTGTATTTTTCTCGTGAATTTCTCATAGTATCTGTGTTTCTTAATCATTGATACAATTCCCATCTTTCACCACAGGGGGGCGCAAATCTAATGCAAAATGATTAAATGCTGCTAAAGCTGGTCATGTCATGTTAAACATTCAGTTTTCATGATGGCAGTTCAGTCACCAACGCTTAGTATAACGTGAACACCTCGTCATGATGCTTCTGATTTATTGATGTATTTTTTTTCTACCAACTGGGCAGAAAACCCCTATTCACTTCAACCTAAATCATTCAGTGGTGCCACACTGTTTTTCAAGTAATTTATCTGTGACAATGGCTGTACAGACAGTTTGTGTCAGATCGGTGTTAAAATGTTACTACTTCTGTTCCCTAGATTATTGAAAAGTTCTCAACTCGTACATCTGGTGTTCAGAGGTTTTGTTAAGTTTTATATTCCTCTAGAATATGACCTCATTTTTTATTCCTGCCACTAACGTTATAAATCTCCTGTCATCTCAAAGTCCATCATCTGTCTCTGTTCCATCCTCTGCTGATGAGAGGTTTGCATAAGCTTGACTGTTGCATTTTCTCAACAGACTGCAAAGCTGCAGCTGGTTAGGCAGCAGGCCCAGGATCAGCCGGAGGATGAAGACTATCAAGAAAAGATTCAGGAGATAAAGCACGAGTAAGAGCAGTTATTGGCTCTTCTCCGTTTACTGTGTTAACTCCCCGCTGACCCATTCATTCACTCGCAATCAACCTGCAATCGACTGCAGAACATCTCAGAGGCTGAGGTGCTTCCTGTATCACTCTAACTTAACAGACTGTCCCTTGTTATTACTGCAGTTTCATTTGATAGAAAATAAACTGACCTAGACATTCCTAAATAATAATAAAACACTGTTTGTGTTCCAGAATCATCAAGAACAAAGAGGCTCTGAGTGAGATCATGCAGGACTTTAAGTATGACTCTGAGGAGTGTGACTGACAGCTGGATCCCTGGAGGCTTGCAAAAGCCCTCTGACATCACCAGACAGCGGGGCTGATAGATTGACTCGGCGCTGCTGCAACTTCCATCTTCTCGGCTGCACTTATCGATCCCCTGCTGGCTCCACCCTGCTTGCTGCTGCAGTCTTACTCCACCCAGGGGACTTGTCTCATTCTAGCTCTGTGTTTTTATCTGTAGTCTTGGGTTTGTGTTAATGCATGCCTCAGCAAAAACGGCTTATCTTGTAATGGAATTGACTATGTGTAAACACTGTACTTCTTACTGTAAGAAGCAATGTGTTGTATTTTTCAATCAAAAGATACCCTTGAAAGTATTTTCTCCTCTTTAATCTCCTTTTAGAAATCATGCACAGACCATAGAACACATTTACATTCCTTATGTTTACAGTATATATAGTATTAAAATGCTTTGCATTTTAGTTGAGCCTTACTTCATAGGTATTTAATAACTGATCAAAACTATTGATTTTATTTAAGAATGTCTCAAGTCATGTTGCAGTGGTACAAAAATACATTTTTGATGTTTCCAGTTCTTAAAACATCATTTGTAAGAAATTTATTTAGTTATTATCAAACCTTTGACTAAAAGTACGATGCTCAATGTGTTTCATTGTGTCATCGATGCTTCGATAATGTTACTGTTGAAGTAGCACTTGAAATATGAACTTTATACAGAGTCTGAACTATGCTGTTCTTGAATTAAACACCACAGTGGCACTATTAGTTATCGTCTTGTAGAATCTGAAAAGACAAAAGCAGATGGTTCTAACTTGGATAATTCAGTGCGAAGAGGCGTGTAATTTATAATCATCCTGCTCTGTCTGTCACTTTTCTCTCTCTTTCTTTGCATCATTTCTTTCTTATTGACCGCGTTTCGTTCCCAGCCTGCTGATACCTTGCTCTCAAGGTAATCAGTGGGAACCTGTCACACTTTGTAAACAAAGACATTATTCAGACAACACTGCATGCCCCATAACGTACAAAAACCAGGAGACTGCTGAGCTAATTGAGTCAGGTAGAGGGAAGCTTTTATTAAGTTCAAGGACTGAGCAGCAGAGGATATGGCTAAAACACGTGAACTCTTCACAAAGGCACATATAGCATACAGAAGATGCTGGAGGTCTGTGTGCCATTTGGCCTGAGTTACTTTTGTGAACTGGGTTCCTCTCGACAAGAGAAAGACAGAACACAAAAGGAACACATTACAGTGGACCGTTAATCACATTTACATGTTCGTTTCTCTTTGTTGTGGGCATCGGCTGAAGATCAGAAGTCTACAGTGCCTCATTAAAATATGTAATAAAATCAGAGTGCATAACATGCATGAGTATATCTGCTTTGATTCCTTCACTTCTGGGCCAGTAAAGTCAAAACTGCACATTTACAGTAATCATAAAGTACAGGCTGAAACCTTAGAGCCAGTCAAGTTCAAGAGAAATCTTTGTTTTTAACCACATGACATAACCAAGTCAGGGTGAGAAACCCTAGAAAGTTCAGTGCAGTAGTGACTCTGTGGGGGGGGTGGGGGTGGCTGAGCAGAGGTACTGAAAAGAGAGAGATTCTGCTCACCTACCTGGTTGCGAGTCTTGTGTGATTTCTGCAGCCACACTCTCCACTGATCGTACAGTTTGATCGACATGCCGCTGCAGCCATACGTGTGCTTGCGGGCCCACCCAAAGAACTGCTTGAGTTCCCGCCGCAGGGTGGAGTTCTGCGCCCCGGGCTTAGGATCACATGAGCTGCTCTGCAGCTGCTCTGGGAGACGAAAGAAGGGTGGAGAAGAGAGAGGGGGATGAGAGAAAGTGATGCAAGAGGGAGGTAAGAGAGGGGGGGAGGTGCACAGGTTGCTTGTGGAAGAATAAATGTTATTGACACGTTTCATCTTTCTGAGCAAGTAAACATCCTGATGATGTAAAAAAAGACAATTCAACTGAAATACAAAGAAAAATATCAAA
This sequence comes from Microctenopoma steveboyesi, assembly GCA_032359275.1. Classification (NCBI taxonomy): domain Eukaryota; kingdom Metazoa; phylum Chordata; class Actinopteri; order Anabantiformes; family Anabantidae; genus Microctenopoma; species Microctenopoma steveboyesi. The sequence goes on along the minus strand of JAUMHF010000019.1, from coordinate 7,794,125 downwards.
CACAGCTGAGATTATTACTTGTTAGATAAATGATATACTTGTGTACGTGACTATTGTTTGATATGTTTTAAATGTCATATTGTGATATAATTATCAAACCGGTGAGATAATGGTGAATTGTTCTTAGTCATGCTAACAGCGTTGCTCCAGGAGCAGCAGAATCGATCTCCCTGTCCTTTTGTTTTGCACTTTGGACTGGAAAGAAATATTAGATATCATACGTAAATTAATTAAGGATAAGCATTACTACCCTTGGTCATCCCCTGACTTCTCTGATTTCCAGTTGCCAGGCGGTCAGCTAAAGCAGACTGTATACAAACCAAATCCAGTTGATCTGAGGCTGCAGATGGATACCACTGTTTCATACTACACAAAGGAAATGGATTATGTTTAGCCGGACCCCAGTTTGCTAAATTAAGCAGTGGGTGGGAGAGAACATTGACTAAAAATCTAAAAAAAAGAAAGAATACAGCGAATCCACTTCTGCCTCCTTTTGTGTATGTAGCCAACATGATTTTATAAAACGGTTTACCATAGTTATTGTATATAGTACATATAACATGTAGTAATTATACCTGTGATCGCGTTAGCATGCTGACATCGGCATTTACCTGAAAGCTCCAGAGAGCAGCGAGTATTTATGAAGAAATAGTGAGAAATGCCTGACAGAACTCATCACACTCAAGTTTTTAGTAGAATAGAAATTTTATTCAAATTGGTTTTCATCATAAATAATGAAATATTTCTTTGGCATTTTAATAAAAAATAATTTAATACAAAGAAATTCGGCGTGTTCGTGATGACAAAATCTTGATCTCTACACGGTTCCATAGTGAGCACTTATGGTGACTTATGTAATTTAATATCACCAAACAAGATGCAAAACGGGCTCACGTTAACAGAAATGTTCTAATTTTCAGTTTAATATCTGTGCAAGTAAAATGCATGGCTTTCTGTGAGGGTACTGAACTGCTATAATCAATTCTTTATGGCAAACAACTGAGCCTTCTAACAACCTCCAGCATCTGCAGAGTGAATTCCACATAATCTGTGTAACTCATTATCTACTCCCAAACCTGTTTCCGCTCAACCGTTAGAGGTCCTGTGTGTGCTGCACACAGATAACCTGCATTTTAACTGGATCAATCTTTGAACTCAACTACAGAAATCTATGAAATGTCCTCCTGGCTCTTTGCAGTTTCCTCTAATCATGTGCTGGGAGATCTCTATCAAGGTGCCTATTGATGTGGGGTTTTCCTGGGTAACATGCGGTTTGGATCTGTTTGCCCAGGATGTCGAAGTAAGGATAAAGACAGTGTTTTTCTGTCTTTCATTGGCACAAAAGGTTGATTATTAGAAAGGAACTAATGGTCAAGATTTGTGGGCAACTCACACAAATCATTGTTTTTAAGCTGCAAGACAATGACCAGAAAACACACACAGGGTCGTTTCTAAATTCATCCTGCATCCAAATATACATGTGGTATTTTCCTTTCATTATATCCCTCGCAGCATACTCACTGTTACTGGGCGTCGAGGCGGCGTTCGGGTGGCTCCAGCTACTCCAGATGCCTGCCTTTCTGGAGCCAAAGATGCCGACTGGGTTACACCTCACCTGGACAAAATATACAGTGGCAGGCCGGAGGCCTGCCAAACGACACGATGTCTGGTTGCCAACATCGTCCACAACCTGAGAGAGCAGACCAAATGGCATATGATAAAGTGAACAAAAAAAGAGGGTCAAACGCCATCATAACATATAACATCAGCTAAATTGAAATATTTGCTGTATCATTTGTCCTTATTTCTGTTCATCACTTGCCTCAAGCACAAAATAAAATGATACATTTTTAGCATTTTGTTTTGTCTATATTTTTAATGTAGCTGTAATGAAAATGTTGTTAAGGATTAAATATTTCCTTAGTATGGGTTTACAATGTGGGTTTACTCTATAGTAAACCCACAGTTCAAAGACATGCTGTATATACATACAGCAGGGAAAAATAAAATATGTAGTTGGCTGAAAACATCATAAAAACAAAAGCAGCAGAAGCAACATTTCATCCTCATCGTTTAATGCTCCATGTAACAGCAGCCACAGAGGTAAAGTAAGACCACCTTCCATTCAGTGCTGTCCTCCAGTCTGTAGCGTATCTGATATTTGGCCTGAAATAAGATGTCCTTGAGCTCGGGGTGGCTGGCCCAGCGGACCGTCAGCTGGTCGTCGAGGTCACCGACACGACTCACCTGCACATTGGCAGGAGGGTCTGTGGTCACTGGATGGACAAGGACAAGTGTTGAAATGTTTGAATACAACAGATGTACAGTATGTGGAGCAGGGAGCGGCGACCTCGAGAGAGATGAAGACCTACAATACCTGAATGTTATACATAACACTGTCGGTAGAAATTGGCATTCAGTTTTTCAGACCCCAAAAGTAGGGTCAACACACTGTGAGTCATTCATCAGGTTTTGGTTCTGTGAGATTTCCCATTTTATTAATTCTCCTCACTTCCGTAAAAGAAGCAAATAAAAACAAACAAAGGTCAGTATGTGGAATCTGAATTAAAATAATGCATCTATAGTCAGTTCTGCAAAATACACTAATACTGTTTCATGGTATTTAAATTAAATGAGTATGTCTAAACAAAATTTAGTAAGGTAGCTAAATTATTATTCTCTTACACTGTTTAATATTATTTAGGTACAGTCTTCTGATGAGACTTGACCAAAACAAAAAAACTTAGTTGTAATATTTATTAATTTCCAGTGGTTCAGTATCTAATTAGAGGACCACAGGAATTTATTTGGCATTTGTGGATCACCCTGACTGAAAACATACATCTAATAATAATAATAATGAATACTTTACACCAATTATCAAAACAAATTATGCAAAGAAAACACACAAATAACGATTAAAGAGTCCAAGAGACAATGCCACATCATTTACTTAATAAATTAGGTCCTTTTAACAGCTTCTAATCCTTTTTTTCATTTGAATAAATAGAAATGAACACAATAAACTGTCTCTGCTGTACAGACTGACTCGCTTTGGTTCAGGTCAGTCGGTACTTTCGTGCTGTACTCTCAAAGTCTACGTAAAGTAAAACATTTTATCTTGTACAATAAAGTGTGCAAACAAATCTAGTGCTTTGAAGAAGCCAGCGGCAGAGGAAATGATGAAAGGGAGAAGACAAAGGAAGGAACTGTAGGAAAGAAGGTTTTAAATGTCCTGTGAAGGTGTTTCCTGTTGGTAAAATCCTGTCTCAGACATACACTGCTGGCGTGTGATGCTGTTGCTCAGCTGACCTATTGAATTTGTTTTATCACATTCAGCTGGAGGTGGGGAGGAAAACCAAGCACGAGCAAATATTCTGTGTGATTACTGTTTCTCTTTATTGAGGTAGTGCAACTCTTCATGCATATAGCATCACATGTCCTTCTATTAACGCTCAGCCTCAGCCTGGAGGTTCTCTGTTTCTCAATGCCCTCATTCATGGACAATAAACACTGCTTTCAAAATGTGGAATTGGCCAAAGGCAGCGAAACTGAGAAAGTGTATAAAATACATGATGTTCGTACATCATAACCACAGTTTCTCTATTAGAAACCTGTGAAGCCGTTACACAACATCATCTGCTGTGTGGTTATTTTTACAACTAAACAGTTTATCTTAGAGAGTTTCAGCCCAAACCCAAAGTGCAGTGGCAGCAACAACAAACCATAAAAATAAATCCCCTCTCCCTCAGAAGTGTGTTAGCCAGATGCAGAAACAATTCAGACAAACAAACAAAGACAGGAGGGGACAGGAAAAGAGAGGAAACTAGGATGAAAGGAAAGGAAAACAAAAAGTTGTCTTAATTAACCTCTCAGAATAAAAATGTCTTTACTTACCTACATCAAGGATGTCCAGGGTGGTGATGTCAGAAGTGGCTGTGCCCAGCTGGTTGGTTGCCTCCACCCAGATCTCATACGGGGTGAAGAGGGCGAGGTTGCGAGGGATGTAGCAGGAGTAACGCTGCTTGCCCGCACTGTAACTTTCACATTCTTTCTCCGTCCCGTACCACCTGGACCCAAACACAAACTGTATATGCATTCACAACGCTGCTAGTCTACCTGAGTGGTGTGGACGAGGTGATCACCTGTGAGCTGCAGCAGGTCTGAGGCGCTCACCTCAATTTGTACTTAAGGGTGTAGTGGGTTCGGATGTGGGTTTCGCCCGCACCCCCTGGACTCCACTTGCAGCTCAAGTCCTTTGTGTTTCGGGACCAACATGTTAAGTTGACCGGCTTTTCTGGAGGCGCTGATGGGAAAAGAAAGTCACATTTTAAAGAGACAAAAATGATTAACTAATTCTACATGTTGAAATTATATGAGGTCAAATGTGAAATAAAACCTCACAATGAATAAAATTATAAATGTGTCTCAAGCAGTTTCCTTATGTTATGTGCAATGGATATTTGTGTGCAACTCATATTTTAGACATCATTAAAGATAGTGCTCTGCCTCTTCCTTCATTCACATACAGAACAAGTAATACTTAATATATATTAACAGTAATTAACAGTAATCAAAGATATATATATATATATATATATATATATAGTTGTTGGTGTATGTGTCTGTTGGTGATGTAATAGAAATGATCCCCTTGTGCTTGTGTTCACGAAACCACAAAGCGATTTATACAAAACTGTTACAGTTGGTTTTTTACAATCTTTAATTTTCTGACTATTGTTTTAATAATATAATAATAATAATACCTTTTTTTACATATTTTGTGTGGTGATGATTTATGCTTATGTTGCATTTTAATACTATTGTCGGGATTAAATTCGGTTTAATTAATAACTGGAATTCTGAAGCTAAACTCATTTAGGTGTATCTTTATATCCAATAGGCAAATAGCTTTTTTTGATTATGCAACTTCAAAACGAAAATTATTTTTGTTTCTGTTTTCGGCATTAAGGGACATACATGTGTGCATATTCTAATATACAATACTCTTTTTTTATAAATACACTAAAGCAAAAATGTCTAAAAGTGTTTGAAAAATATTTCTGACTATTAAAAAATCTTCAAAAGCAGTTTAATAAATTATACTGACATTAGTGCAGCCCTTGCTTACAAAAACCTAAAAAAATATTATCGCATAAAGTTTTTAATCATGCAGAACTTCACTTTCTGTAGATTTGACTTGAATCTTGAGCTTCCTAAATACAGTTACAAAAAATATGGTTCAAAGACCATTTCTACTTTTTGAAATAATACCATCGCCTCTTAAAAGCCTGATAGCTCCCCTCAATGATACGTCTCCCAGCATCTTTGCTCAGACAGAGCAGACTTCACTTACTGCCCACATATAGACAAGAACCAGCTAAGACGTGTCCATCTGCTCCATGACACACCAGGTTGTCCCCAGACTGCTGCTGGGAGCCGTTCACGTTGTGGAGGGTGACACTCAGGGCGTCAGGGGACATCACACTGTAGGTGCTGATGGACAGGCGCATCCCATTCAGCGTCCAGTACAACGTGCTGGCGTGGAGGCCAAACTGAGGGCTTAGTGTACATGTGGCTGTCAGACTGGAGCCGATATGCAGGACGGGATCTTGAGGGGAGATCACTGCTACATCTGTGTGAGGAAAACACACTGGGCTTGTTTGATTCCGATATTTAAAGGGGAGGTTATCACTCTTTGCTTTAGTGGGATCCTAAAAACAAGGCAAAGTAACAGTTTAAATTACTTTAAAATATGAAACCACCAAAAACATCTTTAGAGTCCAGATTTCTCCCTAACCATAAGAAAACAGTGTGTGAGGGGGCAGCAGCAGCAGCAGCAGCAGCACTGCTCCATGACAGAGCAGAAGCTCAGCACATATTTATGACCCCGTAATGAAGTGAATTTATGAAGCCCCATAGGATCCCTCGGAAAGGTCACCTTGCCTTGAATGCTTTTTCATCCCACCACCTCTCGTGGATGTAAAGTTTATCTTTATGATTGATGCCCATGAGAACGGCCTGTTTGAATGTTACCACCAGACTCCGTCTTCACAGCGATGGGAGTTTTACTAACCATGCTGTGGGTGGGCATCGTAAAGCTTTCTAACATATGTTCTGCTAACGCTGCCTCCAGCCTCATCTCTGTGTGTGTGTGTGTGTGTGAAGATAAACGTGCAGAGGTGAAAACTATATCTCTATGTAGAAAGACAGCGGGATCCTCTTCAGACACAGTGAGACAGACAACATGAGAGCAACCATTAACATCAACATCAATAAGGCATTTGCAGATGATAAAAAACCTCTGCATGCTGATGACTGAACATTAACTTTGTTGCATTTGCTTCACTCATTAACACTTTTTCCTTTACTGTGTCTCATTCTTCTTCTATTCTTCTTCTATTAATTCACCATTATGAAAACAATCACATCTAATGGTTACTCTCACAGTTCAGTGCAGAACTCAGTACAATCTAAACTAAAGTTCCCCCCCAACAGTGATGTTTGTTGATTGACTGAACGTAGCTTCTTCTGCAGATAATCTTCTCAAAAGGATTTCTGTGGTAACTTGACAGTTAAAGTACAGTTTGATTTTAAAACGTTTGGATAAATAACTTATTATGATAAAAACGCGAACATGTTTCGTAGGTTTATACATAAAAGACAACACACAGATCTTATGTGTCAGACGTTTGGTACTTACGTGTCGACGAGAACACATGTGGAGCAAGGAGGAGAAGTAGCATGAAGGGAAACATGGTCCTGTCAGCTGTTTCCTCCCTCTGTGTCCTATTCGTCTTTCCAAAGGAAGAGGCAGAGGTGAGGTTGGAGGGGGGGACGGAGAAAGTTCCCTCTTGACTCAGTTAAAGAACAAACTGGCTTCAGACACGAGGTTTGTTTCCATGTACCTCCAGCTCGGTTGCTGCTGCTGTAACACACTGCTTGCTCCTCCCTGGTTTTCTCACACAGGTCATAAGTCATTAGTGCTCCTCAGTTTGCCCCCTCCCAGACACACCCCCACAACACACACACACACACACACACACACACACAACTCGGCAACACACCTTCTTCTGTATATACTATCTAAACGGATGATTCAGTATTCTATTTAATATTTTATTTGAATGAATAATAAAAAATACTTTGTGAAAACTATCATCAAATACAAATATTTGAAAGATGCCTCTTTGTTTTCTCTGCTGATATGTGGCATCCAGGAGGTTTGTTCTTATAAATACTTGAATTCACAGACAGTGGCCATGTTATAATAGTAACCATATGGTTTATTAATTATTTATTTTACTGTAGTTCAGTATGGGCCTACCACTAGTTCTGACCCCACTCCACTCATAGTGTTTCTCAGATGTTGCTGATCAGCAGCATCCTGACATTCAACTGATATCTGTGGCATCGATTGTAGATAAACTGTGGATGTTACCACAGTCGGTCCATCTGCTGTGTGCAGGACATCTGTCCCATCAACTCTCTGCTCCATCCTAATGAAAGTCGTCGCTACCACGTTAAGCACTGCAGCGGCAGCTCTGCGGGCTCGTGTGTGTGTGTGTGTGTGTGTGTGTGCGTGAGGATGAGGAGGATGATGATGATGATGCGCGTGACGCCACGAGCAGAGCAGAAGCAGCAGACAGGACCCGGGCTCAGGCAGCAGCAGCAGCAGCAGCAGCAGCATCCGCACCACAAAGGGAGCTCCGTGCTGGTGGAAGCTCGACTCTCCGCTCGTCTCTCTACTGAGTTTGAGATGCTCCGGCTCGGCGGCACGATGTGCGGCTTCTTGGCCCTGCTCTCGGTGCTCGTCGCCGGGCTCGCGGCGTCCTCCGACCTGTTTGACAACCAACTGGGCGACATCAATTACTGCAAGAAGCAATGCCAGCTCACCATCAAAAACAAAAGCCCCGCTAAAGTAAGTGGACCCTGTAGCCGTGGCGGAGGCTGCCTCTGCGTTCTCCCAGACGCGTCCTGCTGTCAGGACATTTACGCAGAGCAGCAGCACACACAGCCCGCGAGTAGAATGTGAAAACGAGGCAAATGCATGTGTTTATATGTGCGTATCTAATGCCTGGCACCACGCTGGCTGCGATGTGTCGTTGCGTCCTGGATGCTACGGCGCACGGCGCTAGGCCGAGACGCGGGCGCGGATGCGCCTCATTCTCCTCTGCACCTTCAGCTCTCGACCGAGAGGTGAACTGCATTTAGCTCACATTCAGAAGCGCTTCAATGCGCAGTTAGAAGCAGGATCGGTGGCACTGCTGATACCATGAAATAAAAGATTCTTTGTTGACAGCATCGTCCTGCTCAGACGAGGCCACACTGGACATGGCCCTTGTGAATTTCTGTGAGTGTCTTTAGTCTCGGGTCTCTCCTACATGTCGGCTGTATCTCCCTCCTCCCCCTCTGCCTTCAGGTGTGGTTCAGAACCTCCTGCGGGAGCAGAGCAAAGCCAGTTACTGAGATTGTCCGGGTCGTTACTGGACAGAAAACGCACAGAATGAGCAGTCGTGTTCCTGTTAACTACCAGTGAAACGCAGTGAACACGATGACAGAGAGGAACCTGTGATAAACCCTACATGTTCATGGTGAGAGAATCTCTTTGTCTCTCCTGTTCTCACACGGGTCGCCAGAGGGCGCTGTTGCTTTGCCTTTGCAGCGAGAGCGAAGGCGTTATGACGGGAGGAAGTGGAGTAATGTGCGTCTGTCGTCGGTACAAGGTTTATACAAGTGTCTCATTATCACTGGTTTCCTTTAAAATATGGGCTGAAAGCTTCTTAAGAACTGTTTATGACAGCCTGTAATACACCAGCTGCACTGTGTCATTAAGAGATGCCATAACCTATCATTGTCATATTTTCCTAACAAGGTTATGTAGAGTTTACCCAAGAGTGCAGGAGGCATCTCTAATTTTGACCCCCCCCCCCTTCTCTCTGTCTGACTGGTAGGACTCCATAATGAACGCCTGTCACCGTGGCTGTCGCCTCTACTCAATCTGCCAGTTTGTCAATGGCAACGTGGGCTTCAACACCAGCAGAGAGGAGTGTCAGGGAGGTGAGTCAGCCAGTCGATCGGTCTGTTGTTCTGTTTGTTTGAGTGTGTTGTGGTGTTTTCTTCCCAGCAGACCGGGGCCAAAGCGGAAGCTACTCAGGCCTTAACCCATAACCAGTTGTGACAAAGTTTGTGTTAAGTCACCAGACAGAAGATTTCAATCCCAGATGCACATTTTCATCACAGGGATTCCTGTTACAGTGCAGCGGCTCTGGTAAAACCTGCTGGAAGGTGGCAGAGTCAGAGGGTGTTTTCTGGGCGTTCAAGGCTTTTTCACACTGCTTGAATTGCTGTATTGGAAATCCATGTTGCGGCCAGACAGCAGTTGCCCCCTTGCCCCCCTGTTTCAATAATGGCAGTTCACCTTAGCTCCCTCACCTCTCCTGATTCTATTGGAGTGAATAATCTAACGTCAAAATGTAACATCTTCCTTGCATCAGTATTATTTTTCCCACATAATCACCCTGTACCAGTTGTACTTCTTATATTACTCAACAGACTAGTACTCTGTGCCCACTCTTCTGTCTCTTATCCCTCCTCCAGCCGCACTCTCAACTCCCTCTTGTTCTCTTTGCTTTTTAACATCATGCCTCTTCTTTTATGCTTCAAACCTGTCTCTCTCTGTCTCTCTCTCTCTCTCCTACCAGCATGCCAGGAGGCATACATCAAGCTGCTGGAGCAGGAGGCCTGCAGCACCGGCTGTGCCAGCCAACCTTCTGAACCTGAGATCCAGAGGAGGAAGGTGAGAAAGGCCACTCTGCAGTCAGACGAATGCAGCCGCTGCAACCAACGTGGTTTGTGTTGATGATATCACCACTAAAGCGGATGTAATAGACCTTTCTGCCCTTTCTTGTGCAGCTGAAGGCCATGACTCTTCGCCCGAAGCCCCCGTCTGTGATGGAGGCTGTGTCCAGTTGGTGCAACGACATTGTCAGCTCCGCTCAGAGCTTCATCTCCTCTACCTGGACCTTCTACCTGCAGGCTGACGATGGAAAGGTTGTGGTTTTCCAGGTAAGACTAGTCTGCAATGCTATGTCATGGACAGACATGTTTCAGAATTGGGGATTTGAAACATAGAATGAAGCGGTCTGGAGCAGCACAGAGGTGTGCACTTTGTAGGAATCCTCCTTCTTCTTCAGCCTCCAGCTCTAGTTTCTGTGCTGCATGAATCTGAATTTACAGTTTTATGCCGTAGTAGCCTCTGAACGCATCCTCCTGGATGTTTAGGATAAAAGTGTCAGTACTGCTGAGTCATGTTTATGGCCCACTGAGTCACGGTGGTACAAAACTGTACAAACAACACACAAATGAATGCTCTTTCATTTAGTGTGTTTTTAATTGGAGGTTAAGAGCAAGCTGCTTGACCTTTATGGATCACTGTTTGAGCTCTGCTTCCCGTTAAGATAGTAAAACATACCCTATCCAGGACAGCGCTGTAGAACTTGGGTCACTGCCAACACATCTCACAGGTCATTTTATTGTCAGTGCATCCTTGGAGGTTGAGTGAACAAGAGCACGCAGGCAAGAGGGAAAAGGTGGTTGAAGTGAAAGCGATGCAAATAGTGTTTTTTTTTTTTGTTTGTTTTTTCAGCTCTTTAATTGTTTATAAGTGTCCTTTTAAATTATGTCACTACTCTCAGCACCATGCATATTTGATGAGGAAGAATTGGAGGAACTCGCCACAGGACAGAAACTCAATGCAAGATTTAACAGAGTGCGGACGGTAATAAGGACAGTGTCATACTGGCTATGACGAATAAATATATGCAGATGTTATTTTCAGAAGCTATAAAATGTAACTGAATGGACTTCACAGACTCGTTGTTGTTATGGCTGGACTCTCTTCACTGGTTGTCTTGTGTTAGTTGACAAGATGTCTGAGTGGACGTTTGAGTGATTTTTGTGTTTTAAGAATCAGATCTTGTTCCAGATACAGAGCAAACATGTATATATGTATACATGTATACATGTATACAAACATTGTATAGTCTTGGCAGAAGTTTGTTTTCCTCTGCTGAAGTCAAAGATGTACAGCGTCTGTATAGTAAGAATAATTTCACTTTTATGCAGCAGAGCCATACAGAAGCATTTCTGTAACAGAGAAGCCTTGTGTATCAAACCCACTATTAAGCTAATAAGAACCCACGTGCAGGCTGGACTGTGAGTCTCTCCTTCATTTATTGAGATGTAGCTGCCGCGGAACATGAAATTACCAACATCTCTCTCTGACTCAGTGCTGGATGTTTGCTGTTTATGGCAGCGACATGTGGGCTGAAGCCGTGAGGGGAAGCCAAGCTCCGTGGGGCTGTGAGAAGACGATCGGGCCTGTTTTTAGTGGGCAGCTGACAAGCCTCAGCTGACTTGACAGAGTGACTCTCCGAGTGTTGAAACAACAATCTAAGATCATCTAAGATGAAAGACAGCTGAAGGGGGAAATAAGGCTGACACTGCGAGAATAGTGCAGTAGTGTGACTCGACCTCCTCCAACGGGCCCAATTGATTTTGAAGAAATATTTTATAATACTACATTAAATTCTGGTCTAAGTGCTTTCTCTGCTGATCTTTGCTCAAGGAAGTGACGCGATCTAAGCGTGACCATTCCACATTTATTATGTTCTGCACTTAATGCTGGTACTATACTAAATGTTTCTCATTGTCACCAAATGGCTTTAGAAGATCAAACCAACACTCCAGTATTTGGTGTATTTTCTAACTTTGTCTGTGGCACCTAATAACTATGCTGAATGGCAATCAGCGACTGTATTTTCTAGTGTAATGTAGCCGAAGAGAAATTAATGGTGCATTTCTGCAGCAGGGCAGCTGGGTTAGTTTTTGTGTTCAGGGACTCAAGTGCATGCATTCATTCTAACGAAGGACCATGTGAGTATGTGCCGAATGTGACTGGTGTGATTCTAGTGGTCGTCGTTGGCACATACGTCTCAGGCTTTGGTTCCACAGATAATCACTGAAACACTGATGTATTGTTGTGCATCTTCTTATGCATAGATTCCTGTTCCTGTCTGCACAGACAAAACTCCACGCTCCCCTATGTGGCACGTACATCTGACCAAACGGAGACGCTTCCTCTTACTGTAATTTACTTCCAGTGTCTCCTCTGTGACTTGGCAGTTTTGCTTGCTTTGTACTTCACTTGTGCATCATCGAGTCATTAAGTCTCTGTTGGCCACATGAAGGTGCTGCGAGCAGCATTTAGACCTTTTAACGACCATGCAACACATTCAGACCAATTTGTGTTTGCATACACAGCATTTGCGTAATGTCTTTGGATAGAACTTTACACAGTCTCACATTATGAAAATACAAACAAATACAAATATTTACAAGGCATTGAAATGAATATACTGAGTGTAGACCCAGTGTAGCATCATGTTTGTAAAATGTCTCCTGCACTCAGTTTAAATCTACTTGTACAGTAATCGTCTTTATGGCTGAGATGCCTATGAAATCTCAGACCACTCTGTCTTTCTGTCTCTCTCTCTTCCTGCCTCGTATAAGCCAGAGCACCTTTTGTGCTTCCCTCTCATAATTCATGACAGATGCAGATCAGGCTCCACTCATACTGATGGTTAGATCTCTTCACTCCGCAGCCAATCAGGGTCTTTCCCCTTACGTCTACCCTCATCGTTCCACAAAGTTTACACTGGTGCTGCATCTGGTTTCAATTCACTCTTTCAGAACATATTGTTGGCCAGCGGTGATAAACCTCTATATAACTTTTTCAAAGAGCGGAGATTTTGAGGATTTAAGCAAACTAACCAGCCAGTCAATCCAGAGTCACCTACAGCACGCTGCAGCGTTTTGTTGTTGATCTGGGCGTGGGATCACGGAACAGATTCATCATTTTCTTTCTAACCGAATATGAATTACTGAAACTGTGAATGAATTTTGCTGCAGCAGGAGGTTTTTAACTTCATTGATCCGGTTATGTGTTACAATCGATAAATTCTGGAAGGGTAATACTACTGCAGTAGGATAGTGCTCTGTTCTAAACTGTGTGCGTTGGTGCTGAGGCCAGCAATTGTGTTGTTACAACCAACTACAGCTGCTGTTCTGGTGGAGGGGAGGTCAGCGGTGGGGAACCAAAATCCCCTTTTAATGAGTTCTCCAGGGGAACCAGAAACACTGAGCTCTTAATGAAACACACAACATGTGTATGTATGCGTGTGTAGCGGCAGATTTATTCATTTTTCAGAGGTGATGTCTGAGTTCATGGGGTTTTATTTAACAGAGAAAAATACTGTGAGAGACAGTTCAGGCACATTGAGCGGGCTGCAAGTTTGCATTTATTTTTTTCCATTGAGTTGGTGACACACACTCTCACTTTAAAGCATTTATTCATATATTTATCATTTGGTCTCGTTGCTTCTCCACAGAGCCAGCCAGAGATGGAGTACTCTCTGCCCGAGCTTCAGGCTCCTCGATCCAACGTGGCAGACAAATCCTGGCCTCAGGTCCACTCCCACACCCAGAGACCTCATGGTGAAAACATTCACACAACACACAAATACTGCACGTGACACTTTCATCACAATCTCATGTGATATATATATGTTAAGGGACATTTTCCTCATCGGTTGAGTCGGACCTATGAACCAGCTGAAAATCTTTGTTTTGCAGGTGTGAGGGGCCACGGAGAGAAGGGATCATCCAAAGCAGGAGGCAAAGGGAAGCACAGCATCCAGCACACAGACGACGCCACAGCCGAACACGACTTCCTGGGCTGCATGTCGAGGTGAGAGCAGATCTAATCTGTCGTGAGTGGGAGAGGCTACGTTTTCTCCACAAAGCAAATGTCAGTGTCATAATCTGATTTCCTTCCCTCCAGGCAGTTTAACGTCAGATGAAAATCATCTCTTGTTTAAGAGAGCTAATCCATCAGTGAGCATCGTGTCCGCTGTCATTGCTGTCAGAGTTAAAATATTAATGTAATATTGTGTTATTTTGCAATGTATACTTTAAATCAACCTCGCAGTGGTGCTGAAACTTAATTACTGAAACTCTAATGCAATGAAGTTTCCTCATTCTCCTCTGGAGAGTGATTTTAATGCAATACTGTGTGATAGTGTACGCAATCACCCGGTGCTCTGTACACACGTGCTTTTGCATTTACGGCGGTTCTGCTGTGTTCAGTGACTACTGAACTGCTGTCTCTTTCCTCTGTAATTCGGTTTTCCAGGCGTTCAGGCCTTCCACGGTGGATTTTAGCAGCCTGTCTCTTCCTGTCCATCATGGTCATGTTGTGGCTCAGCTGCGCGAGCCTTGTCACCGCACCAGAGCAGCACATCAAAACACAGGTGCGCAACAACACACACACACACACACACACACACAGACAAGCACACAAATCACCCGTGCTAATATACCAGAATATATCTGTGACTAAATGAGCTCAAGGTTCAATTTTAAATTCAAGGGGACTGTCTGTACCCATTTGGTGAGTCAGCATGTGCGGCAGTGAGAGTAGGCACAGCAGTGTTCCTGGCAAAAGAGTGCTACACAACAGCTCAGACTCAAGTCTTCGATTGTCTCTATGGACCCTGTGCACTTGCAATGGACAATCCTTTATGAGTTTTTGATTTATATTGTTTGTCAGTGGAGTCAGGGAGGAAGAGAATGATACCGGTCTTATCTTACAGGCATCCCTCTCTGCAGCCATGTGCATGCTGTGTGTTATGGTGTTTCTTTTCAGGTGATTTAATCATCTACCGTCGTATGAGGGTGTTTCATCTCTAGCATCTAACTTACACCCCGCATTTCTTGTGGCTTGAATTTTGTGCTACCAGGCTTGTTATGTGGTTACGGTAGATTGCCATATTCTACACAGCTTCTTGGTTTATGCAGAAACAAACTCAGTGGCCTGGCAGCTCAGTGGAATGTGGGGTTCAGTACTGCAGCTATTTTCATTTTATCAATCTGTTTTATTTATTCATCTTTCAGCTGAGCATCAATGGAGACAAAGAGTTTCTGGACAATGCCCACAAAGTCAACCCGTACCACCTGAGTCCTGTGATCGCTGTCCCCATAAAACAGTCAGAGGAGAACCAGGAGGCAGGGCCGCTGCCAGTGAAAGTAGACCTCGACAAAACATGTGTTTAGGAAGGAGCAGGGGGAGAACTGCTGTCCTGTTTCTGTCTCCCGCCAGCAGAATTTTTAAAAACATATTTTTAGGAGCATGGCACCCTCGCATCTTTTGAATACACCCTACTGAAACATCTGGCTCGTGTTTATCGGACAGGTTAGCTACGCCTGTTATATCTTTGATTTCCTTGTACAGTCCATCCTCAAATGATCCTTAATGACTGGTCTTATCAATAAAACAGCGCTCATGTCTCAGAGCAGTGAGGACGGATTACAGCTCAGAGCTTTCAATTATTGCGGGGACGAGAGAAGAGAAACGCAGCAATTCGTTTTAGATTTGATTTCGCTCGTTCTCACAGAGAGTTTGCATTAATTAATGGCTTGCTGGGTGTGAAGAAAAGTAGTGAAATTCAGTGTGAGAGAGAGAGAGAGAGAAAAGGAGGCTGAATGAAAGGTGAACAAAATATTTTGATAGCACTCCAGTGAGCGCTGCAGGAAACATACTGTAACTCACAATTTTGAATCTGTTTACATAATCAGGATCATTATGCTAAATGATCTCTTTTCAAACGTGAGCTTTCCCTCGCCGTCTAAAAATACTGTAATACTCAGGTGAGCTGCACGAGTTCCGACAAACAAAGACATATTTACTTTGTCACTTTATTCCTCTGTGGTACTGTGTGTTTTGTTGTACCTGTAACAGCACACACTAGATTAACCAACCGGTCGTAGTTAAAGTGAAAATCGATTGAAGATTGACGATGTGTCGGAGAACGAGCTAAATCCAACCTTTATTTATTTTGCTCTCTTATTTATTGCGGCTCATCCCTGAGTTGTCCCTGCTGTGTTATGTTGAGTTTTGGAAGTGCCATGTACACAAAGAAATGCGTAGAGAAGGAAGATTGCACCTACAACTGTATTATTACAATGCTCTTATCTCACTTAAAGAGTTCCTAGCTGTTATATGTACCATGTGCTTTCTTATAGCTGACTATTTTGTATGTCCTAGGAGCACATACTGAAGGACAACCTCTGTAACAATGTGTAATGCAAAGCTTTGAACATAGACTTTTGTTATTGAACAGAGTTGCACAGTTTTAGAGACTTTCTGTTTTTTTTTTCAGTGTTCCTGACGTCCTGTAACGCTCTCCTTTAATCCAAGCCGTGTAGACAATAAGCCGTGCATGCAAGTGATGCTTTGATAGTTTATCTTAACCGCCCACCAGGCCAGTATGGCGCAACTCTACTGTAGACTTGTGATTTTTTGTGTTCAATTTTATTGTAACCATTGAATAGAAGATGTAACAGTGAATGACAATATCGTCATGATTTAAAGCGAGGACTCTTGATTTAAAAGCCATTTTATCAATATGTGTGCTGGTTCAAATTAGAGGTATATCACGAGGATTATGAATTTCAAACTGTATTGTTTCCTTTTTACTGGTCTGTTTATTTTCAATGAAATGATACGACATGATGAATAAAGTGTTTTCATTGTAAATAAATAAGACGTGTAGGTGCTTCATTTACACACAGCAACACTTGGTGTTTATTTCTTTTGATAATAACAATGAAGCAGGGGAATAATGGAAAATAAAAGAACTGTGTCTGTTTTAGTGACATTATCTTAAAGACTATTTCAATCTGTGCTCTCAGCCAAATGTGTGTGAACCAAAATATTTCTCCCACGTGTGAAAGCACAGGCATTAACATGCTGCCACAACAGCCTCCACTCCTCCTGGATGGTTTTTCTTAGCGAATATTCTGGATTCTGGCTGCAGAGACTGACCTGCTGCCAGTCAACTACAATGATAATATAAAGTTAACAAACGTCCTGGTTCACAATCTGCTTTTCAACTCATCTCAGCTGTGTTTGATGGGGTCAAAGTCAGATCGCTGTGCATCACAGTTAAGTTATTCAGCACCACACTGATGCTGACTGGTACATGGACATGAAGTCAACTTAATGCACTGACAGGAACATGGTCATAATGATGATGACCGTGATGATGACTGTGGACACACACACGTACTATGTGGGTTATTCAGTTTATTTAAAAAGTCCACCAAACAACAAACTGCATTTATCACTGCAGACTTAGTTATTTCAAAATTAAATATTAACAAACATTTCCCTCCTAACTTGCCTCAATGAAATCATCATCATGTATTAAGTATTACAATCCACAAGATGGCAGCAACGT
The DNA here is from genome assembly GCA_032359275.1 of Microctenopoma steveboyesi. NCBI lineage: Eukaryota > Metazoa > Chordata > Actinopteri > Anabantiformes > Anabantidae > Microctenopoma > Microctenopoma steveboyesi. The sequence continues at coordinate 7,776,765 of JAUMHF010000019.1, read as the reverse complement.
TTAAGAGGTTCAAGGAGGAGTTGGCCATCGTGCTGTGCTACTTAAAAATGCTGCATCTGCTCAACCTTGCTCTGATTTCACCTTCTTCAAACAGTGACTTCTGTTGTGTTCATGTATTAACATTATATTTTGTGACCGAAAAATAAATACCAGAATGAAATGCAGTTCTTATTAACTAATTCAGGCTGTTTTGAAATGTGTGTAAATAATTCTGGTGCACTGGCAGAAAATATGTGCCTTTGTATTAGAATAGATAATAATCTCTTTTTTTGTGTGAATTAACTTATGTTAAGCCATTTGGAGACAGGAAATGAAAGGAGCCGGTGTTAAGCAGTCTGTCACTGTGTAAAATGACCAGATATATAACAAACAGATACATAATGAAAACCCACAAGACAAGGGAACCGCAACACAAATTCCTGTACACGTGTCCAATTAGCATGACAGGCTGGTTGGCTGTACAAAAGACCGACTTCTCGTTGTCATCTGTGACACATAATCAAAGGAACAAAGCCTTTCTGTTTCAGGACGTTACATTATATGTATGTACTATGATGTTTTGGCAGGAAAAAAAGGGTCTGTCTGCTGGTCAACACCGTAATCTTCCATTGACACCGGGGTGCATGTTGACAGGTGATGACAGGTAATGCACGCCCAACGATTTCATGCAAATTTTGAAGGAACCTGCTCACCGGACAACACAGACTATCTTTAGACCTTCGTGGTTTCTGAGAGCAGGTCAGTCTCTTTTAACCTTTTCAACAGGCCTGTAATGTCCGTTTGACCTCCCACGCAGGGGGTGCTGGCTGGATCGGAGCTCTGGTTTGTCTGCCATACATTCAGATCATTTTGGTAAAGAGAGAGAAATTGCCCACTGTAGAGCCACTTCAGTAACTTGACCGGACTGGCCTTCACTGTGCGCTGTGAATGAGTTTGGCAGCAGCTGGGCTCCCATTGATAACAAACTACAGAGCGATGGAAAAAGAGAGGTTCACGTTCTTATGTGTGTGTATTTCAGCCTGATCTGGATAAAAATAGATCATATATTTGTGTGTTGCTCCTCTGGTAGAAGAGAAAAAAAGTATAAAGAGCAGGAATGAATTGTACTTTTCACACTGACATGTTGACTCATTTAATGCAAATGGACCCTGTTGTCTCACTCATCCTGTCTCCAGCAATCATTCCTTCTCTGTTGACGAGGGGAAAGATAAAGAGAGATTTTATGGCCCTTGTAGCCCAAAGCTCAGACAACACACGTCACACAAGCTGACATTTATGACCTGATGAGAGCTCTGTCTGTACTTTGAACACAGTGTGTGGACCACTGATCTGTAATTCTGGGTTTGCATCCAGCTTTTTTGCAGCCCCCCTGAGGAACCATTCAAACAGTCTGAGGTTTTCCTCCAACAAGGCAGCAGCTCCAACCAGTGCCATATTTATAAGAATAGCTCATGAGTCCAGATGTTTCCAGAAAAACATGTCATTTGTGAATTTTACCCCCTTATGTAATCTAGATGTCGTTTCAAATCCTTCCCCACACTTCTACGGACACACATGATTCAGGCAGGGAAATATGAAATGTGTTCAGCTGGTTTGTTCTAAGAAAATAGCTACAAATAAACCTAAATCTCTAAATAAGGTAAATACATACTCCTTTTACTTACTATTACTTAATCCCTGAGTATATATCCACATTCATCATCTGTGCCACTTTGCAAACTGAACCATATTTGTTGTATCAATTGGACTCACAATCCCTAATCATTTTAATTAGTGCCTCCTACAGCAGTGGGGTGAAAGTCCCATCACAAAGACCGTGTCACCCACAGGGGGCGCTATGGATCCAGGTTTGAGCGCTGGTGGCCCCATTATTACAATTTAATGGTTTATGTGGGTGAAGAGGCAATGTTCCTGTCTCTCTCTCCCTCCCAGCAGAAAGCCGTGTGTCGCTCTTATCTGGCCATACCTGCTGCAGGAGCCAACCTGCAGTGCATTAAACAAGCCACCGCCACTGACACACACACACACACACACACACACACACACACACACACTGAGCTGCATGTGTGGATGTGCGCGACTGTGGAAATGACCAGAATAATGAGAGGGGCGACAAACACAGATGCTAAGGAAGGAAGAAGAGTTTATCAGGAGGGGTGGGGGTGGGGGGGTGATTGGACAGTCTACTGTAGTGTGTATTTGTGAATAATTTATCTCCAATATTACACTGTGAGAAAATGATGAAATGTAATATATTCTTGTACTGTATAGCTACTACCCTGTTGAAGAAAGTGACCTGGAGATGAGAAGTTTAATAGCTAAAGCTGCAGGACATGTAATGTGAAGGGCGCCTAATGGTAATGTGTAAATTGGCCTTTAAAAATATTAATATTACGCAACAGAGTTAAATTACACTATAAGCAGATACGTTTATTATCCACATAACACTAAACCACTACTTAGTAATAAAAAACCTCTGATGTTGATGTTTACTAGTTCCCTGATCCTATGAATCTGGAAACACATCTTGAATTTCTTTGTGAGTAAACCTGCTCGTGTTTTCCCGTGCACAGAGACGAACACCAGAGGTAGCTGGGCATTAGACCTGTCAACTTCGGAGCCGTCTGAGTCACTCCAACAGTGTGTGAAAAATGTCAAAATGAATGCGACTCTTTGTCAGATCTGCTCTGACACGGGAACTTTCTGTGTTTTCGGGGAGGGCAGAGACGCGCGCTCTCTCTCTCTCTCTCTCTGTCAGTCGCTTTGTTTCGCACACACACACACACACACACACACACACACGCTCTCACATCGAGACATCCACCAGAGCGGACTTGGTTGGAGCACTAACTTTATTTCACCCCGACATCTGTCATAAACCTCCGCTGCGCCTAAAACAAAGACTCAATCAGAGCTTTAACAACATGTCAAATCAAAATTCCGCGCACATTGAACCTCTCTCCCTCCTGCTTCACCGCCGCAGCAGCCGTGCACGTACACATGGGAAGACAGACATGTACATACAGCACGGATGCTACCCGGACTATTAAACTCCAAGCTGCCCGACACGCCACTCTCTCCAAACTAAGAGCACAGGCATGAGCGGCCGGTTTCAAGTTGCCCTCTCTGTGAATTGATTCTACTATGAGCCTACACGAATCCCGGCTCCCAGCGGCGGGGGTGGTCGGTGGGGAGCGGCGCGTCGTGTGCCGGTCAAAGCCTCGCTGCGTTTTACCTGCATACACCGAGCTCACTGGACACACGAGCCTGACAGAAATGATCCCGCTGTAATGCGCGGATATCCTGTTTTCAGGACGATGTGCGGTTTCTTCCAGGTGCGGTCACCCCCACACTGAGGAATGGAACAGTCCACAATTTATTCCAGGGAAAGACTGACAGTTTTTTGGGTCATGAAGCAGCTGTTCAAGTCAGTGGCCGGTCCACCCTCCGCTGGAATAAGAAATTAGTCCATTTTAAAGTAAATAACTAAAGCCCCCTGGCCGATAAGAAGGAATTATAGAATAGTGTGCAGTCTCTAAATTTACACACAGAGAGAAGCCCCAAACAGTTAAATCCAATAAATATGATTTTTTTCTCCTCCTCCATCACATTATTAAACACATCGGTGCTAGAGTTAACCCAAGTTATTTTCGACATAAGAGAAGATGGGAGGCTATGTACCACAAGCAACTTATTCCCATTATTGAAGCATTACATTTGCAGGGCGGCGCTAATAGGCTGTTTTCAAAGTTACATAATGTACACGCGCACATAATCACGTGAAATTAATTTTTGGATTTAAACGAAACTTCGAGTCCCTGAAGGTCATGCGGAATATAATTTGTGTGAGGTTTGATTCCTAATTGTCGAAATTGATTGCGAGCGTTAGTCATGATAATACCGTTTTGCTTATATTACTGTCATTGCAGGCTCCATTTGTGTCAATTATCACTCCACTTAGTTGGAGTTTGACAATAATTAGATGTATGGAGCGCATGCTTTCCAGCGATATACAGCTTGTGTGTATTTCCAATGTATTTCTCTGCACTCTGACTTATTAGACACCCTCCCTCACTTTCAATAAAGACCCTGTTTGCCATATTTAAGTTATTTTTCCTTTTGACCTTTCACAGCAGAGGAAAGACCATGTAATTAATTCCTCTCAATTTAAACAAATGCCATCGAACACCTTGAATCTATTAGGTGAACATATTCCAGCGCTTCGAGTCACTTAGTTAAGCAACATCTCAGTATAGTGCCAACATATAATTAAGTTTCATGAACCATAGTACCTCCTGTATCAGATTAGCAATTTGTATCCTGATCTAGTGGTGTTTTCATTTCATATCTTTGTACAAGGAAGGAATGTATTAGAACCACATTCATCTTGTTTTCACTATTGTGAAACTAATGCAGAAAGTGGTTCATAAAGTTTACAACGAGACTTGAAATGTGCTGGGTCTATATATTTCATTAGTTTTATAAACTAAATAGACGTATGATCAAAATACTGCTGAATCCTGCATCAGAAGTCTTATGCAGGGGTCTAATGAAAAGTAAAAACATCCACAATCAAGATGAAATTCCTATAAATCTGTAAATATTGCGAAGCTGTATTTACATCTTGGGATTAAGTGGTGATATTAAAGTGCAAACCCAAAAAGCAACTCCCTGGATCTTACTGTGTACTTCTCTTTTGGTCCTCGTTGTGATGCATGTAGTAAAGTAGTAAAGTACAGTGGGTTGTTTGGCTACAGGTACAAAAAGGGCTACAAAACTAGTTTATACTACAGTAACACCTAACTTCGTTCTTATCACTCAGTTATTCCTCAACATATTATTTCATTTATTCCTCATATTCTGTCCACCTGATCCATTTGTGTCTCTACATCTACATTTCTCCCTCCCCTCATGCAGCTCTCCATCTGTTGGCTAGCCTCCATCTCTTCTTCCACCCCTCCTCTCTCCTCTCTTCCCAGAGTCACCAGTCATCCACCAGCATGCATTCCTCCTCTGGTCATAATGGAGATCATATGTTGAAGCCAGCACTGAAACCCAACACTGGACGTCCACATCAAATAAAACCTGCTGTCAGCAGTGGGACCTGGCTCTGCCAAAGGTAGTGAAACCATATCTGTGTCAGCTTCACCAACACGCCGTAAAATGGAAGCCCAGAAGACCGACACATGCAGACGGACGGACAGACAGACCGCACCTCTCTGAGATACATTACAGGTTCTCTCTGCAGAACTACACTTTCTGTCACATATTGGGTGAAGTGTTCTCAAACTTCTCAAGTGAAATCAGCCCTCTATCGGCACAGTCAAAGCGTTTAGAGGATCTTTGCAGTTTAGTGATGAGTCTGTGTCTGGTGAACTGGTCCTCATCCACATGCAGACGTCTTCACTGGTATCACTTCCCTCACAAATCCATCTTAGGTCAGTTGCCATAATATTTCTTCTTCTGAGTTCTTCTTCCACTCTAAGGCTGTCTTCCTTGATTCCATGAGGGAGATTTAAAGTCTTTCTAAATAAACTGGAGAAACCATCTTTGAACTGCTTATGGTTTTAATATGCATTGTTTTATTGGATGTATGTCTGTAACTAATGAAGTCTTTCCAACACAGGTCTCAATGGAATTACCTGTATGACTGAATGTCATATAAAAATATTAATAGTTGCAGCATTGCAAAAGGACAGAGGGTTTAAGAACAATCTACTAAACATTCGTGCTTATGGACGCCCTTAACCTGCAGAAATCAGTGGTGAAATACTTCTGGATTTTGTACGTCTCCTTTCTTTCACGTGTGGGACTCCCTGTGGGATCAACGCATATGCCCCAGCAACCGTCGTGTAAGGCATTAGCCAAATCACCATTTCTCTTCAGAAATGCCTGAGATAGAACGGAGCTTTCATTCCCCTTGTCTGAGCAGCGAAGATAGAGATCCAGAGCGAGAGCTGGAAGACGGATGGCGGCACGATGATGGCAGTGGAAGGTGGAAGCTGGAGTGTCCTGTTGTTCGTCAAGCAGCTGAGAGATCAGATGCTATCGGGCTGTTGCTGCTGTTCAGCTCCTCTCCGCAGAGCGAGTCCTGGCACCACAGCTAGTTTACGTAAAGGATAAACAGTGTCACAGGGGTTGTAATCCACTAGCAGGCCAAGCAGGAGCTGTGTGGATTACTGGAGACCAACTGTGGCCTCTCCACTTGTTTAACACCTCAAGAGGATCCTAATTGAGCTGAATCTCATTATTTATGGTTGGCTATGGAGACAGTAATCAGAGTGGCTGGTGTGTCTTTAAACAGATCAGTCAGGAGCGGCATCTGTTAATGTGGGCATGTCCGCATGTGTGTACACACAGGTTCCGTTTTCAGGTTGCTCTCGTGAGAAGACTTAACTTAAGCTCCAGCACACTCATCACCACTGTGTTGCACATGCAAGAGTGCGTGTTTGGCTACATGTGAGATACTGAGGAAGACAAAGGAAGCTCATCTTGAGTTATTTTAACTGTAGACAAAGCATAGCTGGCTCACCGTCTCCTGTAAATGACAAATGTAATACTTTCATAAAACAACGGTTAACAAGATATTTTCCTCGCCTCTTTAGTCTCTTCTGATTTAATAAATCCCGCAGATGTAGATCCAGTATATTCATTGCAGACAGCTACCTACATCAGCAATTTCCTATATTATTAAAAGCAGGAATCCTTGATATGAAGATATGAAAATATTAGTTTCATTGCTTGCTGATATGAGAATTATGAATGACGACAGAGGGCATACGCTGACCCAGTGTGCAGCCAGGGTGCTGAGGAGTCTGCAGCTCCACTGATAGACAATAGGGAAGAGAAACTCTAAGAGCAGTGCACATAAATGTCACTGCTTTTCATACTGCTAATGAAAAAAGGACAATACTCGCGCTAAAAGCAGCATTAGAGGAGCAAAAGAAGGAGAAATTAAGCAAGCAAGAAAGCAAAATAACGACAGAGGTGGAGGGAGGAATGTGCCAATATCTTTCAGACAAAAGGGAGAAAAGATATCACACTACAAGGCGGTGGGGAGGATTTGCAAACATTTTGAGATGGCTGGGATGAGGTGATGTAGAGCAGAGTGTGAAAAAAAGGTGGTCCTTTGAAAGTTTAGAAACCTTTCGATCTCATGCATTTCTATGTTCACAATAGTTATATACAAATGGCAGCGAGCTTGAGCGACAGAGAAGCAATGAGCATTTCTTTTTTCAGACGGACGTTACCCTGCCAAGCTCCAGCCCCACTGAGCAGCAGACAACACTGGACATTTTTCCACATAAATTCCTCCTCCTGGTGCACAAAAATGTGACTCTCCACCGATCCTTTATCACTGCGAACCGAATTCTGTATTCACAAATGTACTAATGTTTAATTTAAACACGCAATCAGATTTATTTGTCAGCAGCAGACAATGAGAAAATTGTGGAGATAAAAAAAGAGTAAGAGCCGGGAAATACACAGACCGACAGATCCTGGAGTTGTTGGAAGAAGCTTTGATTTTGGCACATGGCACATACAGCTACAGAGGAGCTCCAACGTTCGGTACACATGGAAAATCCAAGAAGATATAAAGCCTCCAGAGAAGGAGCTCTGGTTTCAGTTGCTGATCAGGGTGGTGGATGGGGGGAGAACCTGTCTGGAACAGATATTTTATTGAGAGACATGAATGCTTGAGAGGACATTATACTGTCTATTTTACATGAAAGAACTTGGCCAGCAACAGGAGGAATATGTCATTATCTGTGTACTCTGGTACTTCAGTCTTCTACACAGTCTTTGTTTGGACCAGTCTATGTTTGAGACTCTGAGAGTGAAGACATTTCTGCAAAGTGAAGACATTTTCACTGTTGCGTACTTTTTGAAAAGGCTTTTAAAAGTTGCTCAGTGAAAAGGTTTAGTTTTAAGCTGACGTTGTTAGAAAACACACGAGTCCTCACAAGCATAGAAACAGGAGACTTACGACGAACAAAAAACAGGCAGTGATTACTGAGCCCTGGCTTTGACAAAATCTAATATATGCAATGCATCATTCTTCACACACATAATTTATCAAATGTAGAGTGGATATTGTGTGTTACACAAACAGCATTATTTTTCTGTTTCTGCTTTCTAACCGTGAACAGCTGCTGCACTACCGTAAAAGTGGTATTTTTTATTTCATACCACTATTACGAAATTGAAAACAATCAACATTTGGTCTTGTTTTTATGTAAGTTATTAAGATATTAAGTAACATTTGCACATTCCATTTTTGCATCAAACATGAAAAAAGAAATGTGAATACAGTTTGGGCACATGAACTGTATTCACATTCGGTGTAGCTGGTGGCTTGTACAGTGTATGAACGGTTTTCACAGATGGGAGCGCGTGTGAGTGTGGCTCCATAAACATAGAGGTGTTAGAACAGGGATTTAAGAGGGTAGAGAGGTGTTTAAAAAGGGCAGCCAGAGAAAATGTCTGTATGAGAGAGGGAGCTGTAAAAGATTGGATTCATATCGCCCCACCAATGATCATCACTGTGAATGAGCGTGTTTTTGTGTGCGGTAACATTCTTGATCAGTTGTCTACATACAGCACTGCAGCAGCCGGCAGAGAGAGTTATTGTTTCTTGTCGTGTGTGTGTGCTTGTGTGTGCATGTGTGTGTGTGTGTGTACGTATGTGAGGGTCGTTGTGAGAGGAACTGGCAGCAGCCTCCTCTCTTCCCTCCTCTCCTGCAATAATCAGTGAGACTGGAGGCCTGGCCTTCTCTACCTCTCGCTGCCTGTGGTTTGTTCACATACCCTCTCAGCCGAGCGGGTAGGAATGTGTGTTCGTGTGTGCGTACGCGAGAGCGTGTGCACCCAAATCTACAGATTGCGTGTACAGTAATGTGTTCTCTGCGTGTGCGTGCATGTGTGTGTATGGACATCTGTGTGTGTGTGTGTGTGTGTAAGAAAGAAAGAAAGAGAGAGAGAGAGAGAGAGAGAGAGGCAGAGAGAGGACGAGAGGAAGAGATTTTGTGCATTTGTGTGTAAGAACAGGGGGTGGGGGTTTAAGAGGCCCTGTAAGGGAGAAGACAGAAAACCTGAAGGTAGTTAGTTGGCCTTTTCCCTGCAGTAAACAGCACACAATAACCATGAATCCAAATCAGCCTGGTGTATTCGAACATCATATAAATATAATAAACGTTCTAATCAAACTACACTGAAGGTACATTAGCATGAGTGATCGGAGGTAATAATTTGAATGGGAGCATATGGAAAATATTCTAATAACTTAGACTAGAATTTTCTATTTTACAAAATGATGACGCTATATTAGAAGAAATGCAGCTGGATATGTGTTACCTGTTTTGGGTTTGGTGACTAGAAAGCAAATAGACACACAAGCCAGTGAGCTGTTCTGTTTTTTTAGTCAGATGCGGGCAGAAGAAGACAGAGGAAAGCATTAAAACACCGCTGTTTATGCCTTTTCCCAGACAGTCTGCGGATTTGGTGAGCCTCTCTGCTGTTTCCCAGAAACTGAAGCACACGCACACAAACACAATGCACGTGCACAGAAAAATATCTCCCTTTTTCTGTCATGCACACATATTTATGCTTCTTTGTAAAGAGGCATAAACATGCATCTAACCCCTCCTCCAAAGTTCAAACTTATTAACAACTAACCCTAACCACAACTAAATGTCTAACCCAAACCTATACCCTAACCCGATCCTAATCTTGGTGGACGGGTCCAAATGTCTGAAACCCAAACTGGTTATCACAGAGCCACCCATTTAAGTACACACACATAAACACACACACACGCACACTCCTACTATAAAGTTCATTAATGAATTTCAGCTCTGGAACAAGACAACTCGGGGTTTATATTACACCGACTTGGCACAATCCCTCAGCTGATATAATCATGATGTGATGAGAGGTTGTGATGACACATGTACAGGGAACATTTGGTGCCTCTCCAAAATATGTCACTGTTACAATAACCTACTTACCACGATGTTACGATGACTTCACAGCCGTGGCAGAAATGCTTGTCCTGTTCTGCTCTATTATATGGTGAAGCTTACCTAACCCATGACGTCATCACACAGAACATTTTTAGCTCAGGGCTTTGTAGGTTTTTGGTATTTTAGTTGCACATCTAGATTACTCTAACGCTACTGGAGCTTACTATAGCTATGGTCTCAGGAAATACTTCTGGAGTGTGAGTATAAATCATCTGCGACTAGATGCGGTTCTATTTGCCAGAGTTTTTGTCAAACAAAATAGTTAAAAATACAGGTGTGATCAGGCTCATTTTCTTAACGCAAATCTCTCTGTGACTCGATTCTGCTTATCATGATTCTGCATGCAGGTTGTTATTAAACTGTCACTGGACAAACTCTAAGATCTTGATAACATCACAAATTTGCACATTCTTCTGTCACATTCTAGTGGCTTTGAGAAGAAAATTGTTCATACTCACATGTGTAGGCTGGACTCAAAGATTACCATATTAAATGAGCATTAGTGTCACACTGTCTGCGGTTTAGCTGCGATGAGAAGAAGATCACTGACTCTCTTGTACAAACCATATGGAACGACGAGAAGCAGCACTTTTCACTGCCCAAGTGGGGTGGTAGCGGGTCAGCTGGAATGTGATGTCAAATCTATAATTCAGTGTAAAGCATCACTGGAGTATTAGACGAGGGTTACAGAAAAAGAAAGAAAGTCAGTGAGAGACGGAGAAGAAAACGGGCTTAAGGGTAATATAATCTCTTATATATTAATTAAAAGAGTTAAGTAAAGTCGATTTTATTTATAAAGTCCAATCACAAATCACAAATTATGGATTTGCCTCAAGGGGCTTTACAATCTCTCCAGCATAGAACACCTGTAGGGCAAAATAATAAATGCTGCACTAGTGGGAGTGTTGTTACTTCAGTTTAAGTAACACATTAAAGCATAGGTTCATATTTTTCAAGTATGTTTTATGCCAACTCAGTGTCCGTGTAAACACTGAAATAGATCTTAGTTGCTTAAACCAATTCCTCCTGTTAATCCTGACTTTTGAGAAATGCCTCTGACAGTGTTCTGTCCTCCCCCTGTTGAAAAGATTCAAGATTCAAAACATTTTATTAATCCCAGAGAGAAATTATTTTGGCATGTTACAGCAGCTCTCCGTACAAACAGAAAGAAAAAAAGAACCATAACCAAAAAAGATTAACACCAACACAGATACTAGAAACTTTATTTACAACAAAAAAATGTAAAAATGAATCAAAACTTCAGTTTATTTCAGAATCAGAATCAGAATCAGAATCAGCTTTATTCGCAAAGTATGTTGTACATACAAGGAATTTGCTTTGGTCTTTTGTAGCTTTTCTTATTTCTGGTCATAATCATCCGGTATGTAATATATTGGGCCGTCTGATTATAAATATGCTATAAATAAGATTATGATTGTTTTCTTAACCCCCGACCCTTAACCAAACGAGTTGTACAGTTTTATGGCCAAAGGAAGCAATGATCCCCTGTGGCGCTCTGTGGAGCACTTAACATTGATCGGTCTCCGGCTGAACGTGCTCATTTGTCCAGCCAGGACACTGTAAAGTGGGTGGGAGGGGTTGTCCAGGATCGAGAGGTGTTCGGACCTTATCCTCCTCTCAGTTACAACATGTAGAGGGTTCAGCCCTACTCCCATAGCTGAACCAGCCCTCCTCATTAGTTTGTTCAGTCTGTTAGTGTCTGCCACCTTCAACCTGCTGCCCCAGCAAAATTGGTATAAAATTTCAAAGCAGCTTAATTATGTGCAGTAATCTGGTCAGTGGCATTCAAATGTACAAGAATTGTGATGTTCCAGTGCAGGGAATTTCCTCCCATCCTGCATTAGTGGGTAGCACAGATCAATGAAAATGACTAATAAACATGGCAGAAAACTAAAGCTAAACTGACAAACACCCATTAATCATAAAGGTTGATAACAATACTTATATTGTGCAGTGCTACAATTCAAACAAACTGTTTTACCTGTATAGTCAGTATCTATGAATGAACAATTGTTTGTAAAGGGCGCATGGTCAGAAACACGGCACATGCAGCTGTTGCATTCACTGTTGTTTGTTGAGATAAACCAACATGAAGCAGAAAGGTTTAGTGAACACATGCTGAAGGCATTTGGAGGCATTTGATGACTGAGAGGGCAAACTTCATGTTTCTGGGGGTATATGTCCCCTGATTCCCGGTGGGAATTACACATGAGATACACTTTATTTAGTGTCATGACTTCCAGTTACTTTAGGAAATTATGTTTTTTTTGTGAAACCTGTCCTTTGATATGTTTCAGAGTTGATCAGACGCAAAAAAAACTTCACAGCAGTCATATTATAAATCAGGGTTTTACAAATGTGTCCATCATTTTAACAATTACCAGATGAACTGTACAAATACAACAACCACATGACACACAAGTATTCCACCAGGAATATGCACTGCGCATGTTTGATTGGTTCCTGCACCTCCTTGCTAGAGGATTTGTGCCAAAGTTGAGCCACTGTTCCTACTTTGAGTTGTTTTTCTTTTTTATTTGCTGCAGCCCACATCACTGGCACCCCTGCTACATCAATGGACAGCTTCCATTGTAATAAATGTGAGTGTATTTGCAGAGCATGCAGAGCTACTGTCTGTCTGAACATAGCCTAAGACTTGTGAATTGGATTAGCCTTGATGTAGAGAGTACTTTAGTGTAACAGCCTGTTTCAGCTTGAATTTGCACACACACATAACATTCAAGAAATGCCTTCAGACCCAGAACTAAAAGGTGAATTATTAGTTTAACACACTTAATCAACCATTTATTAATTACTACTCTAGCTCAACATCTCTGTGTCAAAATACTTTGACCATTAATTATTATACAAGATAATAATTAATAATTATAAGATTTCAGTGATTCAGGTGCTGCAAAGTGTATCTGAATGAAGCTAGTGGTGATCACATGCTCCCTGAGTAAAAAGAAAATACAATATGCATCTCTCTCTGTCTCTGTTTCTCGCCTCTCTTTGAGCTCATCCTAAGCCACCGCCCACTCTAATTCCAGCCTGCATCTCAGTGCCTGGAAAAAAGAAAACACAGAGTCATAAACATGCCAGATTAGGTCAGAGTTGGTTTCATAACCACCCCATGACCGCTTTACTCTATTCCTCTATTTCTTTCTTTCTTTCCTTTTGTCTTTTCTGCACTTTCTTTCTGTCCTGTCTTTCCTTCATCCCCCTCTCTCCACTTTCTGCACTCCAATCTTCTATTTTGTATCACACTCTTCCTTGTCTCTCATTTTCTTCGCATGTGCTCTATCTTCACACTCTTTCGCCCACATTAGAAGGTCCCGCTGTACCTCTAAACTTCACAAGTCCAGCGCTTCTTGCATTTCCCTCCCCTTTTCTCCTAATCTGAACCTTTTCCTTTTAAAATGTATTTTCTCTTTTCTTTGCCACAGCCATCTTAGTCTCCAACTCTCAGCAGCCTTGGTGTCTCACATGGCAAAAAGACATTTTGTAACAACATATATAGACAAGTCAATATATATACAGCTTCCAGACAGTGAGACTGATGAAAACAGCGCTGTGGTAAAGGTAGAGCAGAGCAGTGATTTTACCGAAAAAGTGTAATTATGCTTCTGTATCTCACACGTAAATGAATGCTTGCAGGTTACATTTGAAGACGTTTGCATGTCTGTTTCTGTTATAAAAGTACCTGTCCACTAGGGGCAGTGACAAATTTAGCAAATATTGTATTCAAGGTGTACAATAAATCTACAACTTGAAAGTGTCTGCCTCTCCATTTTCCTTTCCATTTCTTCCCTTTGCCTCCCTTTTTTTCCTTTACATTTCAATATCACCTCCTGATTTTGTATCTTTAGTGTAAGAGGATTTATTTTTGTTTTCTTTTTCAAATCAAATCAAAAATGTCTGTTATTTTGTTCACATGGGAATCACCAAAATAAAAGTAGGGTTGGCTAATAAAAAGGAACACCAACAATTTTACACATGAAGATTTCTATTCATCATGATGACTGCCCAGGAAATATAAGGCATGCGGCTTTCTGTGACTCTACAAGACATTTCTTCTGAGCCTGAGAATTACCCTGATATTATATCCAGCGAGCATCAGGATTTCACACTTGGGGCATGAAGTTTGAAAGACCCAGGATGAGGCAGAAAGAGTGCAGAAAACAGCCGTAACAACAAAGGTAAGAGTAAAACATGTTTTTAGAATAATACTCATATAAGGGGCTATAAACCACAGATTTCTTAGGTTTGTTGTATATTTTTTCTTTCCAGCTAAAATATATTTTATAAACTTTTGGAAACATCTAAGAAATAAAAAAAAAACATAAATTTGAGCCTGAGTAAAACAGGACAACTAATCTATATCTAGGCCAGAGGACAATATGTACAGTATCAACACTCATAAAAGGATTCATACATTCTTACCCACTGGTCAATACTTTTTTATTAATTGTCACTATATTTACTGTAATTCCTATATGTTTATGTGAGTGTTACTATAGATTAGTGGAATTTCACAGTCATCCACACAGAAACCTATTGCGTCAGCTGTCTCAGCTCAGCTGCCTGGTATGTATTTCCCTACTGGGACATATTCGAGGAATTCTCATGTGTATGTTTTGCAAAACACAAACTCTGCCTAAGGAATGGATTTTGAATGATTTATTGGCCATAAAATTCATTGATCACAGCTTTTCAGAAACATGTACTCAAGCACAGAGTTGAAAACAAACAACGTGGCTGTTGGGCATTTTTGTGGCCAAATATTTTGTAATCTGTTGTGGTAATTTAATTAGTCAAGAAAGAACGTGATTAATCAAATCAATTAGATTGTACTATGAAACATAAATCATGTTTCCCCAGTCTCATTATCAACCTCGGGGTGGATGTGTTAGTATGTGTGCTGATGTGTGCGTGTGTGTGTGTGTCTCAATGTGGCAATGTGTCCAAGTGTGACAGTGAGAAAATGTGGGTCTATCCTTCTGCAGCAACCATTTTATCTACAGTGTGGCAGCTTCTGTTTGTGCACATACATATGTGTGTGTGCGTTGGTGTGTACAGCGGGTGTACACTGGAGAGTAGTTGGAGAGGAGAAAGCGAGGGATAAGCATTTGCAGGCTGCAATTATGGGTAATTTTCCAACAGCAGCAAAATTAAAGCCCCCAAAACAAAACAAAGAGGGCAAATTTACTCCCTGGACGACTCTGTCAATGATGCACAGAGAGAGAGAGAGAAAGAGAGAGAGAAGGGGGGGACTGTTATACATACAAAGCTCCAGGCAGCATCTGTGCATCTGCAGCACAAATATTGACAAGTAATGTCCGTCATGTTGTTGCATCACTTTGCCCATGCATGGACTCACTAGGTTTCCTCAGCTCCTCCTTCTGGTCCTCATTAAATACTGTGCCACAATAATCCAACCAAACACGCCCAAACGCTCATTTTGAGGTTTGTTGTTTCTATTATGAGTGTATATTCAGAGCTACCTGTAGAGTGTTTCCAGCTCTTCTAAATACATCAGTTTGATGTGTAGATTTTAATATACATATATAGGATATCTCAAAAGTAGGTTAATATTGAAAGTGACACACAGGAGTCTGTGGTCCAGTCAATGGCCGATGGTGGTCAGTATCTTTGAGAGAAGCAGGGCAGAAACTAAAAATGTTTCTGAAAATTATATAAAAAGTGAACAGTGGCAAATGTGAAAGGGCTGTTGTAGTTGTATGATCATTTAAGGTGCAAACAATACTGTACATCATAAGTAAGTAAATTGTTTGTCTTCCAAACACTGATTAATTCAGTCTCAAGTTTTCACAAGCGAACACTGAGAAGGAAAGGTAATAGAGAGTGAAGTCGGGTACGCGTGACTCATCCTGTTCTGAGAATCACCAGAGTTGAAATTATAAGCTGGTATGCATATCAATGAGAACTGAGCTACCATGACAACTCCTGATGATATGAATATTTCTCACAACATGTAGGCTATACACTTTTACCCATTTAGTTTCACACTTTGTTGGAGGGGTATGTCTGCAATTCACACAGGCTCAGTACAGGTGGCATTGCAAAATTGTGGTGTTCTTTCAGCAGTGTTTCCAGTGAAATATCCCTTTAATGCACTGTGCATCTCCCAGAGCGAGGTGATAGCAGAGAGCAGCCGCAGAGCTGAATGGGGGTTAATTAACTAAACCTCACCGTGTCACTGCACATCTCCTTTCCTTTCCTTTCCTTTCATTTCCTTTCCTTTCCTTTCCTTTCGTGCCCAGAGCCACTTCTAGTCAGTGTTGTTTCTAGTGACACCAGAACAACCATCATTAAAAGCCAGCCAGCATAAAGCCTTCAGCACAATAATCCCATCAAAAGGAAACTGGGTAACAACCTCTGTCTAATCCTTTATTAGCCTGGCTCCTCCTCTCACACCCTAACCCCCCTCCACCAAATTAATTAATAATTAGCTTAGCACTAACGAGTCGCTAGCGGTGGAAATATTTAATTTCTGTTGCTACAACTCAAGTCAATGTTCAAAAACACTGCTGGAACAATGAACTAAATCTGTGTCTACTACTTAGTTGCCTTCAGTGTAAACTTCTGAACTTCTTGCACTAATGATGACTGTAACAAATCACCACTAACACCAAACAGAGGGAGAAATTACTTTTGGGCTTTTTCCAGAAACTGGTATAAGAAGAAGTCCTGGCTTGCTGTCTGTCCTGAGACTGGAGCTTTGTTTTTTCTCTCCTGCCTCCTCAGTCAGCTGTCAGGAAATAAAAAGAGTCTTCATTTAGACTCATTGAGGTAATACAGATTGAATATGAAAATATTGAAAATTTTCCTGATGAAGTGAGAAAATATGAACAGACTAGCAGTTACATGAAAAATGCTAACTGCTGTGTCTTACAATGATCAGAAATGTGGACATTGCTTGGCAGCTTAATGAAAGCTACAGGATGGAGTATAATGAGATCTTAAAATGTGGAAGGGGACAAAAACATATGTTTTTGTCTGAGATGATAGACTGCATTATATTCTGTGGTGCGTTTGAGCTTGTGTCATGATGAAAGTCAAGGCGGTTAAGTGGACAGGTGCACTTTGTTGCTGTGTTTTAGGGGAAATCTGAGACATTGCATAATGAGCTACTTGACTGCATGTTCTCAGTTAAAATGTACTTATTTACTTATAAATAGTAAATGACCGAAAACACATGACTGTGTATTTTCATGTTAATTTAATCTTTTAAAGCAGTGTGATGCATGATAATGGTGCTTTTGGTTTATAGTAGTGCGCCCCCCTCAAAAATAATTTCACAAGCTGCCATTGATGCCATTATGGTCTCATTATATTGATTATTTACAGAGACAGACAGAAAAGAGTTTATTTGTTTATCTGATTTCAATAATAAAACACAATGCTATTCTCAATTAGTCCTGTTTATAATTTATTGTTTAATATCTGCTTCTGAATGCGTGACGCGTGATAAAACACTTGGTGATGGATCAGATTTGGTACAGGCAGATTGAAGAGATTTAATCTCTAAACTGTTCCTGCAGCAGGACCTTGAGGTTTTGAGTTAAATGTCTCAACGTCATTGGATTTGGTACCAACATTAATACTTCCTGTTAGATAAATACTGTAATACCTTAAGACCTACAAAACTAATGATGCACATAAGTGCTGTGTGTCTGGCAGCAAAATGTCCAAACAGTTAAATGGTAATTATAGTAAAATATCACATTTTATCTCATAGAAACTTCCCATTGAAAGTTATATAATTATAACTATATGTAATATAAATTGTAAAAAACAAATGTTGGCATGGTAATGTGATAAAAGGTGTTGACTCCTGGCCACACTGTTCAAAAACCATACATCCTATCACAATAAAAATTACACGTGTCAACAGAGAACAGGTTTTCCTACGTTTTGATATAGGAATATATACATATATATATATATATATATATATATATATATATACATATATATATATATATACATATATACATATATATATATATATATATATATTGGTTAGTGAAAGATAAAAATTGACTGAAGTAGAGAAGAAATACACAAAAAAGTTGATAAAGAGCTGAGCTGAACTTCGGCAGAGTGAGAGTGACATCACCACTCTAGCCTGTTCAAAGTTCTGTCCATTAAAATGAATGGAGGAATTTCCAGATTTTAATTGGTCAAATAAAACTTAAACTGCTCTAATTCAAAAAGTACAACAGATATGAAGACGCTGTTTTACAAATAAGAGTAAGAGTCGGATACGAGTAAAATATACTTACACTACTATTGAAAAGGTTGGACACATATAGGATTTGCCATGTTTTTCATGAAAAGATACTTGTGTTCAGCTGTGTTACCATCATTGCAAAAGGGATTTTTAATAAATGTTTATCTTCTTAATTTAATAAACTTAAATTAGAAAACTTTTGGAGGACAATACATTTCTCTATACGCTTGTGTAAATATTGCTTTAAAAAAGCACTCTTTTCTGCTACATTAGTCATTTGCAATATTAACAATGTCTATACTGTATTTCTGATATATGATTATATTTATATGTGCCCAAACCTTTGACTGGTAGTGTATATGTAGTATTATAGTTTAACTGATTTATAATGTGCATATTCTTCTAAATATTCCAAAAGTATAAACAGTCTTGCAGAAATAAATGTATTTTTAAAAGTCTTTGAGACTTATTGACATTTAATGAGCTGAAATATATCCTCTGAGGAAGGAACACCTCCATTAAAAAGTTATAAATTAATCAGTGGTGGGAGTAAATATTTTTCGTACATAAAAGACTTACATAAAGAACTGTGGCCGTGTCTCTGAGAGTTCACAAACTAAATACAGTCACCGCGAAGCCAGAAATTGAAGTCTACAGTGAGTCAGTTCTTTGCACTTCATCTATGTTTGTATTTATGAGTGTAATCAAGGCAAGGGAATAAAAAATCTGTGATGTGCATTATGTATCTTTTAAATTAATAAATGGTTTGCTAACAAAACTATTTTAGGTGGAAACATATAATTTAATTAAATATAATGTTATTGAAATACATAATCTGTGGTGAGTAATTGTGGCGTAGTGGAACCCTTTGACTCTGCACTTGTTTTCTTGCTTTGATGTCTTTTGCCTTGTGTGTCTTTCTGTTTCTTGATGTTTTAGTCAAACCTAAAATTTCTTCTGTAATCACCAGTTTTCTAACCGGTCAGACAGTCAGATTTTTTGCGACCAGCAAATCAACTTGAAAACCTTTATTGGTTTAACCCAGTAAACATGGCCTTGGTCTCCAAACTGTAATAACAATTTATGATTTTTTAGAGTTGTGTAATAGCAGTTGGATTAAACCGAGCTAACCCGTCTGACCACTCGTGTTTGCGATGACTCATGTGCTCTGTTGTAACGCTGCATCGGTCCATGAAACCGTTAAAATGAATCATTTAAACCAGCCACCCTAAAATACAGTAAATTCAAATGAGTAGATTTTATACACTTCTTATTCTACTATCTTTTCTATCTATCATCTATTATTCTGATGCTAGTTTTTAGCAGAAAATAAAAATATCTCTAGAACGTTTGAGACACATTTAAGATGAGTTGTCCAGTGATGTTGGTTGTCAAAAACAGAAATTTGTATACAGAGCACATTTTAATATCGGATATTATGTCATAACATCATAAAAAACACACTTTTAAAAAGGCTATACATTAACATTACATACATTATTGTGCCATATTTAATTTAGGAAAGCTGCAGGTATTGGGATATGGGTAGCCTCGAGCCCACTATGCTGTTGTCATTATTCAATACATGACACGACACGAAAAGCTTAAACTGGTCAATTAGAAATATATGTTATCTACTGTTGTTTCAGGACATCCTGAAAATAAAATAATTTCAAAAACCTGTCTAGACTGTCTTTTCTGGAAGAATGTAATGTTTAGGCCATATAAAAGGCTCATAAACCCCGTCTTTGTTGAATCTAAAATGAAAATATTAATACCATGTTAATGCCCAAAACTAACATGAACCATCTTCACGGTTTCTCCACAGTCTTCTTTATCTGTTTAATGGCTTCTATGATGGAGTAAGTAAAGAAATATGTAAACTTCTCTGGAAACGTTTTCATGTAAAATATCAATTAGGCTCATTAAAAGTTTAGATGCTTAATATGGACATGGATACAGGTAAAGCCAAATGATTTTTGTAAGTGAACAAAGCTAAAGCTAGCTGTGAATATGTTCTGTAGCGGTGGCCTGGACTTCACCCATCGCTGATGTCCGTGATTGTGTCTCATGAAATATAACTATGTTAACTTTTCTTATAGCGTCTTGTTTTTTCTGTTGTCTTTGCTTTTAACATTTAAAACAAATAGCAGAAATGAGTTACCTCTTCACACAAATGACCACAAATACATTTTGCTCTTTGAACATGAATTGATCTCTAACCTTATGTTCCTTTCATGACGACATGTTGACAGAGGTTTTATTGTTGACTTGGCAGCATGTGCAAACCCAACCTTTTACCCTGCAGGTGTTCACACTATAAATTACATGGTGACACACAGCGGGACAATCACAACCTGATATACTGATAAATCTCTCTGTTTCTGTCTTTCCCTCTCTGTGAGCTGAACCCAGCTGATCTGTTCAATCACCCAGGAGCACTGAGGCAGGACCCTGTAAAAGGGTGATTCGCTCAACTTCAGCTGTCCGTACACCATTTGCTTTGCTTCTCTCACCCACCCTGTCCCGTTTATTGTTCCTCTCGGTCAGCTATTATTGACCTACCACTGACACGGGACGTTCAGACAGAATATGAAAAGCAGTTTTTCTATATTGCAGTAAAGGTTAAAGTTCATATCCTTTAGTGTTCTGTAACTTAAGAAAAAAGCATGCACACACACACACACACACACACACACACTCCACTGTTTGTTTTCTGAAGTAAACACTTCTGTTATGCAACTGTCAAATGAACTAGTTTATTCTGGTTTGTTTTCTGAACGACTTTTCTGTAACTTTTGTGACATTTTGAAATTTTTGACAGTTTGAAAATCTGCCAAGTGCTAACAGGCACACCGTGTCTGCTACCAGAGTCTTGTTTGCAACCAGTGACTGACATCGTGTTATTGATGCGGACCCAGATCTCAACGGTTTCCAAACTTTTGTACATGTCATTATTACACACGAGGAGTTTGACAGCCACATGTGTAAAGTGGCTGACAGGTGAGGCAGGATTAGCCACAGAAAACCTGAAAACTAGGACAAAGAGCTCCACATTATCTCCCATTGTCGGCTGGCCAATGTGAAATCTTGATTTGGACAACAAGAAATCCGAAAAAATCACAGTCTTTGTCCAAAAAATATGGTAAACAATCGCATTATGTTCTCCATTGTTTCAGCCACTGACCCGTGAATGCTGAGAAGTGACTGATGTCTGATTGTATTGTGTTGTGGCCCCTCATCTCCATTCAGTATGGCCAAGAAATGTAGGGGACTGGGCAATTATTTCTGATTTATCTACTTGGACAAATCCTGGCGTAGTGAGCAGGGCTCCAGAGTCGAGTGGAGGTTTGTGTCCTCATTATCGATACTCTCCATACTGCTGGCTTACCTCCAGTTGTTCTTGGTTTCTACGGTGCATTACTGAATCTGAGAAGCATGATTTTCAGCCATGTAAATGGGTTCATGGGTGAGTAGGTCATTAAAGGGGTTTAAACTAGCCTGATTTTTATCTTAGAATTCAACATAACTGTCCATTGTGGATCACATGAGGATAAAATCAATCCGCTGAGTGGTGTCCTGTCACACAGCACAGAGGGAGGATGACTATTTAACTTTTGAACAAAATTAACAATTTGCTGGAATTATCAAGTATCTGAAACATACTACCTACGTATTAAAATCCACATAAATAAAACCGTACAAATTCATATTATTCAATTGATCTGTAGCTGTTTACAGAAAGTATTGATTCTTTATTTTATTATTATTACTGTTGTAATACTGAAATACAGACGGTCTTTACTCTATTTTTTATAACAGCACTGGCATTGCCGTTTACAGTAGACACCTACTATATTTGTACTGTATCTGGAATACAGAGTTCTATAAGTGTTATAAAATATACTATGTACCATGTAATGATGTTCTTCCAATGTTTTGGTAATTACTACAAATAAATGACCATGTACTGTTGGGACAATGTCCCTCTCTAACAACATGCTGCCTTTTGTTTGGAGGTATTAAGACACAATTTGGCGACAAGAATCCATATTATGTTTGTTTGTATTATATTTCTCACTACACTAACAAAATAGTGAAACCGTGATATGAAGCCATATCCTGGCAAAGTTTGGGCCCTTTGTGGAGGTGATCTTTGGGCAGGTGCTTAAAAGGACAGCCAGTCAAAACCTCAGCACATGTGTGAGGTTTGTAGCAGCCTCACGCAGCCAGCATGATGTTTTATAATCCTCATGCTCCGCTACATGGCACCTTACAACATGTACTAACATGAGATAATGTAAGTCAAGCAATGACAAATCAAACACTACTGACAGTTTCATTTGACTTTACCACCACCGGCAAAATCCTTTTGTTTGTTTCCCTTTTATTTCGTTCGGTGTTGTCAAAGCAAGTGCACAGCCTTACACAATCTTTTATTTTACTTCCTTGAGTAGCTCTTTTGTAGTTGGAGTAGCTGTTCAGTGTGGTGCTGTAACACATGCAGTTACACAATCAACAACGCTCTAAAAAATCCAGCAATCAATCTAGTGTTTTATGCTTACTGGCAATTTTATGTATATACTCAGTTTTGTCTGAAATTTACTTTATAATCAAACTAAACAATTAAAGGAAACACAAGTCAGAGTATACTGTAGGTTTAGAAATATGTTCTTGGTGTATTATCATTTACAATATATACAGCCAAGGTATC
Organism: Microctenopoma steveboyesi; assembly: GCA_032359275.1. Classification (NCBI taxonomy): domain Eukaryota; kingdom Metazoa; phylum Chordata; class Actinopteri; order Anabantiformes; family Anabantidae; genus Microctenopoma; species Microctenopoma steveboyesi. The sequence continues at coordinate 7,753,751 of JAUMHF010000019.1, read as the reverse complement.
AGTCCATAAATGTTTTTATTTGTGTCCTCACTGAATGTATACGGATGGTAGCTCAACAGAGGCTAGATTTAATTAAGGTATTTTAGAAAGCGTTGTGAAAGGTGCTCAGTATATTGGACAATGAACCATTGCAAATCTTTCACTTTTAATCTCTCCTATTCCAGAAGATCATCTTCCTCCACTTTCATACTGCTAGTGCTGGTTCCACCCATCCCCCACCCCAACAGTAAATTGACACTGCTCGACACTTAAGAGCATGTGTCATATTCTTGTACGTGGAGTGGCCCATTCAATTAATTGCCAGGCAAGCAGCTAGTCATCCAGCCAGCCAGTGAGCAGGCATTCTTCAGGAGAGAGAGCCGAGCTGCCTTGTCCAATCACTGGCAATTGTGTCTTGTAGCTACAACAGTGTCTCCCTCATAGCCAATGCTGTGGCTCTGATACGCCTCTTTGTTCCAACTAAATCCTCATTAGTAATGCCAAACTAACACACACACATGCCATGCTGGCCCTGGTTTCTATTCATACAATGCTTAAATAGTGAAATAAAAGGTAACATCATCTACATAAAGTGATTAATGTCCAGTTTCTTCCCCAACAAATTCCACTAAAAAAGGCCATTATCTAACTTTCATTATAAAACATTGTTAAGTATCTGAATGTGCACCTCAAATAATTAGTGTCGCTGCAGGCCAGTACTAACTTTGTCATAACAAATCTTATATATTCTCAGATAGCGATATGAACGGTTGTAAATGTGTGTTCAGTGAGTGACTGCTGTATGACAACTGCTTATCACAATGCATAAAAAAGAGGGGAAAGCTTTGGAAAGAGCCTCAGAGATCAGAAATCCCCCCTTTCAGTCACACATTGGTCGCCTGAATTTGCAGAGCTGAAGAACGTATGCAGGGTTTGTGCTTCTCTTTTGTCATGTGTACAAGTAGGGCAACACTATCAAATTATTTTAATTGATAGCTTGTATAAAGATCGCATCACATCTCCCCTGTCTCTAGGACTGGCGTAAATAGAGGCTCAGTGGACGTTTGTGTTTGTGGATAACACGTCACACAGAAGGAAGTCTGTAAAAAAGGTGAGACTGATTGAACCAGGAAGCTGCACATGGTGTGGTAATGTCCAATGTCTGGGCCCCCCCCCCCAAAAAAAAACTTAACTTTTTGGAGCAGCCAGTAGGACTCTGTCTGATGATCGGGGTCTTATAGCCAAGTAAAAGGTCTGTAGCATAGCTTGGGATGACACCTTCAGAGGTTATCAGTAAACATTACAATTTGGATGTAAATTTAGCTGCCGCCTCTGCGTCTGAGAACACCGCTGCTTGATATTAGGGGGAGATAAGAGCATGAATGAGTTCCAGACTGAGGTTTAATGGGTAAAACAAAGAGTCAATTGATTCTACATTTTTGGAAGGTCACTTCATTTTGGCTGTCAGATGAATGTTTAGTTCACTGTGCAAGACAAACTGAGAAATGGGTAATTTTCATGATACTTCAGACAGTGAATGATTCATATCAATAGGCTGAAGCCTTGTGGAGCGCACTATTTATAAACTAGTGTTTCAATCCTCTGACTCACCAATGCCTCTAGTTACAGTCTTTTAAAGGGATCCTACGCCAACAATGACCACAGTGTTCATTGTGCTGCCTAATCATCAGTGCGCTGGAGGAGCTGCAAGGTGCCATGACACACAGTAATACCCAGACTCTGAAACACAAGCAGAGGCAGGAATACAGAGAACTGAATATCTGTTATATTTAGGTCTGGGATTCTGCGTCACTCTGGTAAAGGCTGTTTACAGAGTATGTATTTGTGCTTCAGTGTGTGTGTGTGTATGTACGTGTGTGCATTTGTACATGTGCAAATATGTGTGTTCTTGTAAGCCACGGTTTTCTAGCAATAAATATGCACAGCACATCTACTGTTTGTACTTAGGCAAAATAGATGGCATTGCTGGCGAGCAAAACATCTATCATTTCTGCCTCTGATTAATAGTTGTCCTGGGGACGGCTGCTCTGCAAAGAGAGCGACAAGAGGAAGAAAAAACATGAAGTGAGGGATGAGAGGGAGAGGTAAGAGAAAGAGAAAAACAACAGTGGAAAACGAATAATAGAAGAGATGAAGAGAGCATGACTCCTTTGCTCAGAGGGCTGAAACATTTAGGAGAAACTGAGCTCAGGGATGTCTGAACGCCTCCTGTCGTGTGCTGAAAAGATTTTATGACAATGAGGTCCTGTCATTATTGGTAAATTGGTCAATCTCAAACCTGAAACTGGCTGATGTTTCGCTGTTATGTTTCCCTTCCTCCTACATTGTTTCTCCTTCTCCCTTTTTTAATAACACGAGCGTTATTAGTTTTGCTTTAAACTGACCCTTTTAATCTGTTGCTACAGAGCCTGTTGGTTACGGGGACTGGGAATCAATAATCTGTTCATTGCTGAGTTCAAGTGTTGTGAGTTGTGGCAAATATGAACTAATTGCATCAAAGTGGTTCTTCACATATTGAGTTTACAAGAACTGGATCAACGTCAGCCAAAGTCAGTGTGACCTTGACCTTTGACCTTTGGACAATAATATCAGGACAGTCTTTAAGTCCAAACTGACAAATTCTCCCTGACAAGTGCTCCTTATATCATGCTCACAAGAACTGGGTAGCTCTACAGCCCGAAAACATGATGTCTACATGACATAATTTATAATGAATATAATTTTGGGCACAATGTTGGTTCATACCTGTCTATTTGATTATACAAGTAAAATAAAAATTTGAAGCCTGATTTCACCAGAACTACGGCCGTTTAATAAATTCAACCAAAGTGGTAAATGGCTTAAACCTATGTTGCACCCAAATACAGTGTTAGCATTTAATCTCTAGATTAGAAAAAAGTTTCCTCTGATAATGATGCAGTCAGCAATTAAATTCCCTTTAAATCCTTCTCACAAAAGAATTTAGCAGAGCAGCTTTTGTCAAATAAATGTACACAAGTCAGTTGTGGACAATCATCAAATGGCCATCTGGACAGCTTGGAGACATTTCTTTTTAACATTCTTCTTATAATATAACACATATTAAAGGTTAACTGGTTAAACTTCAACGTCTCCCGGTGCTGTCTTTCGCTTCACTTTTTAAAAATCAGTTTCAGTTGTCTCAGCTTCGTTATGCTAATTGTTGTTCGTGCAACCAACAGGAATTAAAATAATTGACCAAATGGTAGCTCACACATTCGTTGATCGTGTCCGTCGTTCATGTAACATGCACAGTGTATGTGCCATCTGCTCTGACAGTTAAAGTCAAACAAAGGACCCAATGCTCATAATGTAAATGACTTTCTACAGCCCCTGTGACAAAAGTTATCTACTGTATGTGTGTGTGGCTGTGCGCATGTGCGTGTGTGTGTGTGTGTGTGTGTCTGTGTACAAGAGTGTGTCTATGTAAAATATGACTGTATGCTAATAAGAAGTCACATGGATATGTAGGTCACGTCAGCCTATTTTCTGCAAGCCTTGCACCCTGTATTGAAGCGCACAGGCACACACATGCGCGTATACACACACACACACACACACACAGATATACAGCCACAGTAAAAACACAGAATCCTCTCTTCTTAAAACACCCGTTTTTAGTTTGAGACACTTTGAGTGAAGCTGAAGTAAAAGGAAAAAATGTGAGCCGGAGGGATGCTACATTCCTGACACAACACAAACACGCACACACTCTCACCAGGAAGCTTTCTCATATAAGCCAAAAAGCCCCGGTGAGCATCTTGCAGAGCCTCCACCTCAGTGTGGCACCTGAGGTGGCATTCCCCAGGCATCCCACGGCGTTGGGTTGGTTTTGATTTTACTCTTCACAGTGTATTGAGACAAAAGCTTTAGTGTGCTGTCCCGCTGCCTTCTTGTAGACTTCAGGATGTTTACAGTCCAATTTAAAGCAGGAGCAGGGTTCATGGAGGAGACAGACTCCCCGTCGAGATGTTTAAGTGTAAAGAAGCAGGGAGGAGGGAGGAAAAGGGAACCAAACAATACCTCCATCCTACTCTCCTGACAACACAGGCAGCGCTAAATTCATCATCCCACTTTGGCTATTTTGGGAGCTTAAAAAATTAGGCAAACTTCATACAGAAGTGTCTCGGTGTCTACTCTGTTTGTTTCTGTCTCTCCACGTCCCTCCCACCATCTCTAGCTGCCAGTCGGCTGGTGTAGGTGTTAAGAACATTAAGAATGTCTGTTTACTTTCTATGTGGTATTATTCACATCACTGAGCCCTCAGCCGCCTCCACTCCTCCTCTGTGCACTGACAGGATCACAATCCAGTCTGCCCGCCCACCCCTACACCCCCCTTCGCATGACAAACACCTCCAGTTATCGTGTCAGCTACTGTCCACTTGTTTTCTTTCATTTTTGCATTACACACAGTTTATCCAAGTTAGGCAAATCTTCCGCTGGATCAAAATGCAGGTGGCAACACGTTAGTCTCTCGCCACTGTCTCTATCCACCTGTCATTTTTAAAAACATCAATCATACGACTTGGCACCTCCAAACTGGCGTAAGTGATTTGCTTTTGATTATAGGAATGAAAAGATAATATGTCTTTTAAAAATCCGTTTCACGAGTAGTAGTCTCACTTGAGTGACAACAGGAACACGTAGATGCTCTAGAAGTTGCAGGTTACATTTTCTTCGCTGTGTGTGTTTTTTCAGTTCCACCACTGAAGACTTGTGTTGTGAAGCCCACGGAGGGAATGATGTTCATAATAGCACCAGTTCTCGCTTGTAGGGCACAGAGGAGCAGACAAGCATCTGTCCCTGACTCCCTGGTGTGACAACCCCCATTACCCGTCTGCTTAAACCCATCCCCCCCTACCGCACACACTCACACACACACACACACACACGCACACATAGGCCCTTGGGGCAGTGGGAGGTCACAGCGCTTTGTGTTGGCTGGCAGTGGTGTACGACGGCGCGTGGGACACATGCAGCACAGGCGAACTGTGATGCAGAATAAATGCACGTGTTAGTGTGGGCACGCATGCTGGCAAGCATGGCCAGGCGCATGTTTTGGAACAGAAAATTTGAAAATGTGGCAGAGCTGGGGAAGGGAAATGAGGGGTGGTATTAGCGAGAGAAGTTACTCAATGGAGAAAGGGGATAAAAGAGGATAGGAGGAGTTACTTGGCAGAATGTTTTTGTGGGTTTCACTGAGGCATGTTTTTGGCATGCCGACTGCCTTCACGCTGATGATGCAATTTCCCTGCCTGCCTGCAAGTCGCAAGGCAATACGTGCACCTCTGCCACCACCAAGTTGCTCCTTGTTAGATTGTGACTACGGTTTGCCATAACCCTCCAGGTCCAGCTTAGAGGATCAAGGCACTCACACACTCATACTTACTTATACTGGGTTGACTGTGGACTGTCATCTTAACTAGAAGATAAGAGCTAATGGAGTTAGAGAGTGAGCGGGCATGGGATGTTACCGCATGTTTCAGTGTGGCTCGGTTGGGTTGGGCCCTGTTGTTTGTGGTTCCCATCTTAAACTAAGCAGGAAGCCGTACTGCAAATCTCCAGAGCAGTTGTTCCTTCACCAACCATAACGGTGATCTACCGGCGCCGACATTACACCCGCGTTTGTCTGTATTGTGTCAGCTGGGATGTGTCGATGACAGGGGGATTTCCTCTGGTGAGATCAATGCCACCACCCTCACTGCAGTGGCCCCTCTGTGGCTCTTCATACGCTAACATACTGTACAAAAACTCTCTCTTCTCAACCACATTTTACCAGCAAGGTTGTTCATTTTGTCTTTCGCTCGGCTAACCATCCCATCCTGTCGCACTTCCTCTCTTCCATGTCTGCACAGTATGATGGAATCACAGCTTTGGAATATGGTTGTCAACATGACGTTACTCTTCCCTGACTGTGTGAGGAGAGGGACCCTCACTCACACTTTGAAAAATGTGTTGCCTTCCTGTGGGTGTCTGACCATCGGCAGGCGTGTGTTCATGTATGTGCATGTACGTGTTTATTCCGCGGTGGATCTGTGCCACTTCCCACAGAAAGAAAACACAGGAGAGCTTTACTACCCCACCACATACACACTTTCTGCCACTGCACTTCTCCCGAGCCTCTCTCACTCCCTCCCTTCCCTTCTTGTTCTTAAAGGCACAGGGATGAAGTGATGTCTTAAGTATGTGTGTGCAGTCCTCCATCTCCCTGCTCTGCGCCGCTCTGCTACACTATACGACACTCAGGTAGTTGTCGTAATCGAGCACGAATACTTAAAATTCTCAGAGTTTTTAAAAAGGCAAGCCTCACTCAAACTTTAGCAGCAAAAATGAGTCCAGGTCAGAAGCATCTCTTCAAATGATGTTTACAGATACATTTTGGGCAAATAAAAAGTTACGCTGAGTACCTTTTTCAAGAAAAACAAGTGAACAGGTGCGTTAGTTTAATGGAAATGGACAAACCAAGCACATGCACCTTTGTTTGAAAACTCTTTGAAGTATGCACAAATTTCACCATTGGGTGAAATGTTTAAATATGTTTTTAACGATGCGGTGTCTTTGTCTTTTGGTTCTGGTTAGGGTTAGGGTAAGATGCTGCCTACAATGACACTGAGAAGCACAATGGAATTGGTTATTTCCAGGCCATGGGTGTCTTCTGTAGTTTTCTTTGTGATACCTCAAATTTTTGTTTGGACAGGTGCTAAACCTGTGTCTGCGCTACTACAGGTCTAAGGACACCGATGACACGTAGCTTTATGGAGACCACAAATTGAACCCTTAGGTTGGAAGGCGACTGCTCCACCCACTGAGCTATCGTGCCGCCCCCACTTTTTTTTACTAATCAAATATAAACATCCACTTATTCCTGAGCAATCAATCAATTTCTAGATTTGTCAAATCCTTTCACATAGCATTATAAACTGCAGTGCAGTGTCATAGTGTATGATAAGGCTTCAAACTCATGGGTTTCATTCTTACGCCGGCCCTCTTGTTTTAGATTTAGGTTTTAATGCAGTGGTATTTTTGATATAAATGCCTTGTAATGTCTCTTTGGCTCTTGGTTTAAGGCTCAAATGAATCCAATATGGTTTCAGGTGCTGATGAGTCTGAAGTAAGGAAATATACAACCTAAACAGAAAAAAATGTAACACGGATGCTTTTCAGTTGTTAAGACTTTTGTGTTGTCGAACACAATGTGTTGAATGGTGTTTTCAAAGTTTGACTTTGAACATTTTTATATCACTGCCTTGGAAGATACAGGAGATGGGTTTTATTATTTCTTTAATGTGTGGCAGTAACCTGTATCTGCAGAGGAGGGGGCACAAAAGCAGAAGTGCGAAAGTCTTCTTTCTACCCGCTGGGTGTATGATGTACGAAGTGGGGCGAAGTGGGGTGGGGAGGTTGCTGGGCATTTGGGAATGGCACAGACAAACTTGGTGACCAAATAGGATGACGCAAATCAAAACAGACAAACAGAGAGAGAGAGGAGAGGAGAGCAGACAGACGTAACAGCTGGTAGGTAGACAATGGACAGACAGGTTCATATTTGGGATAACAGAGAGTTTGAAGTTATGTAAGCAGGGGTTTACAGCTTCAAGAATCAACGAGTGTTGATACAAGCCATGCCATGCAGATGGATAGAACAGTTTAATGTTGTGTACAACTTTCTACATATATGTAGGATGCTGTGTTGAGATATGCAGCTTTTCTGATGCAAGTAAATAGAAGCTGAGTGTTGAAGCATAGCAAGAAAACAAAGCCAGGTTTTGTAAGCAGATTTCTGATTTGCGACAGTGTATGTATGTATGTATGTTTCACATTAATTCGATCTCTGCATTTTACTGAGGAAATTTCACGGTGACACTGTACACAGTGTCGACATCAGTGATTTAGTCAGGAGTCTCATGCACACACATGAACTTTCACCAACCTGTTGAACCAGTCTGTGACATAAAGAGGGCATTCTAGTAAAACCAGCAACCCTCCAACAGCCGTTCTCCATAATGTATGCAAAAAGTAATATTTCTCTTTTACAAGGCAAGATGTCAAGAAACGAGTGAAGCGATGGACTGAGTGTGAAAGAGAAAAGGTGGATCAAGGGGCCACTTCCATCAAGGCTGACTCACTGCAACTGAAGGGTGGAGGTTTCACCGCTCGCGTTGTATTTGGTTGATTTGTTCTGTGTCTCCCGTTTTTATTTGAAGCTCCTTCACTGCACATTCGCACACAGACACAAACATCCATACACACTCTGGGGCTGCATCCTGAGCCAGGTGCCGAGAAATGGGCTGAGAAAGGCATCCATTTGCTGTGCGCTGAATTATTCAACCTGTGAGTAATTATAATTTGGCCTCACAAAAGCCGAGGCTGGGGGAATTCCTCTGTTGGTCTGGACTGCAACTTATTGTGTTTTTTCCTTCCCATGCAGGCCAATGTTGGGGCGGAGCAGGGACCTAACAGGGGTACTGGATGCCTGTGCATCTAATGTGGGCTTTCGCTGCTGGAGATGTTGCATAACACGAAGGGGAAGGAGTGCACTCTTTAAACTGGAGCAGCAAGAGTTTAACACACACTTCAGGGCAATGGAGGTCCGTATGGTTAAAGATGGTTCAGTTCATATAGTTTCTTTAATAAGTGAGTGAAATGACACCCAAAGGAGAGCAAATTGCACTTATTTAACTTTAGATTTCTTCCACATTTGTTAGGGATTGCCTTAATAATCACAATTATATTTAAGTTATTCTGTCATATCACTGTGATCAAGTCATTTGTTTCCCTGGCTGAGTGTAAATAAATATCAGTGAAAGACATCGGTCTAATACTTGAAATTAGACAGCGTAAAACTCTTTCCATATCACCACCACTGTTGCTTTGAACCGTCCCCTCAAACTCGTATTACTTTGATTGGTTGTTCTTCCCCTTTAACTCAAAGATAGACTGAAAGATCTCTCTCATCCCGTGACAGCAGCTGTGTTACGTCTTTCAAAGGTTTCAGATAATAGTTTAGTGTGATCTAATTCAATTGCATGGAATCACCAGTGAGCCACATCTCCACAGTTGCTATGTAAGCGGCATCAGATGTGTATGAATGCCAGGAAAAGCAGGTTACCCTCAGGTCAGTGCAGTGTCAGAGTTGGAATGAATAATAATAACCAACCCCCTTTTAGCTAACAAGAAGCCACCTAAAGACTGTGACCTTGTGTGAGATGTGAAATACACAGCAGAAGCAGAACCACAAGCACAACTTGGCACAGGAGCCTGCTGTTTAAGTCTCCTGTGTGATAAATAAGAACGCCCTTGATTAACTCATTGCTTCTGGAGCCACATCTAACACATTCATTTTTTTGTTTTTTGAATAATCAGTAAAAGAAAAGGTCATGTGTCTTTTGCTGCTCAGATTTAAGTTAAGTTAACCTCAGAGAGGGTTTTTTTTGTGGAAGGTTGTACTCTGAGCAGAATACAACAACGATTACTTCTGGGTTTGAGTGATGAATAAAAAGGTGCATAAACAATGACCTTAGACGGCATTTATCATCATGCAAACACCCACCAGCATAAATAAAAATCAATAAGGTTTTCAGAAAACCACCTTTTCATAAAGGCCCATTCCTCGTACCAATACATGCACCAATTATGATACAGTAAAGATTTGTCTTACTCATTCAAGGCAGCTGTTCACAAACAATAAAGCATTTCAAGACTTTAATAATCCTAGATAAGGCTGAGGAAGTGATGGAAATCTCACTATAATCACACAAAACGTGCCGCAATATAGAGCAGACTGGGTTTAGCTTAGCTGAGTCGTGTTTCCTAGAGCAGTACACCTTGGAGTATTTAGAACACTGTTGTTTACAACTATTAGGACACACATGAACTGTTGTAAGAATCATTCATGTTTGTCAATACTTTTCATAATGACGAAGACAAAGTATGCTGACCACAGTTTAATTTGACTTTATTACATTAGTTATACTAACTTGAAAACTGTGTGTGGACAGATGCTAATGTAAAGCATATATGAAGTCAATGCCAACAATACAAGGATGCATACAAATGTGCAGTCTGCATGCATCGTACATTTAAGAGCAGTGCTAATTAAAGTGAAATGAGTATACATGCATGTGCAAATACAAAATGCTTCCATGCCCTTATTTTCCACATGCTGTAACGGACATGTACTTCCTGTTCTGGTTCTGAATGTTTTCAGTGAATGTCAGTCGTGTGGCGCAGAATCATCCAGTATCAACAAACCTTCTGGTCTAAAAACGAAGGAAAGACAAGAGCTCTGGTGGTCAAGAACAAAACGTCCAGTCATTTATACTTGCTTAAAAAAAATGCTCCATTCTTCCCTTTCCGGCACTTAAACTATCACTCAAGAGTTTGGGGTCACTTACAAATCTCATTTTATAACATCACATCGGTTAAAAATACAGAATAAACATTGTAAATGGTGAAAATGACTATTGTACCTGGAAGCTGTTTTCTTAATGGAATAGATGTAAAAAGGCCCATTTTCAGCAAACATTTGTCCTCCAGTACCAAGTTGTGTTATCAAATTTAAAAGTCTAATAGTGGAGTGTAATAGCTTTTTTAAGTCTTTGTTCAGGGTCTTCTTTCTGGGTTGGATGTGTGGCTTCCTTTGTACCTCACTGTATTTCACAGCACCTGCTAGTCAATTTGTGTATTTTTGTAATTGTCCACCAAAAAACAAATTTGCCTGCTACATAGTTTCCTGTGATCATAACAAAAGCACTTGTTACATTATCTGTAATACAGCACTGTGTTAACCACAGTATGGCAAAACAGTATGGATCAGTCAAACTGGAGTTTGACTCCTGGAGAAAAATCTTAGTGAGGGGGGGGGAAGCATAGCCAGCCTCCCAAAAGACGTTTGCCCCAAGAGCAGAGCCCGCACCCGCGATGCCTTCCCCGTCTTTCCTCATATTTCTGAGGTCAGTAAACAAGAAGTGTGTGTTCCCCTTTAAGGAGCCCCCACCGTTTGTGCAGCGGAGGGAGGAGGAGCAGCCCTGTGGAACAGCGGCTGAGGAGGGGAAAAAAAATCCAACAGAGGACGGTTTCAAGTCCCCCCAATAGAAACTGTGCCTGATTTGTGGCCAATGTTGGAGATGTAAAAAAAAAAAGAGAGAAAGAGAGGGAGGGAGAGGAGAGAGGAGGGAGGAGGAGGGAAGGAGGGAGGAGGAGGAGGAGGAGAAGAAGGGGGGGCACTAAAGGGGTAGCTATGGAGATGGAGCGTTTTCCTGGCTGCTTTCTTTGACAGGTGTTGAGTGGGGCAAAAGTCTTAAAACAGAATCCAGCATGTACGCCAAAGGTAAAGGAGCTGTCGTCCCTTCCGATAGCCAGGCGCGAGAAAAGTAAGTGGATTACACGCTGTGTGTGAGAGTTTACCTGCTGAACGCGAGGGCGAGGGGAGAGGTGCAGAGGAGGGGAGTCCAACTTTCTCAACTAGCTACTGTAATTTAAAAGCGGTGTCCTGCGCTAAAGTGCGCGCCTCCGTGCGCCGTCTCCCTCCCATCCGAGCACCTCAGGGTGCGCTCGTTCAACTTTTCCGAAAAATTCTTAGCTCCTCTTCACACTTTTGTGTCTCTACAAAGGACGCGCACGAAGGATGTGCGTTTGCGCAAAGCGCGCACACTTTCCCGCAACTTCGCGCAACCTTGTCTCTCTTTTTGTAAAAAAAAAAAAAAAGATTACTCTAAAGCGGTATTTCTGCGATGCGTTGTTCTGGTGCTGGACGGGAAGCGGCTCCGGCGCGTGTCTCTGGGGGGGGGTGTCGGCGCTGCTCGCTTCTTCCCCCTGGAAACTTTCGCAGACGAAGCCGCCGCGCGCTGTTGGGAAACGCGGAGGCAGCGGCCGCGCTCGGGATGTTTGCTGCTGAAGCCGGGTGCGATCAAGCCTGGCGATGATGCAGCGAAAAGTTTGGTCCGAAGGAGAGTTAGAGAGCTGTGGGGAACTTTTCTTTTTATGCAGCGTCCACTAACGTGCAGGACAGAGGCACGGACATCAAGCGTTGCCTCCGAACATTAAATGCTTGTCTTATAAGACCCACTAACGCCTGTGGGCTTGTATGTCATCCTAATGATTATACTGTGAAACCACCGGGATTGTGTTTAATTGTGTGCATGTATTCTCATAAAAAAAAAACAAACAAAAAAACCAGAGCAAACTTTCAAATGTCACTGTCCCGCTAGACTGGAGGCGGCTGCACCGCTCTTGCTTCCAGGATGGGACCATTCAGAAGTGTTGGACCTTGTTTTTCTTTTATCATCAGCAGCTATTTTGGTCTGAGGTTAGAGAAGTGAGTAGGGCTCCCTGCTGGGATGCAGTTGTAATCTGAAAAACACTGTCAGGTCCTGGGAGGTTGTGCTGTTCCACAGCTCCTCACACATCTGTAACAGAAACTACATCTCTTCAGAGACTCCTGTATGTTTGATGCATAGCCGTGTCGTGTTCGATTGATTAAGTTCCCAGAGATGTGGCTCACTTATGTGCTTAGTGTTGAGCTTGCCTCAAGTTTGACTATGTGCTCTCTAAGTGCCACAAAGGTTTAATATCTCTCTGTGTTCAGGTGAGGATGGGAGCATAGTGGCAAACGGAGCAGCCCCGTGTGTGTGTTTTGTGACTGTGCAGAGCTGGAGGAGTGAATCCTGAATGAAAAACAGTCCCGTGTGGTTTTATTAAACAGCAGGCGCAGTGACTTCTGAACCAGCATATGATGCTTTAATATCGCATATCAACCAGCAGCAGACGCCGGGCTGCGTTTACACCTGTTTGTGTGCCTTCGCCTCATTCGCTGTATTTACAGTGATGCAGGGAAAGCGATGGATTATCTGAACGCTGTGTTTTTTTAGATGCACTTGTTTGCTCAGGAAGTGTGGATTATGTTTCATATGTTATTGGGAACGAAACCAATACACAGCCGGCGCGTGTTTCAAATGATACTGTAGGAGGAGGATTAATAATTGAACTCATAAGAAAATACAAGTCTTCAGAGGAGTGGAGCTGATGAGAGCTCCTGCGTTAGGGCTGCTCGGGAGGAACACGTCTTGAGCACGACTTGTTTGTTTGTATTTGATTCCGCCCTTCATTCATCTGTGCTTTCATACATTTATTTAAACTTCTGTATGTGTTTTGTTTGAGTGTGTGTGTGTCACGGGCTAACGTTCACACATAACGGATGGCGCTTGCCCTCTCCCCTCACCTGTCTTGTCACCCTAACCTGCCCTGCAGGGCCAACACATGTTTCCTTGTAAATGTGGAGCACACAACAGCTACTTCAATGCATCGCTGAATTAGCTCATATTCACATTTACATATTCAAATGGGTCTCTACATATTCAGACGCTGAGCAGAGGGCACCCCCAGATCGACGCGTATGTGATTAAAGCAGCTGCAGCTTCTTGCTCAGAGAATTGATTATGAAGTCATATGTTTACTTGATCAAATAAACTGTGATAAAACTAATAATTTCTCTTTGTTTGTTTCTTCAAAGTAAGTTTGGAATCAGTTCAGGTCAGCTGTTCAGGATGTTCAACGCAAATGACTCTGTTCATACTGTGCTACACTAAAAAAATACTTGAATGTGTGTTCATGCTTATGATTCTTACACTTCACTTGGATTAGCTGCACCAAACTTGTTGTTGTGAGCTGAGATAGTAGAGAAAAGGTCATTTGTCCTTGGTAGTGTTTCGCTTGTATAGTTGAGAGCAGTCAGACAATACGCAGTTGTGGGCACGTTAGTTACACCGGACGAGGAAGAAGTTGTAGAAGGGACAGTCATCCATGAATATCTTTAGATTTTTATGAGCTGCTTCCTTATGTGGTTCCTGTAGCGCCTGTTTCTGACGTGAGCGTCGTTTGGCAGTTTTTGTCGCATTACATTGCTGAAATATTTCAAACACAAGCACGTGCTGAATCCCATAAAGTGGCGGCCTGCAGGACACCTTCTTAACACCACGCTTATGTGGTTTGGTTAGTTATAGTGTCACCATGAGTGACAGACAGCTGCTGAAGCTTCACCTCACTTTCGGGTTAGATAATAGAAAAAAGTGTCTTTAGCTAGACTGGTACTCAAAGCGCTTTACACTGCTTCTCATTCTCACACTCACACACCGAGCTGCTGTGCAACTGACCTGACACACCAAGGACACTCCGACATATGACTGAAGGAGGCGGGGAATCGAACCGCCAGTCTTCCGATTGGCAGGCGACTGCTCTACCTCCTGAGCCACAGTCGCCCCGATGCAACAGCTTTCCAGCCCCGACTCAGACAGTGCACCCATGTGGTGTACAGTGATGGTTCTGAGATGCAAAACGAGAAAGAAGACAAAGCAAATGCTCTTTTCTTTTTCTTTTTTAGCGTCCTATTGTGTTTATTGTGCTTCAGTATCAGCCACCTGAACTTTACAACATACAACCTTGAGAAGCGTTACTATGATCAGACGTTTTGTAAAAAGAAAACTCGCAAACAATAATGATAAAGAAAGGGGAAGAAGAATTTAATTACTCTCCACACTTCTTTCCAGGCTTTTGCTTTAATTTAATTTGAACAGGGGTAAAACAGCAGCATCAATATTAATGTCACCTTATTATTTAGTAACTGGAACCTTTTTGAAACGTGCGCTGATGACTCTGGCATCTTAATTAAAGGTGCCATTCACAAAAATATTTAATTGCGTGATCAAACATCTCATTTTTTAAAAGCATGTCCTTATTTTCCAAAGGAACCCTGCTCCCTGTGTTTGTTTACACACATGTTGGTGTGATTTCGAGTGTTGCTCGATTTGTTTGGGGAAAGAACGTCAAGTGTAAAGTTAATCAGTTTGTTTTGAACATGGGGTTCTTTACATCCTCCACTCCTCCTCTGGCTCCTCCCATGTATTTACATGCAGTTTAATGGGGATCTTCAGGTCTGAATGCATGGTTTTGATTCTACACAGATGGCTCTGCCATCTGCATTTTAGCCTTTTGAACGAGGCACAAAGAGCTGCGCACTAACATAGGCAGAAACACTGCACTAAAAGTAAAGAAACCCTTGATTTACCCTTGGCACCCTTTGGCTGACTGTGCTTTCATTCAGATATGTCAACAGCCAATTAATGCTGCCTTTCGTCAGCTGCTTTGGGTGCATCCGCACAAATTTGTTCGTTTTTCTCATTTGAAATAAAGGAGACAGTATAAATATTGAGGCGATGTGCCTGAAGTTTGGCAACAGAGCACAAACAGGACAAGTGTGCAAGTCTTTTATTATCACACAAAGAAAAGGACGTGTCTGAAAGGCCATCAGGTGAATAAATGTTTTAGGAAAGTTTGAACAGAATTCGGACCATTCACTTTATTGTCCCTATTAACTGCTGCGGGCGGAGGCTCAATAACAAAACTATGTCAGCTACGCCAATATAATCTCTTAGGAGAAATCATTATGAAACTGCTGAAACCGAGTTGTGTGTGGAAATCGGCCTTTGCTGAAAAGTGATCGGGCAGTTATGAAGTTACATCGGACACATCGTGGGGTAAATTCACAGAGTCAGCCTGGCTGCCGGTGGAAAGGGAGAGGACTATATCGTAAGTGTGTGTGTGTGTGACTGTGGATTAACCCATGGCTAAAGCCATGCGTGTTTACACGCTTATTGACACTGATTTGTTTTGACAAAGGAGCTGCCATAACAAAGCCAAGCAAATATAAACAGTGTGTGCGGTGGGAATAAGCTTTAGTGGAACAGCTTCGCAGTATCACAGGTGTCTCCGACAGACTCTCGCTCACCTCCGTGTGACGCGTCAGTACTTTCACACACCAGTCAGATCTATACTGCTTTTATATGATGACTATTCGTTTTTAATATTGAGGAAAATGTGTTTTGCGTTTCTATCCAGCGACGCTTTGTGTTACATCCAGGACAACCACCGCTTCTATGAATTATGGATGTTGTATGTCTTTGCTCTTTTCTGGAGCTGTAGATTATATACCACAGCAGATGCAGTCGCAGGCCCGGCTTAGTCTCCCCTCATCCTTCCCTCCATGCATACCTTACCTCACCCCACCCCCGCTCTCGCTGCTGAATAATTGAAACAAAGACATGAAAGTTAATTTGCTAACTGTCCGTGCTTTAGCTGGCTAAACTCTGCTGAGATGCCCTTGTCTCTGGAGGTAAGCGGAGGAAAGGGAAGGCTGGATGGGGCAGCCCGGGGCTAAATGTCAGGTGTGTTTCCTTGGGACGAGGCAGCAGGAAAGATTTCCTTGATGTGTGGACATGGAGCAAAGTACTAGATGGACCACATGAGGTTAGTGCCAGGGAAGGAAGGATCAGACATAGCACTTCAGCTGCAGCCCAACCAAGCTGCTTTTATGGTGAGAGCATTGATGACTTTGTAGCTTAGGAGAGAGAAACAACAGATGCACGCTCTGCCTCGCGGCTTTTCACATTCCGGCGTTCGATCATGAGCCCCAGGATCCGTTCAGCAGCGAAAACAAAGGTCAACTGTTCCTCCTCCTGCTCAAACAGTGTCACTGTGTACATTTCATCTTAATTAATTGGTAGATTGAATTTGTACTGTAGCTGTTCGGTCAGGGAAGGAGAGAGTGAGACGCATAGTGGCGGAAACGTGAGATGCGGTGAGGGTTGTGACTGGTCCTATAAGCATCTCATCTTTTATTCCTGAGTGACATGTGTAACTAGTGCAGGGTTCACAGGGAAGGAATTCGGGTTTGCAGTATCCACAGACCAAAAAAAAAAGCCTCGACCTTCAGTTTCCCTGTGACACAGCACCCCTCATGTCTCCTCTATCTGCCCAGCCTTCCTCGGGCTCTGCTCTATCAGCTCGCAAAAAAAAAAAAAGTCTTCGCTTCTGACAGAGTAACAAAAGGTGTCCCCTGAAGCCTGGATTGAATGAGTGTTTTTAAATAATGCATTGCAGCTGGGGCAGGTGCCCATCGCTAGTGCACAGAGCCCCTCAGATCACAGCAGTCCCTGCCATGAAAATTTCATTGCCGCAGTGCTCATGGGAACCTCTGTTCAGTGTTGTACAGTGCGGCTGGAGAGTGCAGGGGGCTGAAGCCTGCCGCTGGGTGTTTGGCACAGCAGAAGTGGGTTCAGTCTTTTCAGGGGACGCTCATCCAGAACATGGCAAATGTAAATGAACCCTGGACTGTGACAGAAAAACAAAGCACTCCTACATTTTGCAACAAATACTAAACAGTATCCTCCATTGGCTGAGCCGCCGTAATCCAGATGAGAGACGAGGTCTGGAAAAAAAGTTGTTTATACGCTCATCTGAGTCAGCTTCAGTTATTATGTGTGTGAGCAGCAGCTAAGCACGGACGTAACTTGTTTTGTCCTGTGTTTTGCTGCTCCGCTGAGAGGATGCCTAAAATGTTTTTATCAAACATCACTTCTTTCTGTGTTTTTTATTCCTACGTACATGTGATATTCTCATTAAGGACACACTGAATAGATGAGGCAGTATCACGCGTGTGAACATATCCCACGGACATGATCCTGAACACGGCACTGATCACTTTCATCTGACGATACCCAGGACAGTCCCTTCGTTGGAGATCAATATGAAACCTTCACAGCCAGGGGTTCGCTCTTACTTGAGACTCGTGCCTCTGGTAATCTTTAGACAAATGCCAACGGAGCTCGCGTAACGCACACTATGAGAAACACACTCCAGACTCAGTTGACCAGTGAATGTTGTCTTTAAAGATTGTGTTTACACACCACATCGGAAGTGGGTGTTGATACAGTTGTGTCTGATGTAAGAGTGAGAAATACGAGAGCGGATAGCATCTAGTGTCTAATGCTAGTTGAAACAGGTTCGGACCAGCTGAGGCTGATCGTTTTCTTTTAGCAGATGGTTGTTAAGACATCGCAGTGAAGTCCGGTGAAATAAAACTCAGCTGGCTCTGCTTGTTATTGGTATTATATTTAGTATCATCCCGCATCAACCCAAATATTCCTGCTGTGGCCTCGACGTATGCGATGGGTATGAAAACAGTCGCCCATTGTACACGCGAGCACAGCAGCTCCTGTCTTCTCTGTTCCACTCCCAGATGATCACAGGTTCTAGTTTCTGTCCCGAAGACAAAGTTTGCTTTTGTCAAGGCTGAGGTCTCCACGCGAGCATGTGTGCGGGGTCAGTGTCTGAGATGTTTCGGGTCTTATTGCAGATGAAGAAGAAGACGGCATTGTGAGCGCGCTGAAGTCAGGGATGAGTTGTGAACAAAGAGATGGGCGGGAGGAGTTAGGTCTTCCCCAACATCACACTTTTTGATATGGTGGATGGTTTTGATAAGATCTATAATAAAGCCTTTGTGATCGTGGAGTGAAGTGGCTGCAGCTGGGAGATGATTAGCTTAGCTTAGCGAAAAGCCTGGAGACAAGTGTGGATCTGTTAAACGTAGCGGCATGTGCCCGCCTGCACCTCCTCACTTCGCTAATTAACGTGTTACATCTTGTATCATTCATTCTGTCTGTGACTTCATCGCTCAGCGTGCCAGACTGGAGCACAATCACCATAGTTCTCCTACCGCCGTTACTCCCTGTCTTTAGGAAACATCTCTCACACACACACACACTAAAGTATTAAGACAATAAATCCGATGACATCCTGTACTGAGAAAAACCTGTTCATAGTAGCAGCATGACGATAGCCTCCCTACAGCTCTCTTGGTCAGCAGCTCTGTGTTTTCGCCATTTCTACCTCTGTATCTGATGCACAAATGGGCGCGTGCGATGACAGGAATCCAGGAAGCGATGTGGTGATATCTGAGAGTCCCGACTTCAGCCGGGCCCGTGTTTCTCTCAGTGTCTACACTGTTTTGTTTCCAGCCTTCATGCCTCAACAGCAGAGTTCCTAAAACCACAGGGATATGGCTGAATGCCACGGAGGCTCTTTAGCTCAGAGCCGCGGAGCTTTACATCACACATTTACAACCCCTCCACAGTGTATATAATCTTCATACTGTAAAATCTTGTTTATCCAAGCTCCGTCTAAAATGACACAGTAATGATTTTCTGCCAGTGGTGCGCATTTGTTGGACTTCCGTTGATGAGCTTCTCGGAATGAAACAAGGGCCACACTCGTGCTGATGAAGAGAGAGCAAGAGCTTGTTTTTAAATTCTGATTTCAATAATCTTTTGAATGAGCATCGCTTGCCAGAGTGAAATGAGGATGTTTGAGGAGCAAATGGAGTGTAGAGGACGTGATATCCATTGCTGACTTCTCTCTTTCTTCTCTTTCTCTGTTTTTTATCCCCAGGTTAGCTTTATACGTCTACGAGTATTTGCTGCATGTCGGCGCACAGAAATCAGCACAGACCTTCCTGTCAGAGGTAAGACGGCGTTCTTTCATATGGCCTTCCTGTTCATAAAGGACTGTGATTCCCCCTCCGTCATGTGACTTGAATGGAATTTACATTATAGCGTGTCCAGGGTTCAAGCAGCTGTTGAGAAATCCCAGTACAGGCCGGAGGTCTGCACTGACCTGTACCTATAAGACACCATTAATACTTTAACGAGCCCAAACCACAGCAGTGTTATTATGACAGATCAGTAGTTTGGAACAACGTAAAAATGACGTTGCTGGGTTATGTAATGTGATTACCTGTCTTATTAGCTGCTGCTGCAGTAACATGGAGTATACTTTTATTATTGGAAACCATTCCAAACATAACCACCTGTCTAAACTCTGCCTGACTTACTAGTTTTGATATTAGGTCCCTCAACTGTTGAGAACATAGGGTCTCTAATGTGTTGCATCCTCTTCCTTAATGCACATCCTTCCTGCTAATGGTCCAGTGACCGGGACGTCTCGTGTACAACACCTCTCTTGACCACTTGCTTTATTCAGGTCCAGTTAAAACACTGAGAAAAGGGTTTAATGCCAATCAAAGGCATGTCTCTATCACTCCGCCTTAACACTGACATTATTTATCTGTCGTTTCATCAGGTGAGGTGAGAGTCTAGTAAGCTAGACGTCAGAAGTCCACATTAGACAAATAAAGAAAAAGACTTTTTTAGTTTTAAGTTAAATGCAAACAGTGTTACTAATCTCATCATGTGAAACTACTAGTTCCAAAATTAAGGAAGTACTTGTGTTAACAAGCAAATGTGGTATTTATTTGATTAAACATTTTATATAAGATGTAGCCAGTTCAAAGTTCAAAGTTCTTTGTGTATTGTACTATGTACTCTAGTACATTTAGTATATTTGACCTAGTCTGTTTAACAAATCTGTACAAGCTGTAAAAGAATCAGCACTGTCAATACAACATGATAATATCCTCAGTGTGATCATTAAAAGGTTATATCTCTTCCAGTGTTAAAAATAGATTAGAATTTTTAAGGGAATGAAAGAGTGGAAAAACCTAACGCGCCCTAAATCGCCCTCACGGAAACATGGACGTATCAATCAGATGCAATCAGACAGAAATTGGTTGCCTTTGCTTATAGTGTGCATGCAAGCAGTCAGCGGGGCGGGCAGGGCTGCTGGAGGCCAACTGAGCTGCCAACAACCAGGAGCGGATGTCTAAAATATGAAGCAGAGAGGGAGCAGAGCACAGAGAGATTAAGTGGCCCGGCTGCAGCGAGCCTCGCTGATTTCAGAGCCCTTGTGGGTGAATCTTCTCCCAGAGATTGAGTGTTATTGGTGAGCTGCTGGAAAGAGGTGAAGCTCTGGGTCACAGGCAACCGGAGGCACACACACACACACACACACACACACACACACACAGATCCACACACATCCAAGAATTAAAACAACATCTACACAGACGTGGATTAAAACAGCAGAGACACACACACTCAAACAGTTTATATCCACAAGGCGTGCATGCTAAGACTGCTGAGTCCATTTGACTCCAGTTGTCTCAAATGTTGCCTACAACAGTATACAGCCTAATGGTTTTAGATTTAGTCTTTCTCCTGCCTTATATGGTCATTGTCAGTACATCTAGATTGGACTGACGTTAAGGGGTATATCCATGCAAACAGTGTAGCTTGACCTTTTACTTCTTCTGGTGCCTGTTTTTTCAAACCGCAGGCTTTAAAGAGTTGAGGAATTTCTCAGGAGCATTTGAAGACAATTTGCAAATAGACATTATTTGTAAAAGTCAGCTACATCACCCGACATCAAAAATGTGTGTTAGAAGTCACTCATTGTTCTCCGGCTCGTCTGGGAGCGCATAGGTCCTGATAGACCTCTTCCTGCTTTTTTGCCCTCGTGTTCTTTCTTTTATACTTTGATCATTAGCCCATATTCCCTTCTGCTCCTCTCTTTAGCCTCCTGTTAAACTTCCTCACTCTTCCCCGCTTCCTTTTTTTACCCCTCAGTCTTCTACTCCTTTCTCCTCACCGGAGTGTGCGTATGTGTGTGTCTCTGTACACACACACACATTAAAACACGGCGGGTGTGTTTTCAATGGATTAGGGATTTTTATCCTCGTAGTTAGACTGATGACACACGCGTACGCACACGCACGCACATGCTCACTGCCATCTAATGAGAGCGCTATCACCTGGACTCTCCTGCCTCAATTAGCCTCTGTTGCTCCTTCAGCGAGAAGCACACACACACACACACACATGCTCAGGTTTATCATATGCACACAGTAGACTTCTGTCCCCAGGAGGACTTTGCCTCTCTCTGCTCTCCTGCACAGTGCAGCACTTAGCTCTTTAGCAGGGCTAAATCAACAGGCCCACACCCACATACAGCACATCACTATAAACTGCACTGGGGAGATCTGTACGATAGACACTTTAATAGAAATCTGAAGCTGGGATGGGTTTGTCGGTGTGTATATAGGAAAAATAGAGAAATCCTGCTGCTGTCACGCTGTCGTCACAGACTCTGGTGAATCACCTCTCAGACTAAGTGCATGCATTGGGTCTGTGTACGACTCTGTGTGCGGAGTCATGTCAGTAGTGGTGTGTGAGGCAGGAAGCGGGGTCTGCTATCTCTCGCTGGATCTTATCTCGGTGTCCAGATACAGGAGCTCTGCTGACTTGTGAAGGCGGTGGAGAGGCCTGCTGCTTCAAGACAGTCACAGTATCTTATCCACAAACTCCACAGTGCACTCCTCAGCGTTGCCTGTCGGCCCATTTTTCTGTTTAACCCCCGCTCTGTCTGTCTGAAGTTGGTAGGACAGTTTAGGGAAATGATTATATTATGCATAAAACATGCTGCGGTGTCTAATTTGTCATCTTCCTCCTCTGTCTTCTGCCCTCAACCCTCGTCCCCTGTCCCTCTGCTTCTTCACAGATTCGATGGGAGAAGAACATCACACTTGGGGAACCTCCTGGGTTTTTACACTCATGGTGGTGGTATGTACACACTGGTTCTTTCTTTCACTCGTTCTCTTTCTTGACCACACACACACACACACACACACACCTTTTGTCAGCAGCTTATATTCATACTGGCGTAGTACTCGTGGTGGTCTGAAAGAATGTGCAGGAGTGGAGAGGGACAGTAATTGCAGGGAATGCAACGTGCATCATCTCACACATGTTTAAGTGCTGCAGTCACTGCTTCGCACTGATTGACAAGAGAGTTAAGGTCTTTGGCTCTGTTATTTCAACTGCATCTGTTTTTGCACTGTTACTGTGCACTGCCCAATCGAAGTGGATAAAAATCGATTTTTCTCACAAAACTTTAAGGGTTGTAAAGAGAAAATAATAATGATGATGTGTTGACTTATATGTAGATTCTCAGTCATTGTTTGCGGCATACACCTGTCCTGTTCAGTATATTTTGTCTCACATGTCCTACACCCATCAACTTTGCCACTCCCTCTCGGAGCTTCTGAATATAAAAATCTTTGTTCCATCGTAAAGATTTCTTGTTTTAACCTGATGCTCCGTTTCATCAAAACGAGACTCTGATGTTGGTTGTTGCTTCGGCTTCTTTAAACAAATCTGTCAGATCGGGTAATGCTAAATAAATAGAGGACAGTGTTTTCTATCTGGCTGGGAGAAAAGAATCAGCGGGCTTACAGCGTGAGACATACAACATTTTTCTCCTTGGCTGAATTAGAGATAATGGGAACACCCAAATGTAGAATTTCCCCTCTTCAGTTGCGAGACCGACGCTGGAGCTGTGCAGAGGAGGAAACTGGACAGCTGCAAAAGGATGCATGCAAAGAATCAAGCAGGCAGAAAAGCAGGGAGGTTGAGTGGTTGAATCCTCAGCAAGGCAGCATGAGAGGCAAAGTGAGCCGGGATGAGAGGTTCGACGGGGAGCGCTTTGTTTGTCATACATGCTATCTCGCTCATCCACAAAGACCCCCGGCCACCCCAGCGTAATAAACCCAGACATTCATTCATCCGCTCTGGCCCCAGAGTGTGTTGTAATTGTGCAGCCTGTTGACACGGTTCATAATGGTCCTTAAAGAGTCTGGCTTCTCTCAACCTGCCAGCGCTCAATTGGACAGCTACTAGTAATACTGACAGAAAGACATGCACAAAAATACAGTGCAGCAGGTTTCCTCCCAACTCAGAGAGGCTGGCTCTGTGTGAGCGTGTGGAAGCGGGAAATAGACTGTGCTCCCTTCCAGTCTGTGTTCTGACTGTATCGATATATTTCAGCAGAGTGTGGGAGACGACTACTGTGTGTGTGTGTGTGTGTGTGTGTGTGTGCGTGCGCACCAGAGAGCAGTCAGAGAGTGGGCTGTTGATTAGCCAGACTGAGCAGGGCTCCAGTGTAGTATGAGGGGGCATCTGTCTGGGCCACGCAGCACGTGGACAAGACGAGTCACTGAGGGTGGGGTCTGGGGGTTGGCTGCGGGGGGGGGGGGTGGTGGTGGTGGTGGTGGTGGGGGGGGGGTGGAGACCCCTGTCCAACCCCAACGCTACTCAGCATACCCCCCTCCAACTCCCAGCCTTGCTCAAAAACAAAAGCTCCAGATGGTAGGAAAGCCACCAAACTCCCTCATCCCTCACCTTCGCTCCCCCTCCCTCAACTTTTGTCTGAAGGTCTGTCCCTTTGTTTGCGGAAGAGAGACCCCCCGAAAGGATTAACTCTTTGCATTCCACACATTTGTGTTAAACAGCCAAATCTAAGACCCTGACTCCTCCATCACAACAGCCCCACCCCCGCTGTCCCCTCCTCAGCACTTCACTGGGGTTTTCTTCCCTCCTGTCTCCGTGGCTGTTTCCTGTAGGACGGCGTTGCTGGGTGGGGGGCTTCAGAATAAGACCATAGCTGCAAGAAAGGGAGGGGAAGGGATACTGGGATAGAAAGAGGCAGGCTGGTGGTTGGGGTCACTCATCCACATCTGTTGTTATGGATGGCAGGATAAAGAAAAGGCTCAGCGAGGGCTGCAGGTGTTGATTGTGTCATTAGCTCCCTCTCTATTGGCTGCTGCTGCTTGTCTTCTCCTCATCCCAAAATCGATTGCTTTAACCAGTTTTCACTGGATGGCCCCTGAGTCTTCAATACACAACCCCGCGCTAAACAAAGCACACACACACAAACATCAGCACAACAATAGTATGTAGAGGGATCCTCTGTGTGATCGCCTCCAGCTGAAATTCTTGTTTGTGAGGGGCAGAGAAAACAGAGCGAGAGTTCTCTGCTCCTAAATGTCTGCACGGCTCTTCATAAGCACGTAGCAGACCTTTCTCTTGTCCTGTCTTTTACTTGTCCCATGTGTCTTTCATTAATCACGTCATGTTATTCACATTGTAAATATAAGCAGCCAACATGGGCAAAAAACATTTATATAAGCCCCCGAACTGTGATTCAGACACCGTTTCAGGGCCCTCTGACAGCTATGACATTTCTTACTTGGTATAAAAGACGTGCAGTGGTAAATGGCTCTAAAGTCTCTAAAAGAGTCAGCTGTTAAAAATAAGCTACTTTATACACTATATAACTGTACTATGATCCCAAAATAAGTGCTCATTCTGCCAACATTTCAAACTCGGTGGGTATAAATATTGAAGTTTGTGTGAAGCTGTTGCCCATACGTTTAGTACAAATACAAATTTTATTTGTCACATACATCATTATACAGTGTACAACCTGCAGTGAAATGTGTTCTTCTGCAT
>JAUMHF010000019.1:7667088-7728563 GCA_032359275.1 Microctenopoma steveboyesi | reverse complement strand
TTGTCAACTTTGTGTCTTTGTCAACTTTTTGTCGTTGTCAACTTTTTATCGTTGTCAACTTGAAAAAACTTGCCGCAAAGACGCCGACAGGCCATGCTCCCCCATGCGATTTCTTCTGAAATTGCTAAGTCTAGTTAATATATGTGCCTGTAGGTCCACGCAGTGAAGTTGAAACCAGGTAGCTTCAGTGCCAAGTCAGGTGCATAGTTTCTGTGCCAGGTTTTAGTGAAGCAGAGAGCGTCTTTATTTGACCTGTTCAGGAGGTGCAGCTTGGGAGAAATACCATTTCCCGCTGCCACAACTTAACAAGTGCTCCTGCGCACTTGCCCTGTTTGCGTGTTCTCCACGTTCCATAGATGACTGCTGCTCTTCCGATTTGGGCCTCAAAGTATTTCCCAGGATCGGTGAAAAGTGGCAGGAATAGGTCCGGAGCAGCTCAGCTCTGCTGTATGTGATCGTGTTGGAATATACAGAAACAAATAAAGTACAAAAAACAAGACGGAACATACACAAGCCGTATGCTCCATTTTTCGGTTATTTTCGCTGTAGTGTTACGATTTCGTTCGCTGCAGGCGAACACAAGCCATGTGATTTTTTCATTTTATTTAGCATGCTATTTGTTATAGGCTATTAGCATGCTAACAGGTGAAGAGGGTTGGTCGGCAGAGTCCAGGGGATTGTTTGTTGCACTCTTAGCACATTTATGATTTACCATCCATATGATTTATGTATTTCACTAGAAAAGTAGTAAATTGTTGAGATTCATACTGTCAGTTTGCAGCTAATCACCGGCTTACCCGTTGTCTCTCTCACAGACCAGTCCATATTAGACACGCCACAACCAATCACATTAGGTAGGCATGGACAACATTACCTTGATGGCAATCAAATGGCAAAAATAACGCATGCGTCACGTGGGCTGTTTGGGCCAGGTGCCATGCCACGCTAAATGGAAACAGGAAGGGCCATGGTTTAATACACTAAACCACCCCCCTTCATAAAGACAGAACAATTATAGGAAGAAGAATAATAAAGAGTGGAACTCATACTCGGGAGAGCCTTCAGCTCTCACTGTTACATTTACTGTTACTGTGCCTCAAAAAATTCCTATTTTTTTTCCTTGCTGAAGCATGACTTCTTTTATTCGATCTATGATTATGGCTGTTCTTGTCTGTCTCACTGCCACTAACCAGATTTATATCTGCTCTCCCCCTTCACTTACAACTTGAGAAGACACCTTCCTAGAGCCAGTGTCTGTGCCAGCATACTTCAGTGTCTTTCAGTCCTTTTAAGTGACAATAAATCAGCTTCAAAATCATGTTGTAACAAGAAAACAAGAAGTTATCATTTTTTAATCTTTATTTTGATTTGTGCATTTCTGGGGCACCACCATAAATCATTTTTGTGTAGCAGGATGGCTGGGCTACAGTATAATCTACGCAATGTCAGAGTGTGTCACTGATGGCAGCATCTCAGGTTGCTGAACTTCAGTGTCTCCATGGCAACTATATAAATGTTTTTACGTACACACACCCTGTACTGGCACCCAGGTTGAAAAATGAGTTTCTCTCCAGTGACAGGTCAGTATTTTCCTCGCACTGTCATCTGTTGATCTTCAGTGTGTAATCTAGGCTCCTGTGCCCACACTGGCTGTGGATTTCTCTTTTCCCACCACATTTATTATTTTCTCTAAACAAGTCTAATGATGCTTCTTTCACATGCTGCACAACAGAAAAAAACAACTACTCAGCACAGTAAGGACTTCCGTCTCACCTTGATTATTGCAATAAATGTTAAAGATCTGTGTACACCTGCATTCATCTTTCATGTGTGATCAGAACAAGAACATGCACAAATCAGGTCTTTGAATGAACAAACAGTCGGGCATGTTCCTACCTTTATCTACAACAGCCTTAAATAAATGTACTCCAAGTATACAGTAATTGGTATCTTAACACACAAGTAATGACGTGGAAAGTAATAGTTCCGTAATTGAGGCGGGGTTCCTCCCTCTCACCCTGCTACAACTCTCTTGCCATCTTGACATCTGGTGTCTCTTTCTGATATTTCATGTTGGAAGAGGTCCTATTACTTTGGCTTTGTGCTTAGGATTTTGCCTAAAGTAACATTAAATGGAAGGCATACAGGCATACATACTGTCTGAGACCTATATGCTGTGCTACGTTCATGGACAGTATAGAGTGTAGGTGTTTTGAAACCCTCAACCATCAAAAATGGAAAGACCTAACAACAGACAAACAAAAAGAGAAATTAACTGAACCATGACTAAACTATCAAAATCTTAACTAACCATTGATTTTTATTATCATTAAACCAAGACTCAGCAGATGTTGCTGGATTCTCACAAATGGCTATTTCTCAGCAAACATTTACTACAACAATATTATACCCTACAATATATACCTAAAACCAAATTCAGGAAGCAGAATTATCCTTTGAACAGCTCCTTAGCAGACTGCGTGTCTGAAACAATGCCCCTTACGTTATTTTAAAGCATATCCTGCAGTGATGTCATGCTCGATGTAGCAAATGCCCCCATTTATTAATTCACCTTCATAAGTAAAATTGTGCTTTTATGTCCATAAAGGAGGAGATTATTTTAAGACAAATGTGAAATAGACAAGAATTAGACATAATAACCCTAACAGCCCTGATTATAGAAAGTGCTATTTCCCCCATTGAGCCCCCAACATTATTTGAATTCATAAGTCATTAGTCAGTCTGGCCTAAGACTCATGCTGTGAAATGTTCAAAAAGCTCCTATTAATCAAGTGCTATTATAAACCGTGACAGGTACCCACCTGCTGCACACACACCTTTCATTTATTGTAACATTTATAAAATAGTGGTGTATAAACTGCAAGGATTAGTTAATCATATGACAGTTTTAAAGTAAGTCCAGACTCTTGTGACTAAAAAAAATTTCAAAGATAATCTAAACAACAGGTAGAACACTGGGTTGTTTATGAAAGAACAAAGCAACATTCTACTCTTAACATAAATGTCTCTTTTCAACCATTGATCGTGTCTATTCATACTGCACTCAAAACCTTGTGTGATTTAAAAAGACAACATCTGGCCTATTTCCAGCACTATAATTTATATGAGTTATTATGTTTTTTCATTTCAATAGTTTAATCCCAGAACACACAGTAGTCTAATAGGTAGTATTAAGTACGAAAAAAAAAAAAGACCGTAACAGTCTATCAATAGTTAAAGATTTAGGAAATACACTTGCTAAGGTTTTTAGCTTATATCAAGTAATATGGAAAGGCTTTAAGTAAATATTAATGCCTTTCAGCTTGTCTAAAGTGAAAGGTTGTGTGAATCAGTGGAGTCTGTTTAGTTCAGGGGGGGTTGAATGTGTGTGCAGAATGTGGAGTACTGTAGAGGGACAGGCAAGGATTACAGCAGCCAGGAGTAAGAATTAAGGGAGACTTAGCTTATGTTCTGAAGTATCATTAGGAGGACTCACTCCAAGCAGGAACAAAAGCAGTTCAACCACTTCAGGGACGAGCAACTTTCCCGGTGTTTGGCTGGTTTTTTCACTCTCCATTTGTCGGGATCTTTACTTTGTCTCTCTTCTCTCTTCCTTATAATGTTTTCTGTAGAAAATCGTAATTGAGATTGCAGTTTAGTTGTATACAAACTAAATTTTTATGAGACAGAAAAAAACAAACAAAGTTTGTTCCTGGCATATTGTTTGCATTTAAAAATTATGTTGCCACTTTTATTTTATGCTAAATTTTATGCTGCATGAAATATTAAGCTCTGTCCAGATAAGTGTTGATTATAACACTTTTTTTAACAAGTCAAACACATGTCCCTCCACAGTGTATATCTACAGGCAATAATGGCTTAAGTCAGTAGTAACATACAGTATGCACGTACTATACTAATGCTTCTTGTTAGTCTGAGGGATACAAAAATCTAAGTTTTCAGTGTTTGTCATGTTGTTGAAATAATGGGAAAGGATAAAATTTTCCATCCTAAAACACCTTCAGGGAGTCAGCATTTGTCTCGAATTCTCTCAAGAGAATTCCCTGCAGCAAAACAGTGAAAAATACTCGTATTGTTACCTGTACCTGGCATTATTTTCTTGGTGATAAACAATCTAATTCTGCTTTTCTTCAGTGCCCAGAAAATTAACTGAACACAAATCTTAAATATCTTATTTGAACTTTATTTGAAGGCCATGTGTTCAATTGGCAGGAAATGTCTACCCTGCTTCGGTTACATTAGCAAGAACCACAATAAAGGTTGACCTTTAATACAGCCCCCTTCAGACAAGGATGCTGCCAAAAAGCATTTAGTACAAACTTTTTCTTTAAACTGGGCTTTTGTCACCTTGGTCCACTGCACACATTACTGTCATACAAACTCAGAAAGGTTTATCCAACCTTATTAAACCCTGTGGAACCCTCAGGTTGGAGATCAGCTGACTTTATTGTCCTCAAACGAGTGGCTTTTGTCTTTCAGGTGTAGATGAAAAGCTGAGTCCCGTCCTGATGAATACAAATACAAATTTTATTTGTCACATACAATCTTATACAGTGTACAACCTGCAGTGAAATGTGTTCTTTTGCATTTAACCCATCCCCCCTTGGGGGGAGCAGTGAGCAGCCACAGACGGCGCTGGGTGTCTCGCTCAGGGACACACCTGGTATGGGGGTTGGCGACTCAGCTGGGAATCGAACCCGGGGCTCCTGCTTCCCAGCCCTCTGCCTTAACCACTCTGCTACCAGGCCGCCCCTGGTTCTCATGTTGCCGCTGTTGTCGCCATCGTGATGGCAGCTCGCGGTTATGAAAACACTTTTTTTTTCATTCATTCAAATGAGCACACGTGTGTCCATCCATAGAGTTCCACTCTATGTTCCAGTCCATCCACAGAGTTCCACTCTATGGATGGACTGGAACGTAAAACCCATGCAAAGATCAAACGCGCAGTTTTGCATCGTTGATCAGTTGCAATATTTTGACAGTTTGAAGTGCGACTGAAAAGACACTTGAAGAGTCCAGCCCCATCCAGCTGTTCATTTACCCCCAAAAGGCACAAAAGCATTCACTACATCACCAGGCACAACATGCACAACCCATGTTAGGAAAATGTCTCCAATAATCTCACAAATCTTCATGACGTATGATGATGCTGTCGATGTCTAACCTTACACATACAACTTGTTGCTGTATTTATTAGTCCAAAGGGAGTCTTCCTGATTTACATGGCACAGCGATGCTGTTTCTTCCTGCTTGCTGAATGCATCGTTGCTGCTAGGAGAATAGCTGCTACTTGAGTCAAGGTAATAAATGCAACTGGATGGGTTTTGTTTCCCCGCCTTTAGTCTTTGATTGCAGCGTTTCTGTCCCGCTAAGAAGAGCACATTCTGATAAGAGGAGGCAGCATCGTTAGCTATGTGCAACTTCATTTTATGCGCGCGGGTTCTTTTACTCGTGGTCTGTTTGTATTCTTATCTGCATCTGCCTCCATCTCTGTCATAATTTCCATTCCTTCTCTCTTTGTACTGACTGGTTCGCCAACAACACACGCACATGGATTATCACGTAGACCTGCGACCACCAGCCATGTGTCTTTTTTTCGGCGTCTTTGTTTACCCCCCTTATTATAATGAGAAAGCACATTGTAACCACTGGCTTTGTCGGACCACAGTTAATTGCAAATAATTATCATGATGGCATTTAATTTTAGTAATTGTCTTCTTCTGGACGGCTGGACGCTAATCCCTTCCTCCTCTGTTCTGGATACAAAGTGTGTGTGTGTGTGTGTGTGTGTGTGTGTGTGTGTGTGTGTGTGTGTGTGTGTGTGTGTGTGTGTGTGCTGACAGCACCAGTTCATCATTTTTTGTCTTGTTTCTCATTTGAATGAATGAAAAAAAAGTGTTTTTATAACCGCAAGCTGCCATCACTTCTGTGACTCCTTAAAGTGAGGGCAGTTGGGGTTTTCCTCCACACAGAATTTCTTGGCTCGAATGCCACCAGTTACTACCCACAGTAGCATAAAGAGCTTCCCATGATGAGATGATTAGATTTAAATGATTAGATAATTGGATAGAAAACGTACTGTTACAACAGTATGCAGAGAATACGATTTCTTGCAGATTGCTGGCGCTAATTAGCTGTGAATGTTGACTTCCCAGATCATTTTTAAAGATAAATCTCTCCGAAAAGCGAGCAACAATAACTATGGCGTCGGCTTTCCCTCTGTTTGTGGGTGGGACCGTCAAACCGAAGTTAACAACAGTCTAATCCCGATTCGAGATGATCCGTGAGACTGTCTGTTTTTCCCGAATGCACCCTGACCTCTGTAATAAGGCTGCACCTAACATCAGAATAACTTTGACAGATGATCTACCAGATCATTTTGCATCATTTTCTCCCTCTCGAATCATGTCAGCTGCTTAAAGTAATGTAAGAATAATGCCTCTACGTTTAGTCTCATCCACCAGTGATCCCGCCTTAGATTACGTGGAGAGCCGGTGAATGAAAATTTCCCTGCGCGTCTCAGCCAGACCCGTGTCAGCCCTTCAAATTGCAATATATTTCAGACTTCGCAGGGCAGGAGATGTTAGATCACCTCGGCCCCCACGTACGTGCCTGAACCCGGTTGTGTCTTTTCGGTAACAAACCGTAACGCGCTTCTCATTTCATTTCCCTGAGAGCTGATTGGATTTGCGATGCTCGCGCCTTCTCGCTGTGGTTTGTCTCTGGCGGAGCGGCAGCCTCTTTCACACCAACCGATAGATATGATAATGTACACTTACTTTATTGTCATGTGACAGCAGGGCAGCGCGGCACACATACGCCATATGTTTGCACCGCTGCCGTTTCTGTGCAGTCCCTTTCTTACGCTTCAGCGTCTTGCTTGTCTGGAGGGGACCCCGGCGCTCGCTGAAAGCCTCAGGGCGCCGACTCTTTCTTTTAATCTTTAAATACTCTAATAACGCATTTCTATTTTAGTTCATATGCTTTGAGAGGTTGGTACTGTGTGCCTAAGGGTTGAAATGTATTGTTCTTTTTTATTTTTAGGACACCTACTGTTTCACTCTTGTTTCCTTGATGCGCTCACATAAAATAAAAAGAACATAAGGAAAAGTGTAGACGAGTGATTAACATTATTTTATAATAACCATATTTAAGACGTAATAACCCTTTGCCGTGAAAATGAAACATCTTGTTTGATGGTAATTTACCAACACGTGACAGGGCGCTACTGAGCGACTCTCTGACAGTTATGGGTGATCAGCTAATATTTTCTGCTCCATTTCGCAGTCTGTCATATCAAGCGTCACGCCTGT
The DNA here is from genome assembly GCA_032359275.1 of Microctenopoma steveboyesi. NCBI lineage: Eukaryota > Metazoa > Chordata > Actinopteri > Anabantiformes > Anabantidae > Microctenopoma > Microctenopoma steveboyesi. Next base: position 7,721,229 of record JAUMHF010000019.1, on the reverse strand, counting down.
TCCCTAACATCAGCACAAAGAATGCACGTAGCGGTTTATTTGCAGCCTTAAATGACAGCAAGAACGTCTTCACACGAGTCCAGCAGTAGTCGTGTTTTTAGGAGCAGTATCTTGAAGACGGAGAAGCCCTTAATGTGGTCTGGCTCACCAGGCACTTAATATCAGTGCAGTAATTAACGGCCTATTTGGAGTGGGACTCGGTGGCCCTGCTGCCCTGAAGAAGTTGGATTGGTCTAATTAACTAACATGAGTGCAGCCTATTGGGCATTAAGTAACATAATCACAGTTGATTGGTCAACATCCTGGAGGGCGACAGGGCGGACGGAGAGGACTATCTGGTGCCCGGTCATTCCTAGATAAAAGCCCTGTGGAGCTGTGCTGCAGGAGTCTGGGTTGACCGTTGGACTGTGGTGGCCAAAGTGGAGTCTGCAGGTTATAGGGCCGGTCTTGCCTGGCTGCTTGTGTTCATACATCATTACTATCACATTAATATCCTTCCATCGATGTGACTTCTGTGATTTTGTGATGTGATACATAGAAACTAACGAATAATACGAAAAAAGAAGTTTTGTAAGTGTTGAGCGCAGATAAATACATTTCAGCATGGACAAGAAAAGAGACCTAATTATTCAAAAATGAATGTAAATACTATAATTCAATACGTAATGATATAACAAACATTTCTTTGTATTCACACTAGCAAAACATCTTACTTCAGCAGATATCGTGGAGCTCAATCAGAGCAGTGTGCACACAAATGTGACTCCATTAGAGACTGCCATAGTCATATCCACAACAGAAACACACAAACCAGGAACATAACTTGTGTTTGGATCACAGTGTGAAGTGTCTAACTGCTGCCGCCCTCTCGTCCTGTGTGCACAGTGTATTCTGGGATCTGTACTGCGCTGCCCCGGACCGGAGGGAGACATGCGAACATTCCAGCGAGGCCAAGGCTTTCCATGACTATGTGAGTGAACTTAACCAACCCTCGGCCTGTGTACGAGGGGGCTGGGGGGTGGGAGTGGGGGCGGGGGCAAAAATATACACTCAACCACCACTTCGAGACACACATTGCCACATGCTTGCGAGCGTGCGTCAGCAGAAATGGAGCGTGCGTGGAGGAGACGGGACTACTCTAACGGCAGCAACGCTTCTGGTTCTTGTTTTGACATGTCTTGTGTTTCTTAGCGTCTGCGTTTCGGATCTGTCTGCTGCAGCCTCTGTTCGGGATGGGACAGACTCTGAGCCAGACGTCTGAAATAGCAGGCCTTTAAAAATGCAACACCCATGATGTTCAATTCTGTATTTCATGGGAAAGCCTTTGAATTTTGAGGTCTAATAGAGTCTTCGTGCCATTCTGTTGCCGTGCTGCTCCGCTGTGATTACGTATCAGTTTTCTAACATCTGCCTAAGCAGCATGATGTTGTAGTTCATCTGCTGGAGGCACTTCCTAAAGCGCTGACCCCTGACCTCTCAGGTCTTAGCAAAACTGTCAGTCTGAGGTGAAATGTCACAGCACTGTCTGGCTATTTATTGGTCCACTCAACGGCTGCAACAAAGGTCAGAGCACATAAAGCAGCTGGCTGACCATTAACACACACATCTACACAATACATATACACACAGGACACATTTAGAGCTGGACGGGCTTTGCTGGTTGTGGCTGCAGGGGCCGGATTGGGTGATGAAAGGTCGGGGCCCGCAGCCCCCTTGACCCTCTCGTCTTCTGAAGAGCCGTAGTAGTCGATCGCTAACATATCGAACGAACGGGCGATTCTGAAGAGCTGCTTGACGTGTGAGTGGATTGAAGGTCTCCGTTGGTCCTGCTTTCATTACTGCAAATGCCCATTTTGCTGTGGTTGCATCCATCCGGACGGTACCTCCTCCCTTTCTATCAGATTGAGATTTACTATGTGTTTCCAGCGCTTTGTGCTTTTTTGTTTTGTTCACACCACATTAAATATTTGTGTTATGTCGCTCGAGACGTATTTGACTAAGGATTACATGGGCGTTGACTGGATAGACTGCTCCAGCTACTAGATTATCATTCCACCTGGGCTGAAGTGAAACCTGAAATGGATTAGAGGTGCTATTCTTACCATACGCATTTCATTCAGACTGTTTTAGCCCGTAGCCAGTCGCCCATTCAGTTGAACTCTCTTATGAGGTTTGACAGCCAAAGTGTGTGCTCTTGTCAGCTGAACAGATTACATTTGTTGTGCATGTCCTATGCGTGTGTGTGTGTGTGTGTCTCCGTGCCTGTCTGTGTGTGCGCACATGTGTTGGACCACCATAAGATTAATTACATGGTTAATTAAACCTAGTAGTTAATTAAATCTGACAACTGTGTCTAATTAATCTAAATGCCATATAATTTCCTACACCTTTTCTCAGAGGTAGGCCAGCTGGATACCTGCATGTCAGCTCTTTAACATATCTGGTTTGACAGGCCTGGTCAATATATGGCTGAACTGCAGAAATGTTGCTGTGAAAGGAACATTTCGTGAATCTGTGTGGCAGCTGAGAGTCGGGGTCAGCAACCAGGGAGCGGGGGAATTCAACACAGACTTAAATTCCCAATTCTAGCAGTAATTGGGAAGCTATGAGGTTTTGAAGGCTGATTTGTCTTTAACAGACAAATGCACACATTTGTTGCAGGTCAAGGGTTCAGTCAGTCAGTGTTATCTGATCTATGACCTGGCTCAAGTTTATGAGGTCAGGGCGTTCGAGTTGGGAAGACTGAGTTGTACTTGAAGGATCAGAGAAAATGCTGAGCTACATAAATTATTGTGGATTCAGTAAATAGATATTTGTATGTCTTGTACATCTTTTTATTCAGTTTCCTAAAAGTTAAACTCATATTTGTTCTACTTGGAAAAACGACGCTCACCTTTAGAATATAAAATAAAGTTATGGTGTTTCTGAACGTGATTTGGTGGCACTCCAGGATCCCGTAATGACTGACACAGGAAGGCTGCTTCTATTTTATTGCAAGGGAATAAATTGCACTGTCTTTGATTTGGCCTGAAGAACTTTAGATTGAACCCAAAGCAATAGTCAACAGTAAAATGCAACAGTGTGTAACGTGTGTAAAATCCAAGAGGAGGTGTGAATGTGCTTTTGTGGCTGTTGTAGTGTGTGTGTGCGTGCGCGTGCGTGTGCCGGTGTGACAGGGAGAGAGCGTGTCAGGGTCGAGGCGTGTGAATCCCCAGGGTGATAAGGGGTCTGTCTGTCTCTGATTAACTGTGGCTCCTTGGTCCCCACAGACCGACGGCCTGATCAAGTCTCTATCACGGCCCCTTGCTGATAACGGCTCCCTCATTCCCCCGAGTCGCCCCGGATCACAGAGTGAAAAACAACACAGCTCCCATGAGCCGCGCACACACTGCTGAGTGACGCTGTGCTCTGTGTGTCACTCAGCGGGAATAGTGAAAGAGGAATGTCTGAAAGATAAACCCGTGTTGGTTTGTTTTTATTTATATTGTGTTACTTTTTGTAAACGACGGTCCTCTCCGGTAGCTGCGCTTACTTTGTTGTGGCTGTGTTCATATTTAAACACAGTTTGCTTGTTTCTTGCTTGACACTAATTTGGTTGCTAGGCAACATTGAACCACAGCGGAGTCTTGGTTACAGATTGGTTTGGCTTAGATCAGTTTGGCTCAATTTGGCCCAGTTTGAAGGCTCCTCTTACGCAGCCCTGTCCTACTGGCCCCCATTGACAGCCGTGATGTAGACTTTGTGGACTCTCCAGTTTGGGAAAGATAATGGAATATAATGTGCTAATCCTCAGATCTGGGGACTGGTTGACAGCTAATCCAGGGGAATGTGGTGGGATTGGAGCCCTGGCCACACTCCCAGAACTGGAGGCCTATGACTAGCTTGGATCACTGCTCGGCTTCACCCCTGGATGGTGAATCTGTTATCACAGATACTCGAGCTCACACGCAGACACTCGCACGCGCGGGCGCGCTCGTGTGCGCATCACACACACCCACACTCGTATGCAAATGAACGCTCGCTCTCAAAGTGAGCGAGACGGTACTGTATCATAAAGAGCTGGAACTGCCTGAAGTCTTGTACCTCTGTAAAGCAATTTAAGTGTTCCTTTTTGTTGTCTTAATTGGCGAAGTTTTGTTTCTGTCGCTCCTCTTCACGTTGCCTTTTAATCATGTTTATTTTGTAAAAGAGATCCACATCTTATAGTCCTCTTTTCTGCTGGAACTCAGACGTCCCTCAAAAAAAGCACTTTGTTAAGGAAAACCCGTCTGATTATGAGAACGTGGCGTGTCTTTAGTAGCTGAGTGTGAATGAGCAAAGGACTGGAGCTCTGTGATGAAGAAAGCAAACATATTGACAAGTGAGCCGGCGCGCTTTTTTACACACGCTCACATTAAAGAAGGAAGACGAGTCTCTTCCGTTATGCAATCGCAGACTGTCTTTCAGGAAGTGATGCGCTCGGCCTTCTTGTGGCAGATATTTAGCTTTTCCCAAGCCACAGGTCGCAACCCTGAACATCTGCGATTCACGCCGATCCGGGTTCACTGCCGGAGGAGTGTCATGGATTTAGTGCCACGAGTGCGTCATTCACATCGCGGCGCTTCGCTGACTCCACTCGTCTCTTGGCTCACTGATGAGAGCTGTCACGGCGATGTTTGAGATGGAGGAGTCACATGCGGACATCTGATATCTCCCTTCAGAAAGTTGCACTGAACCCAAAAATAGACCACATTACAGAGGCCGGCATAACACAACGAGAATTTGAAGCGGTCGCGAAAAGATTTGTCTATGAATGGATTAATCCACCGACAAATCATTAAAGTTATGAGTCGTATAAAAATGCCAGACACATGGGTGTATTTACGCCCTGGGTGAATGTGCTTTGTGCAGTGCAGCTGTGCCTATCGCGCTGCACACTGGTGATTTCTACACAGATCTTACTTTCATATATATGTACGTTGATTTCACCTGGTATGACCTATGACTACCACATAAGACACCGAAAGCACGAGAACATTTGTTCTCGAAGGATGAAACTGTTTGTGTCCGTTCGCAAAACCTCTCTGATCTGTTGAGCAGGACACAGACCTGCACACGTTGTGAGAGGGTTAAACATTTGTTAGGCTGGACCGCAGTAACAGGTGGCACAAGGGGAGGAGCTGCACTGGGTAAACAACCGCTGATGGCCGAGCCTTTGTCTGGACTCTGTGTGTGATTCTGTGCGTGTTTTTCACTGCCATAACTCTTGCGCTGCTGTGCCGGGTGCTCGCTCCTCTCATTTTAACTCCACACATTTTCTGAAACCTTTCCGTCCCTTTCGCAGCCGTCTTTGTCTCTGTCCTTCTTCCAGAAGAATTTACTCATCCTGCACCATTTTTCAGCTCCGTTCCTCTCAGGTCTTTTCCTCCACCGACATCCCCCCTTTTACCATCCTCCACCTCCCCCTGCCGCTCTTTCTTTCCTTTCCTGTCTGTTCCACACTCTCTTTCTTATTCCTCCCCCTCTCTCCTTTTGCCTTCCTCCCTGCCTGCGCTACTCCTCCTGCCGCCCTCCCCCTCTCTCAGAGGAGATTGATTGGGTAATCTGGCTGGGTGCCAGCAGTGCCCGCTTTCTTGCTCGGGGGAAGGAGAGAAGCGGGGGCGACATGACGACATGCAGGAATAATAATAACATCCATAATATAGGCAGAGTACGTATGGATGGAAGGATGAGGAGAGAAAGAAACGGAGAGCAGAGGAATGGAGTCGGTGTCGTCTTCATACAGATTCCCGAGGCTGTTTTTGGTTAAATATAGCCCACACACAAATGGCACGTCACAACGTTGTGTCTGCATTTCTGTCTGTCTATCTGTCCTTCTGTCTTTCTGCAGACCCCGCCCCCTTTGTCCGCCACATCCTCCCGCTCGCGCCTGTGTCGTCTTTTAATATCCAACAGTGTGTGGAGTGCAGGCTACAGGCAGACGACCAGTGAGCGTGAGGACGCTGTCTTTGTGTGCTGTTGTTTACCGTCTAAATGAAAAAGGCCGGTCGGCTTCTCTGTCTGCGTGTATACCTTTCCCTATCTGAGGGAAGCAACAAAGCCTGGAAGTGCTGCCCTCAAGCTGTGCGTGTGCATGTTCAACTGGAGGTCTGGAAGTGACAGAAGCAGGAGATCAAATATTGTTTATGATTCCCTTCCTCGCAGGTTCATTCTGGGCAAGCTCAAACGTTGCTGTGGTCTAGCCCTTTGATCGGGAATCTGCAAGCACGGGCTCCCGGATCTGTGTTTGACAGAGACGGACAAGCGGACACAGTAAACGACGGACAGACACAGAAAGACGTGAAAGAGGGGATAGTGGAAGCAAGAAGGAGTCGGAGAAGGAAAGGGAGGAGGGAGGGAGTGAGCAGGAAGAAAGTGGTGTCTGAAGACACTGGGGACTTGTTTTGAAGTCTGCATTCTTCATAGTTTATCTGAGTTCTGGTGCGGGCTATGCATCGCATTCAGCTAGCCGGAGCAGCGCGAAACGCCACGAATCCGCCTCAGCAAAGTTACTGTAGAAGCCAGAACCCTGCAGCAGTTACTTTCCTTCCTTGCATGCAGATTTCCATCAGTCCCATTTAATTTCCCTAACCCAGTTACCCATGAATGCCCTCTTAGTTGCAACATCATCATCCATAAAATTTAAACGAATGCTTTAAATGAATACTACATTCGGGAAAATAGTGGCAACTCCTCTGGGCATTTGTTTATCTCTCCCAGTGAAACTACAGTGAATGCTGCCAATACTGCTTCACTTTAGTCATTTTCAGGAAATAAATTATGGTTCAGTAATTAAAAAAAAAAGAAGCAACATTCATCACTTGTTTGCCTCGACTGTAACCAGTTTACTGTGGAGAATTGAAGTGAGCAATTTGTCAGGGGGCTGGAAGTTCAAGGGCGACCTTCCATGCCGGAGGTGTTTGTGTCTGTGGCATCTTGTCTGCGGTGCTCTCTCCTGCCAAGCCCGACTGTGCTCAGACATTTATATACACACACCATCTTTGAAGTTCCCTGACACTGGTGATTCCCAAACCACTTCCACTTATCCATTTAAGCAACGTGTAAAAAAGACCCTGTCCTGCACAAAATGGCACGAATTACTGCAATTACGGCGCTTCTCTTGTGTTTGCTCCTGCCTGGTTTGAACTTTCCCTGGGTAACCTGCGCTGGCTTTGTGTTGTTAGAACTTTGTGTCCTAAATCTGGGAGGAGAGGGAAGAACAACCTGCTAAATTGTTAATCCTGTGGATTTAGTGAATTTCAAGGTAATTTCTTTAGTTAAGCAATGCTGCTCGTCCACGCGCCGTTACTGCCGTCCCTCATTAGATCTGAAATACTGACAATAGCTACAAGGACCGTCAGCAGCGCATCAGGGTGGGAAATCTATCTTTAGGCATACACTGTTGATGGGGTCTGGAAATTGAAAGGCTATTTCCTCTTGAACGCCAGGTTCCCCGCATCAAATTAGCTCACACTGAAGCTGCTGCAGTGTACGTAGTACGGGAAAAGTTAGATTGTGAAGTCAAGCCTGATCGTTTACAGTTGTACAGGTCCGATACTGATACTGATTTGAGTATTGTGGTAACAGGTGACAACAACTCAGACGCACATATCAGGATCAACTTTAATCTATATAATTAAGGAGGTCAAGGAAAATATGTCGTCTCCATCTGAAGCCTTTTTAGGAAACTAACATTTATCTCAAAGTCACTTACTTGTTTCCCTTGTCTTGTTCATCACGTGGCCACACACACACACACACACACTCTCTCTCTCTCATTCCTTCTTGGTCCTGCTCTTTCTCCTTTGCCTCTCTTTGTGGCCTTGTAGCTGGCAGACGATGCTGCCTGGCACAGTGTGTCCCTGGCACAGCGTGTGTGTGTGTCTCTGTATGTGAGTGTGTGTGTCTGCTGTCTGCTGCACAGCTCTGCCAGTCCACCAGTCTCAAGTACCAGCTGGGCACCCAAACTCACAACCAAAATAAACTGGCTACGCTATCAATGGGTGGAAGTGTGTGTGTGTGTGTGTGTGTGTGTGTGTGAGCGTGAGTTTGTTTGTATGTGCACAAGTACATGTGTGTGTCTGCGTGTGTGTGTGGGGGTGCTGATCGGACACCCTGCTTGTTAAGTTTCATTGAACTGAGTGGAGAAACAAACACAGTCCTTCAGATGAATGCCTGAGATGTTCGCCTGTCTCAACTTTGCATTTACACTGAAGCCCTCCCTGCTAGGATTAAAGAATAAAACAATTACAAAGCCTTATTTGCAATTTAAATTCTCCTAAATGCAGACTTAATCCCCATTTTCCAAAGGCAGAAATACTGGAAGGCAGAGTAAATGTGTGAGAAAGATCCAATTCAAGCCTCTGTTGCTAAAATAACACTTATAAGTTATAGGGAGGGATAATGAATGCGCTTTGAGCAGGTTGAGTTATATTCGGGGAACAGTTTGTTTCTGTTCAAACCCTGTTTTTGTAGTGATGGTATGAATGCGCAAAATCGACAGGGGAGTCGCTGATTTTCACACCGTTTGTGTATGGAGACGTACTCGCGTCCTCTGGTATATTTGCATTTGATCTGATTTGCATGTGTGTCTCTTTACATATTCACGTGTGTGTGTGTGTGTGTGTGTGTGTGTGTGTGTTAAGGTGTCCTAATGGCAGGGCCACGGTGCGCGTGCTTTACTGCTGCCCAGGGTATATTTACAGACAGTGACTTTAATGCAGTGTAATGATTATTTTTATTCCAGGTACTTCGGCAGCCCGTTCACTCTGAGTGGAATGACTCCCCATTGGCCCACTGATTACCTCTGTGGCTGCTGCCACACCTGGCTCCTTCAGCTCGGCTCTCTTTCGACCATTACACCGTCAGAATCTTCCCTCTTTTATTACTGAACCTTCATCTGTTTCTCCCTCTATCACTGTAAATCTTTACCCATCTTCCAAAGGCTAAACTTTTATTTTCTTTGGTCTTTTCCTCTGCTTTAACACCTTCATCATCTCCTCATCTCTTTCTCCCATCAATCTTTATATTGGTTCTCCTCTACCTTTTCTAATTTTTCTTTTCTTCTTGCTTTAATACGTGGAAGCATGAAAATAATTGAAGGTTTCTGGAAATCAGTCCTTAGAAGTTGATGAACTAATTATTACTACCTTACTTACATATATTATTCCTATGGTAATACAATCAAGACAGTATGAAACAATAACAAAATACATGGTTTTAATGGAATAAAATCAACAAACTATGATTTGAAAGGTGGAAAATCCTGTCCTCCCTGCGAGCTGGTTCCCTGCACACCGAGCTCACTGTGAACCCATGCTGTTAAGAAGCTGCTCAGACAGTGACGTGTTTACTAATTTATTAACAAACGGGTGAAAGGCACATCAGTTCTGGCACATTCTGACTTTTTGGGGAAGAAAATCCCAGTGAACGTGTTTTCTCCTGTGTGTGTGCTTCTGTTGTTACTAAAAACTCCAAATGGACTTATGTGTTTCTGTGTTGATATATCTGTGTGTGTGTGTGTGTGACTGTTGTTGATGTTTATCCCCTGAGTGGGCAGCTGTAAGCCAGTCTGAAGCTCAGCGCTGGGTTTGAGGTCATCCTTGCTGCCATTTATGGTTCAATTCTTCTGAGAGGGTGAAAAAATCCACATCATTTACTTAGGAATAGCTGCAACATGTAACCCTCCAACCACCTCTGTGCTGTCTGCATGTAAGCTTTGAGATCAGTTGTTTATATATGTCATGACTAAGTTCAGTGGATAAAGAGGACAGCACATCTGTTTTGTTGCTGCGTGCATGTTCAGACATACTCAAGCATCTGTACACGAGTAAAAAGTTGCATAGTGTGTGCACACATCCTGACACGAGGTACATGTGTTATTCCTCGTATGTGCTGCGCCTGTGCCGTCTGATCTGTTTTTATCACATCAGATCTTCCCTGTAAAAAGTGACATTTGCAATAGAGCGATCCACTACACCAGACTGCACTCTGTTGCACTCCAAAAAGGTCAGCTTTCACTGAAGGAGTGTGTGCGACCAGCCGTTGCTCTGTAAGAGAGAAGAGAGGGAGGGTTTCTTCTGCACAGTTTGACCTGTTCAGTTTGGTTGGATATACCATACACTTCTGCTTTCGACTGCGCTCAACTGTTCTGCTTGATGCTGTAATCTCTTCAGTGCATGGCCAGATTACTGTCTGCTCCATATTGTCTGGTGGCGGACTGCAGGATGGAGAGATGGCAGGAGGAGGGGAGAGAGGGAGGAATGGAGGAGGAGGCTGCTACATAAGGAAGATTACCTTTTTATTAATGTATCCATCTGGACATTTGCTATATTTGGTTGTTTGTCCAGTCTGTTGGTGTTTAAGGACGGAGGAGACTTTAATCTAAATAAACCAAAGCTGAGATTAGACAAGTTGAGTTGTCAACTCAAATGACTAAATCACACAATAATACAGTTATGACTGGATAAGATTAAAATATGTGCAGAATTCCCTTTGTGACTAATACTGTAAATTCACTGTGCTCTTTGTCCAGAACGTGAAATACTTTTTTCTTAAAGGGAATAATTTTTAGTACAGAAAAATTAAGAAATCTAAGCATTCAATGTGCCCCCCCCCCACCCCACTCCCCACCCTTCCACGCGTCTTCCTTTCCTTCTCTTTCTGTCTCCTGTGCACTCTGTGCAGAAATGATTTCCATTCCTGCTGAATTAATGAGGTTCTGCTGAACTGAGAAAAGGCAAGGGGAGTGTGCGCACACACACTCGCACAGAGGCAGACACAAGCAGCGAGACGCACACACACACTCACACACACACTCACTCACAGGCACATCTACTATAGCATATTTAAGTCTGTATTCACTGAAGCTTGGCCACTTTTTTTTTTTTGAAAGCACACACACACAGTATTTTGTTTTAAAGTCAATTTCAGGAAATGTAGACAGTGATAAAGAACTGGGACAACAATCGCAAATAAAGCTGAGAAATATCAGAGGCTCAACCAAATCCACATGCAACTGGTATATTTTCAAGTGGCAGCACGCAACACGCACACATGAACACAACGTGTATAAGCATAAACTGGGAGCCTCGTGAGTCTAGCAGCATAGCTAGGCCCAGTCACCATGGTAACACTCTACTGTGTGTGTGTGTATTAAACGCCACAGTGGTTTGGGACTGTTGGAGGTTGTTAAACACCTCCAAACCCTACCCCATCCTCATACACGTCTACGCACACATAAATGTCAGTGCAGGTTTCGGCCACTCGCTCCACGGCCTCCTCTGTTCCCGCTTGGACCGGACTTGATTTTTAGCAACACACACTTGTCTCTGATTCTCATTTTCATTACACAATGAACTCGCACAGCACTCAGGTGAACACCCGCGCAGACACTGATGAGCGGACGGGTGGCTGAAGCCCCGGCTCGTGCCTTGTAAACACAGACTGAGGCGCGCTCGCGAAGGGGCGCGCAGTCAAAAGGATGTAATTGCGGCGCGCGTGCGGCTGTTGTTTCGTGCCGACTTGTGCGCCACTTGAAGGCTCCATCAAGGATCGGCTGAACAAAGAGGAGCACAAAGTACTGGCTGATTCTGGTGAGGTTCTGGTCCTTGTTGAGCTGCCAGCATTCAGGTGTGCAGCCTTCATGGGCTGGTGTGAGGAGAATGAACACGGAGGTACTGTACATACTGTATGAAGCCTGCCTCCAGAGAACACTGACCGTACACAGGCTCGGCTTCCTTCGCGCGTCTGTTCTTTGTCTTTTCTGTCTTGCTTTCTTCATTAAACGCACGTGATCGTGCACATTCAGCTGCGCACACAGAAAAATGCAACCTCTCTCCTTCTCTTCGCGCTCTGCTGTCTCAGTGTTTTTCTTTCCCATTTATCATCACTGAAGCAAAGGAAATGATTCCAATTTCACGTGTTTTCATTCCATTCCTCCGTTTGCTTATTTCTTCATCCCCCTCTCTATTTTGATCTCAAGCAACCCATTAATCTGTTAAATGGCATTGATCATTACCATTTAGTTTCCTGGCCAGCTACTTAGGTTGTAAAGCTGATCAATGACTTTGAATGGGAACCACCTAGATAGCAGATTGACTGCTGGGACGTGCACTGCAATCATATCATTTGTCTTCATTTGCCGTTCAATTATTTGTTGTAATGGCATGCCCCATGCTGGCCCACAATGGCACACGGAGCCCAAAACTGTGGCCTGTGACGCTCCGCTCGCCTCGACTCTGTGCCGCCCTTCTACCTCGCACTCACACGCTGCTGCGTGACGGCAGAGGAAGTACTGTACATTATATAGTAAACAGCACGCACGAGTGTATTCCTGTGTGTATGAGAGACTGTGTCCTGGGGGGGTGGACTTCAAGGAGTGAGTGTGTGTGTGTGTGTGTGTGTGACTTGTGAGTACATGCAGATGGTGCTCGAGCCTCAATGTGTAGATGAAGCCTGACCCAGACTGGACTTCCCCGGCCTAAAAGCTCCTTCCTGAAGTCATCAATCACTTCTTGTGGGACGTGTGTCCATGTGTGTGTTTGCACTTGAGTGTGTGGAGAGAGAGAGAGAGAGAGAGAGAGAGAGAGGTTTAGTCTGGTTTTGAGTTTCAAAAATGGTCTATTTGCTGTATAAGCTGAAAATACATCAGAATTTATTCATAATTTAATAAGCAGGTTATTAAAATATCACGCAACAACAGTTTGGAGGTTTAGTTTTGTAAAATCTGGATAATATGCATTAAGGTTACGATGAAATGATTAACTATAATCAAATGTCATTTACTATGTGAATTTCAGCTTGAGAAATGCAACATTTCTATGCTGAAATGTGTTGTTTTTATCCTTTTATATGAGACACATTTCATCTTAATGTGTGTGACGTGTGGTCCGGTTTTTCATTTTTACGTTTCCATGCAGCACTTTTGGGTCTTTTCTGGCTTCGAGTCTTCCTAAGTTTGGGTGTTGTTATTAGGAACGTCCCTGTCTGTGTAGGATCCATCTACTCATCAGCTGCCTTTACAAACCCGCTTCTCTCGTCTCTTTCCTGTTTTCTACTGCACTTCTTTCTTTAGGTCTTAGTCTCTCTCTTCGATTCCTTTCTACTCCTTCTTCTGCTTCCCCTGGTTTTATTGGAGAAGGAGTCCCCCTCCCCCCAGCGTGTTTGAAGTGGCCTGCTCATATATCATAGTCTTTCCTTGCAGGATATCCTCCCTCTTTCTGCCTCTCCCTCCTTTACTCCCTTGGTTTCTCCCTCTATCATCACCCCCATCCCACCTCCCACCCGTGAGCTTAGGTTGAGGGGTGGGGGGTGAAGAAAGGGAATACCTGTTAACTCTATTTCTTTTCTACACTTCTCTGGACAAGCAACTTCTCATATTCCCAGTGGACATGCTCCCGTGCGCACACACAGATGATAATGTCTGTACGGAGGAGCTCAGCGTCTCGTGACTCAGAGGTTGTTTGGTTATTTTAATGCAGTGATGTTTCTCGCTGGGTGGCGGTTTAGATTACCACAACTAAAGTCACTTTTTTTAGTACTTCATCAGTCCTTTTTATTTAACTTTATTTAATCTGGAGTGAGACATTTTCAGATAATTTTTGTGGAACAATTCCTGTATATCAAGTAGTTGTATGAGTTTAAAAGTGCACATTACAGTTTTAGATTTAGTGCTGTTTTTTATTTGCCGATTTTAAATAAGTTTCCCTCATTAAGACTAATGTCTGGACTAGTAATGCATTTATTCTAAACTTTATACTCTCTTCAGTGCTTTAGGGCTCTTGGGGCTTAAGTGCATTTATATCCATAACTATAACAGGAGTAAACCACTACTCTGATTATATTTGAGCTGTCATGTACACAAATGGACCTGTTTGTCTTGTTTACATTAGGGTCATAATTAAACTTAATTAACAAGGCTGGGATGCTCATCGAGATTCTCTGCGCTTCAAATTACCTTTGGCATGTGTGAGTAGAACGAAGTGTTATCTCAACGCTTCCACAAAGCTGTAAATTCCCTGAAAAAAGGAAATAAAGTGCTCCTCTGGACTCCAGACTGCTCATCTAACCTCAGCTCAAAGCCGGGAAAGTGGTCATTGGAACCAGTCGTGTCTTTAAAACAAAACCAGCAGCATTGGTTCTGGATGTTCACGTATCGAGTCAGCTCTGCAACGATAGCACGGCGTGGATATCAAACACGTTGTAACGAGCAGGAGAACATTCGTGAAACAGAAATGTTTGCTGGAGAGCAGAGATCAATAATATATCATTATATTTATGGATCATTTAGCCATGCTAGTACTGAACCCGCACGCTCCTTTTTATAGATCCACAAATGACCAGACGAATGCTCCTACGCAGGAGTGTCTTCTGCAACAGTCTCACTCGTTCCCACCTTCAGCGACACAGCTGACGAGATTTGAACTAAACTTAAGACGACGACACATTTCTCCACAGACCTCCAGCTTTTTCATGATTCAACTGGTTGTTGCGTGTGGGGGGTGAGGCGACGCGTGGTCAGGATGAGGTGTTTGCAGGATTTCAGTACTGATTGGCCGTGAGAGGAAACAAATGTCATCATTACGTAAATACTAGGGCGTACTTCGACAGAGCTTCCTGTTTGGTTCATTTTATTTGCCACCAGGATTACCCCGCTGTCCTTCATCGCTCCCTCACGTAACACAGTTTATTTGACTCTCATTCGTCCTTAATATCTTTGCTTTATGAGATTCATTATTCACTTGCTCCTTTTCATACTCCTTTAATTCAGCCCCGTACTGCCTCCCCCTCTCTCTCTCTGCTGTTCTCACTCTCCTGTTTTCTCTCCTTTTTTCTGCTCCTTGTTTTTCTCTCTCTGTGCCCTTGTTGTCATTTATCTGCTTCCCCTAGGCCTCCCTCCCCCCCTCTTCCCTCTCTGCCCTCCCTTGTTCTCTCCTCCTTTGCGATCTTACATTTTCTCCCCATCTTTTTTTTTCTCTCTCCATCCTTCTGCCGCTTTACTCCACCATCCACCACTCCTCCTCTTTTCCTCTGCATCCCTCCCTCTCTCTCTTTTCAGCTGAGGACAAGGAGGTGAAAGCCAAGCGGATTACAGTGTCAGTTTAATCTGACTGACCCACCAAGGGATTGCTCTCTACTTTTCTGTGAGGCTGCAGTGCTGGAGGGCAGCAGGACTGGGTGGGTGGGTGGGTGTTACAGTTGAGGGGAGAGGAAGGGTACGGAGACCAGGTTGAAGGGAGGGTGGCGTGCAGGGGGAGCAGAAAAGGAGAGAAGGAAAGGAAAGCAGGAAGACGGAGGAGGATGGGAGTGGTTGAATTTGGAGAATTTTTCTCAGGCGGAGATGAAATGCTCTCTAGGACTGTTCGTGTGCACATTCACATGTACACGTCTGCGTGTGTTTGGGTGGGTGTGACTGTGTGGTGCCAGGGGTGGGGGAAGGGCTTCGCTTGTTATTAAGAGATGGAATATTAATGCTACTTTGCCTCTAATTTCTTTCCATCTGTCATCAAGTTGTCCTCTGTTCGTGTGCCTGTCTGACTATGAATAGATACTCTTCAGATATTAACAGACAATTAGTCTGTTCTGTGTTTCAAAGACAAAATACAAAAACGTCCTTGGTTTGATTTTTCTTCTCTTTATTCTGAAAACATCAAAATCTCATTTTACCCCATCTTGTCAAAGTCATTCAAACTCACGCGGCTTTCATCCACAGTTAACGCCCAGACTGAGGCCTCGCCAAATTTATCAGTTCAGCGAGCATCGTACAAGATTCGGTCTCTGTCGGCCGCAGGTCATTTGTGTTTGTTTTTTATTGCTATTTTTAATCTCCTGAAATGTGAACATGAAGAGCGAGCGTAATGTGGCAATTAACAGCAGGGGTGCACACAAGGACGTTGGTTTGGCTTCAGTAGTGGGGGTCTGACACACGAAGTCAGAGGTGAATGTTGTTTCCTGTGTTTGTTTACTTAGAGAAAATAACACGTTGCGTTATTGTTAAATTTGTTAATTAGGCTTTACAAATGAGTGGTGGCCCAAAAACAAGATGTGCAGAGATTGTAGTAATACTATTAGATCATTTGTAAATGGCAAAAATCTCTTGTTGTTACAATATTTATTATAGTATTTTATCTGCATCTTTACTAAGCGCCGTCCTTTTTACTATATATTTCCATAATGGTCACTTTAAACAACTTTCAAGGGAAAGGTTGATTTCTTTTTGTAATAAAAAATTTGGACGGACGTACTGGTTGCGATGTACCTCCACCAATCAGCTGGAGCCTCCACGTGACCTATGGAACTGAGGAAAATAAATGTTTACTTTTTAATTGAAAATGAACTTTTTATATCACTAATTTTATTTTTGACTGTTGATAGATAGAATAATATAGAATAGCATCACGGCTTTTCCCCCATATAGAAGTTTTCCTACAATCGAAGCTAATATTGTCTTGGTACTTCACTGATTGTGAACAAAATGCAATGTTCCAGTCAAGAGGTTCGGCCTTGAACAAACGGATGTTAATAGTGTCTGGAACACAGTTTAAACACTTTAAACAACAGTTAAGTGCCTTAACCTTTACATCAAGTGGCAGCGGAGTAGAAACGTTCGTGTGGTGGATTACGTTGGACGTCAGCCTTGAGCTTGAATAAGGAAACGTCGCAGACGACGTTGTGGTGTTTTTGCGTCCTAAACGGCTTGTACAGTGCTGGAGACAGCACGGAGGTCTGAGGCCGTCTGTGTCTGCAGTTCTCTTTGCCTCTACAATAGCTTTCATGTCCCTCGTATCAGCCTTCCCTTCATCAGTCCACCCCCGCTGCGCCGCTTCGGAGGAGGGGTCCAGTCGGCAAGTCGGATTAGCTTCCAACTGGTGCTTGTCCAGATTCTGATTCTGAAGGGGGGCTTAACCGGCCTTGCCTCAGAAAAGACGAGAGGAAGGAACAGGAGGGAGGGTGGAGAGAGGAGAAGAAGGAAAGGTCTCCTGCGAGGGTGATGCTTCTCTTCAGTTGTTTACCTTGCAATTAACGTGCTGGATTGTCCAGTGTAAAGGAAGAAAAAGTCAAGTGTGTACACTACAGAGCATTAGGCCACTGCTGATACAGATACAGGCGCTGACAGGGTTCATTGTCGAGTAGGGCCTGTGCTGCTGCTCAGCACCTGCTTCATTGTATATAATCATACATCGTACAGCATTAATATGTATAAAACCAAACCCCCATCCTGCGGGTGTCATGAGCATGGCACAGACGATTGCATCCACCAATCAGCAGGAGATAAATGATCTAGACTGTGTACCTGTGTGTGTGTGTGTGTGTGTGTTCAGGCCCCTCCGAGCTGCTGTCATCGTCACGTCACCCTGCAACATGGCTGCCTAGGGGCCTTATTTTAGGCCACACCAGGTGCAAGTGTTTTGGGTTTGTTACATGATCTTGGATGTGTGTGAGTGTATGTTTGTGTGTGTGCATACAAAGCACTTTATTGTGTGTGTGTGTGTGTGTGTGTGCGCATGCTGGAGTCTAGGAAAGGTCAGAGATTGGGTGTAGGTGCCAGGAATAGGGGTGTTAGATGCCTGGTGTCTACAGAGCCATGTGACACACACACACGCACACACACACACACGTGTTTCCATGGCCTTAAAACCCAAAGACACACAGCAACAAAAGCTGGTCAAAGTGGGGCAGTATTCTCTCTTTCTCCCTTTTCCATCTCTTGCTCCTCCTCTCTCCCTCTCATGTCTATCCTTAGCACTCTTTTCCTCTCTCCCCCCATTCTCTTCTCCTCTCTCACGTAAACACGATGCTGCTTTCTGGATCTGGGATGCCTGAGGGACAGAGCACAGACAGGAGCCCCGTCACCATGACAACAGCTTCTCTGAGCTGCCTGACATCCAGACGGTATTGGCTGAGGGCTGTTGGGGGAGGGGAAAGTGGAGAGCGAGAGAAAGAGAGAAGCAGGACGAAGTTGAGCAAGGGGTAGAAAGAGAAAAGGGGGAGTAAAGAGGGAGCCGTGTAGAGAAAAGGAGATAACGGAGGCAAACGACCCCATTTCTTGTGGGGCTGTGGAGGCTGTTTATATGCGGGTTGATATAAAGAAGGAGAAAGCAGAGTGAGAAAGGGAAGGAGGGGTGGGTAAGAGGGCACAACGGAGAGGTGGGAGGGATGAGGAGGCCAGTTGTGTTAAAGAGTGTGGAAGCATGTGTGCAAACGATCTTCTCAGGGATGTATAATCGAGGAGCTGGTCCAGGCTGTGTGTTAAATATGAGCGCTGTAGTGCACGTTGTTCACATGCATGTTGTGTGTGTGTGTGTGTGTGTGTGTTTCTGGTGATGTGCTCTAATTATACTTGTCTCACAGTTCATATCAGTCATTACTTCAGAAGGATTTTGTATCATACATCGTCTTAACTGAAGACTGACACACATAGTGTTCTAGTCAAGTGCTTATGGTTGAACTATAGTAAAACACTAGTGCATACTAGTTGCTCCATTAACAGGACACAGGGTTTTATCTCTCGGTTTACTCTCCCTGGATGGAAAAGCATGAGTCTGCAGCTACAAGCCTGAACTGAGCTGAGTGAGCTAACATGCTACTGTTTAGCTGGTGTAATGCTATCATGTTATCTTAGTTTACAGTGTTTGCTAATTAGTACCTATCCCAGTTTACAAGTACAGCTGAGGTTGATGGGGGTGTAATTAGATTTACAGGTATCTGGTTAAAGGCGATAGAGTTCACGTTGCTCATTTTTGTACTAAACGCTTCTTCTTGTGGATCAGACAACTGAAAACATCTGGACTAATAGCACATCCAAAGATCCTAGTTTTGACCAAGTTTGAAAGCTTGGTGGTGTAGGCGCAGAGTTTCACTGACGTCACTCAGACTTTCCAGTTAAAGATGCGTTAATAATTGAAATCACCTGATGTTTTGTTTTGGCTGAAGTGAAATCCAGTAGAATAGCAAAGGATATCTGCATGTCCAGAGAGAGACAAAAGCTACGGCAGAAATACTACTAAGAAATAAAGAATAAATAATCAAAAGGAATATACATTTTTAATTTAGTGATGAATAACGGGTAAGAATCTTCATTTTTCAATTGGATTAACCCAACAAACCAAAAAAAAAACATTATAGAGATAAATAATTTTGCCTGAGAGGCTACATGGCTGTCTGGAAAAGAACAAGCTGACTTGTAAGTGGAAACTATTAACATATTTTATCAATTCCCAACTTATGAATAATAAAAATAATCTGCTTTCTTCCCTAATTTGTACTGAACGGACACACAGCAGCCGCTGATGCCGTTAATATTCGCTGTGTGAGTCAGCGGTAGAAGCATCAGAGTTAGGAAAGCCTCGGTTCCGTCTGAGAGCGAGCACGCCGCTGATGTGGCTTAAATATTTTCCAGTGTTTGCATTACTGTACCTGCAGAAAGACTGTGAAATGCAATGCACCATATTTATGTGTAGCTTGGAAGCCTGCCAGCACTGCTGGGAGGGTAAACAGCAAATGAAAAGTGTGTGTGTTTTGGAAAAGAGAGAGAGAGAGTGCACACACGTGTGCGTGTAGCTCCATGTGTACTAGGTCTTCCTGCCGTTCTGTGATCACTGGCATATTTAGACTAATCATTGAAGAGGGGGAGCATGTGTCTCCATGAATATGATCTTGGGTGCTGCATGCTGTTTGTGTGTGTGTGTTTGTGTAACCACAACTCGCATGGAAGAGAAGAAAGGGAGAGCAGTGAATGAGAGGAGCTTGTTTCTAAATGAGAACCAGAAGTTGAGAGAGAGTGACGGAGCAGAGGCTTAGACAGGGAGGGTGCATGTGAGTCTGAGTGTTTGTGTAGGTGTGTGTGTGTGTGTATGCATTGCAACCCTGAACAGCCCAGTCTGGTGTGTCTGTCTGTTGGGGTGTGGAAGTAAGGACTGGGGAAGAGGGAGTATGACTTGGGTAGCATGGGGGGAGAAGAGGATTGTGGGGAGTTTGGCGTGTGAGAGAAAATACCCGCACCCCTCTTGTTCTGCCTGCAGGACAAGAGGAGTGAACAGTAAGCATGTTTCACCTCGCCTATTAATCCTTTGTACTGACTGGGAACCTGGATCAAACACAAAGAGCAGAGGCATCATCATCTTCTTCTTCTTCTCCTTAATCTCTTTTCTTTTTTTATATATATATATCTGTGTTCCTCTGTGCTTCCCTTTCATTTGCTGTTTCCGTCACTCTTCTTCTCCCTCCTGTTTTACTATCTCTCCCAGCCTTTATCTTCACATCTCAGTCTGCGTGTGTGCCTGTCGTCCCCTCTCCGGTTCTCTCAGTGCGTGCCAGTGCTGTGCTATGCTGGCTGAGACTATGCTGGGGATATTTCTGTCAGCCTCTATTTATTTATTGATGGTGATGCTGGTGGTGAGAGTTCGCCCGCGTACATGTGTGCTTGTGTTAAGAGAAAGTGAGGTGCTCTCTGGAAATCTTCACCTGCTCTTCCCCCTTCTTCATCTTCTCCTCTCTTGAGTAAATATTTATCAGCCTCGGTCCTAATGACAGTGTGGGGCCGAGCGGAAA
Organism: Microctenopoma steveboyesi; assembly: GCA_032359275.1. NCBI lineage: Eukaryota > Metazoa > Chordata > Actinopteri > Anabantiformes > Anabantidae > Microctenopoma > Microctenopoma steveboyesi. Next base: position 7,700,661 of record JAUMHF010000019.1, on the reverse strand, counting down.
AGTGTTGGCTCTTTGACCTCTGAATAGCCAGATGGGAATTGGCTGCTCCGTGCTCTCTGTCTTGTCTTGTGTAGAGGATGAAAAGGCTGGTGTCACTGAAATGGAAGTTTAAATCATCACTGAAAGAGCACCTCCCCGACGCCGCCGTCTCTGACAACAAGCTATGGCAAGCTACGTGGCACGCTGCCTGGCAACCGAAATAGTTCCTGGGAGCAAGAATGCAAATAGAGCACATTAATGTCAGATCTCATTGTTTGTCAGACTCTTCCGAACTCCGGGATCTCTTCGACTGGTGGTTCAGAGATCACCAGGTCACCCAGTGTGCTTCTCAGGAGAAAGGTAAAGCTAGATTTACATGAAGGGTTAACTCAAAGCGTTGCATTTCACGCATTCACCACAACGCTGCACACGTTGTTATGTAGATGAACTGATGATATTATGCTGTCATTATTTTTATTTCCTAGTTGCTGAATTTTGATGTTTTTGGTGAGATGCAGGTCAGCTATGGCGTCGCCCTCACTGTCCAAACACTAATCTTCAGATAAACAAAGGAGCAAAAAGCATATTTAGAGAGAGGGGCCGGAGTTTAGTGCCTTACCCACTAAACAATCTGCATGAGCTGACTCAGGCTCTGACAGACTCATACGTTCCCTTAAAAAATGTCCTGGCGTTGCCGTAAAGGCGGTTTCTCGTTAGGCTCAATCTATGGTTCGTGTGATGTGACGTGAATCTAGCATAAGTTCAAAATTGAAACAGAAAGTGTTAATAAAGAAATAGCAAGAGCAGTGTTGCTCTTCTTCCCTCCCTCTCTCTGGCTGTCTCTGCAGCCCAACCACCTCCAATTCCATTTTCTCCTTAGCAGTTCCCTACAACAGTTCCTGCACTCCCTTCCTTCTTTGACCACTTTCTCTCTCTCAAAATCTACCCTCTTTATCCTTCTTCTTTTTCTGGCCTTTTTTCCCCACATCTATCTCTATTTTATTCCCTCTTCTCCCTCATTTTATCCCTCTCTCCTCAAGGTGCCCCAAGGCCCTCAGAGTTTTAGCAAGTCCCACAGACTGTCCATTGTCTTGGGAATGTGGTTTGCTGTCTCCCCTCACCTCCTCCTCCCCCTGTCTGGCAGAAGACAGGGTTAGGTGGTGTTAGGCCGCTGGGTCCTCAAGGCCACTAGATTTAAAGACTCGAACTCAGGACCAGGACAGCTGAAAAGGCTAAAATTGACAGCAGCCTTGGTGGAAATCCGAACACTGTCTTGAGAAGACAGATGATACTTGACATGTCTGTGTGTCTGCTGCTGCAGAGTCTAGAGATGCCCACTACATGTGTATAGGTTGTTTAATTGAGTTGGATTTACCTCTACAAGACAAGATTGGTGTTCACTTTTGTGTAAACAACAGGTTCTTTATATTCAAAATCACAGCTCCAAGCATCTTGGAATATTGAATATTCTGTAGACGTGGAACATGGAACTGCTTTAGTCTCCTTGTGTACTGGTATGAGTAGACATGACGCACATAAGAATCCCTGTCTCCGCGTCACGTGACCATCTGTTTCTGTCAATATATCTGAATCAAATGAGTTGTGAGTTTTGAGGTGGAGTTGGTCCACATGGTGGTGCCTTTGGGGTGTTAAATTGAAATTGGTAGCGTGTGTCTGTCTGTGTGTATGTTTCTGTGTGTCTCACACGCCCAGCCCCCTAATGTCTGGAGCTCAGGAGGCCTACTCCTATGGGAATACCTCTTCCTGCCTGGCCCGACGCGTGCTCGCACACACACACACACACGCGCACACACACGTACTCCAAAATAGAAATAGGGTTTTAAATGTCTGGTCTGTTTCTGCTGGTTGCTAAACATAAGTGTCGAGCACACAAACTCAGCTCAAAGTGGACGGGTGAGAATTTGGACTGAATGTCAAATCAGATTCACTCCTAAGCTGTGAGGGGACTTTTTTTATTATTAGGTGTTTACTCGGTTCATTTGAACTATAATATATGGTAATAATTCCTAAACTATTTCAACCCAAAGATGTTTGACTTCAGCTTCGAGGTCCACCATTTAACTTTAGACGCTATGGAATGTGTAGAGCTCGACTGTAATTCCTTTCTCTCTTCATGTTTTATGTTCACACACCACTTCCCTCTCCTTTTCATCTTGCACCTCCTCAGCTCTGCAGAAATAAAATACAGTTGTGTGAGCAAAACATGGTAAAACGAGAGAGAGAGAGGAAAAAGGACTGAGCGGGAGAATATGAAAGAATGCCAAAGAATAAGGAGGAGGTAGCTATTGCTAACAAGGTTGCCAGAGACTCTTTTCATTTTTAATAGTCCCGTAGGAGGTCTGGCTGATAAAGTGTTATGTTATATTATTAAATCTTGGCAAAGTTGGAGCTGAAACAGATTCCAACAGTAGCAAGTGCGAAAGTGAGTCTGTAGGTTAGTTTAACTGCAGTAAAATTAATGGACAGGATCTTTGAGTTTGTACAGATACATGTTTCAAAAATACAGCTTTGATGCTGTATTTAACTAGTAGCATAGTATAGACGAGTCATAAATAAGCAGTTCTTATTTTACTAGTCATAACCTACAATTCACCCATCATCTCCTGTAAACTGCAACGGCGAGAGGCTACACAGAACCCATCTGACTGGTTTTTGTTAGTATTCGATTAGCGCATGTTAATATGGCAAAAGTTGAACAGGATTCAGATGATTTTTCTCAACGGTCCACGCTGCACTGCTGTTACTGGCCTCATTCAAATGAATAAAGATGCCACCTATTTCCACACCAGATGTAGGCGTGTGCAAACGTGCGCAGATTCTCACCACAAATTTTCAGTTTTATTCTTTTCAGATGTTCTTTTATTATAATTTTTCCTTCGTTTTGTTAAGATTACTGCACATGAGCATTCAGCATATTATCTTCTTCCTGTAGGTCTTATTCAATTTATTTTCTTACTTCTATCCTTCTCTATTAAGCATGTTCATTAATATGTTTGGTTGTAAAGACAGAATATGTAAGAGCACAAATAAGCACATTATACAAGTACAGAATAAAACAAGGCAAACCTTTGCATAAAATGATGCCATCTGTAGTTTAATGTGAGCAGTCTGTAGGATGTGCGAACATTAACAAAAATGAATCTACAGCAAATAAATATTTGCAGATATGTAAATGTCACTAGATTATGTGAGTGTAAATTGCAGATCTGTAAGTTGGTATTACTCACTAAATGTCAGAGTGTGTGTTGCCACGTACACATCCTGGATATATGCTGGTGTTTGTGTGTGCGCTTGAATTGCATTTTTTGGTGTTCTAAGGACAACTCAGCCTGCTATTTATTATACGTTTGCTATGTTCAGTGCATTCCTGCTGATGATTTTAAATAAATGATATTGACGTATAACTTTTGTGGTGACTTTCATTCTGCCAACCCCAGTCAGCGGCTGTGAACCTGTTCATTTTCTGCTGTGTGCGTTTGTTTGTTTTTTTCGTGTAGGTGGAAAGAGTGAAAGTGACAATGAAAGCAGTGGCGGGGGTTGAGGTTTTGTAGCTGAAAATAGAAAAAAATGAAAAAATCTCGCCTAGTTGGCAAAATGCGACATGTCTTTTGGCGGCGTTGGATTCTGGACTACAGATGCAGCAGAAGTTGTAAAACGATTCCTTTCTGTATTTTTGTTGCATGTTGGTGTAAAAGGGCACCTGATGAAAGACGAGCTCGCTCTGTGATTCTGAGGTAGCGACATGATAACCTACAAATGACAACCGCTAAAAATGTTTGTCTCAAAGCAACAAAGTGAACCAGCAGTTACAGTGTTTTAAACAGTGTCAGTGAAAGTTGTGAGGACGTCTTTACATGACTCTGCGTGTGCCATCGCCCGTGAAGTGGCCTTTCAGAGGATGATCTACCTGCTCCATCCCGATCGGCTGCCCTCTCTGACCTGCAGAGCGAAGCGGTGACTGAATCCTAGCTGGATAAAGAGTCCACTTCTGGACTCGGCGAGTACGAGCTGCGGTAGTGTGACACCAGCCAGTTATTTTGGACGACAGGAGGGCGACAGAGCATGATAAAATCATTTTCCCTAACTGTCCTGTATCTTTTATACCTTTCGCTCTTCCGCTGTATTCTCCACATTAGGTTTTGTCTCCAAGCTACAAGCATTCTATTATTCACTAATTAGCAGCATTAATAATCTTCAATTAGGCATATAGCTTTGAGTGCATGTAGAAGTCTGCCTCTTTAATTCAAAGTGTGTGTGTGTGTGTGTGTGTGAGCGAGCGTCATCATGACACCCTGTCCTCTGGTTCTCTTGTGGCTTTCCACCCAACACCAACTGCTTAATGAGGGAGTGAAAGGCCATGGGCAGAGGGGGTGTGTGTATGTGCACTGTGAGTGTTTGTGTGTGTGTGTGTCTGTGTAATTAAAGAGCAGTGCCAGCAGGGGGGACCTGTGTTAGAAAGGGTCACCAGGGCGAGCAGCAGGCCGTCACCGACCTTTGGTCATTAACTACCAACACTGCCAATAAAAGCTTCTGTGTGTGTGTGTGTGCGTGTGTGTCAGGAGGCCAGCTACTAAATTACTTTACATCAGTGTTTTACTCAATTTATGCATGTTTGTGCCTCTTTCATTTACCTTATAGGTGAGCAATAAAGCTTCGAGTAGGACTGAACTAAACTGTTCCCGCTGGTTTAAACACTATTGTTACTGGAACTGTAACTGAAAGCTAATTTTCATTATTGATTGGTCTGGGGGTATTTCTATTATTCTATATTAATTAGTTATGTCATTACCTTTTTGTGGAGCCCACCTGTCAGCCTTCTTGTTGTACCAACAAAGACATACCCACGAGATATTCTACTGACGAGGAAAAATAATTTCTTTCTGCACTACCTTAAAATCATCTGCATCAAAGAGCAAATACATTTTATACACTAACATGGCATAGCTCTCAGTTGCCTTTCTTTATTGATTCTGGGCTGTTCTGTCTGTTTTGCTTTGTGACTCCTTCATTCTGCCGGTTGCCATCTGTCCCACAGAGAACAACCACATTGTGGTACATGGTGCTTACAAGAGGCAGCGATTGACTAGCGGTACTGTGTGTGTCTCTGCGCTCGTTTTGTTTTTGGTTTTTTTAACGTCTTGAAGCAGGTGTCTGTTCTGCATATGCACAAAAATGTGTGTGTTTTGCCACCTGTACTCTGGAGTGTGTCCTCTTTATTGTCAAGTAGCGTGCGCGAACTGCCATAGGTTGATTGGTTAGCCTGAGCGGCAGCAGCGTGAGTTAAGGCAGGTGCTTCAGGGCAGCAGGGAGGAGAGCCGGGCGACACCCCCCCCCCCCCCAGCTACAGTGCCTTCCTACTGGGCTTCTGCCTTGGAGCAGCGCCTTGATAGCTGGGTGGGAGCTCTGTGCTCCTGCTGTCCTGATGCTGGGAGGAGATGCTTCTGGGAGGGGAGGAGGAAACATGTACGTGTGTGCTTAGTTGTGGGTTCTGTGGGGGGATCCCGAGCAGATTTGTTTACCAGTAATTCATTCACCTGATTGATAGAGCAGATGCCAGAGCTATGGGCAAAAAACAGTGTTGTGTGTGTTTCAGCACATTCCTATGCATGCTCCGGGTGTGTGTGTGTGTGCGTGTGTGTGCGTGTGTGTGCTCATATCTTCCTGCATACCTGTCGTGTGCGAAAAGATACCTGCACAGGGAGTGGCTCCTGCCATCAAGGGCATTTCCATGTCGCAGAGTTGGGAGTCCGGTTTCTGGCAGAGCAGCCCAGTAGCTCTCTGTCTGCCATCGATTAGATCCGTCTGTCGGCCGGCAGCCCCGCTTACACACTCCTGCCTCGCTACTAATCTTTATAGAGTTGACTTCACTGACAGAGTTATTGCAGCACTTGAAGCTGGGGGGGGGGGGGGGTGACAGAAGGGCAAATGCAGGAGATGGGGAGGAGAGGGTGATGGCGATGACGGACAGGAGTGGAGTGAAAAGGAGGTCCTGGCAGGGTTCATAAAAATACAGAGATTATACGAGACCAGTGGTTTTTCTCCAAATTAGGGATGAAACTGTTGGAAAATTTTGTACATCTGTTCGTTATTGGTATTGTTACTATTTCTATAGACTTATGATATTTTATCTCACACGCACCTCTAAAAGTGCAGACGGAAGTTAGACCATTTGAACCACTATCCGCGTTTAAAACTGAAGCAGACAGTAATGATGCTAACAGGCACCAGCTCAGTATCTACGGAAAGTATGGAAGGAGAATGAGTCTGTACGAGAGCTGGAACCACAGTTTACACTGAGGTGAATGCTAGTCCGTAACCATCGCATGTAGTGACAGCAGGTCTGCGGTCTGAGAGACTGACGCTCACTTTGCTTGATTCTGGGCTGTGTTTTACTCCTCACCAGGGTAGTTTTTCAAATCGCAGTAAGTGCCCGCAGTTTTAATGATAATTAGAATGTGAAATAGTAACCGCTGAAAATGCCGTTATGGTTTACCGCGAAACTGGTCACGTGCCTCAAGCCGCATGCCTGCACAGATCAGGTCAGCTTTAACTATGAGTGTGTCGTTTTTCATGCGATTGCACCTCTTTGCTTCTTTACATTAACAGCTATAATCTGTCCGCTTTTTCACAGTCTGTGCTTTTTTGTGTGAAACTTTAGCGCAGACAGAGAACGAAATAGCGAACAGAAGAATGAGAGAGACACAGAGAGCCCTTGTGTGAATAATGTAAGCTCATAGAAGAGTTGGACTGAGTTCTGTGTGTGTGTGTGTATCTACATGTGTGAACTTTTATTCAGAGCCTTAGGGTGCCAGTGTGGACTTGAAACACTTTTATGTGTTTCTGTGTATGTTGGAGATACGCAGACAGTTTGTGAGGGAGTTGCACAAGAGGCCAGGTAGGTCAGACTGAGCCTTTACGATCTGAAAAAAAAAACAAAAAACGCTTGCACACGCGCGCACACATTTGCAGACACACTCACACAACCACTAACAGGTCTGTATCAGTCTTGTTGTGGCCAGCAGATAGCGGTGTGTTGGTCTGCTTGTCTGGACTGAGATAACAGCAGATCCATTACCCCCTGGAAGCTGAGGTCTGATCACCGGACAGATAGAGCCGCTCACTCACTGTCTGTGGCCCATCCAGCCTCCACCGTGGCGCTGAACAGGATCATAAGCAGGGGCCGAGCGGGGGCAGACTTCTTCTTTGTGGATATTGCATATTATGTATGTTACGGGGGGATTTTACTGTTTGGATCTCTTTCAATTTACAGAATGTTGACTTGTGGAATTAGCTCAGAATATTTTAATGCTTCATCAGGTACTGAATCAAATACATCAAATGATTGAATTATTTGGTCTTTGCCTAAGCCTAGATTAAACTGGTGTTTATGTACAGTACAGGAACCCCAAATCTCTCTTTTTTTTTAATGGGCAGGTTTTGGATGGGACAGTTAATAAATGTTTACATGTTGGTCACGTTGAGGATTTTTATGAATGCACAAACAGCATTGTGTTGTCCAGATAGGCCAGATTTAAACCTCTGGTGAAGGTCAAATGGCAAAGTTAGACAAGAAGATCCATGTGAGCTGTTGAATCGCTTACTGTGTCCACGGGTAACAAACTGTAGCACCTCACAAGCTCACTAATCTATTTAATCTGGTAAAACTAAGGTGCAAAAAAGACTTCTAGCCAAGAAGTAGTCCCACACATGCATATTTTACACCCCGTGAAAAACACAACTTAGGTGGAAGGTAGATTTTGTCACGTTTGGACAGAGCTCTTTCTCATTTTCAGTCTTCTGGCTGCAGCTTCGTCTTTACCATGAGGCAAGAGACTCCTCAATGGTTTTAAAGACGAAGAAGCTGGCTAACTGTGTGTGCACCTTTGTATTTGTGTGCTTACATAAAGCGTTCAGCTATAGCAACAGCTCACATTTATATGCTTTATGGGGTCCAGTTAAGTTCACACGTGTTTGCAGCTATCTGTGTTTTTACTTGGGATCAAGTGAAGTTGATTCATTTATCAAACGAAATAGTTCATTCATTCTGTCTGATACTATATGAAGGTCTTCAGTCCACACTTCTCAATCTTCTCATCTCACTCCCACCAACAAAGTCATTGTAGTATAATACAAAAATATCTGCTTTTCGTTCTTTGGCACATTGCTCCTTGATCTAATAGACACTAAAGGAGAACTTACGCCTTTCAGCTGCATCCTTTTTTTTTCAACATGGAGGTGAAGGTATAGTACAAATTGGAATAAAGTGAATATCGTGAATGTATCTGTGGTTAATAATACAGCTTTTATGTCGTGGTGAGTGAGAGGGAGTGTGACGAGTTAACACTGTGCTCGTATTGTGGATCAGTTTGTGTACAGGGGTGGAAAAAAGAGGGAGATAGTAGAGGCAAACAGGGCAGCTATCAAAAGCCACAGGCTTCTTTAAACTCCATCTCTGTTCCTGTGTCTGTTCTTCTCTCCTCTCTCTCTCTCTCTCTCTCTCTCTCTCTCTCTCTCTCTCTCTCTCTCTCTCTCTGTCGCTCTCCCCGCTCCCTGGCCATGCTGATGATTGACGGCCTGAGGGTTTTAATGGGCACTGGAGAGCAGGAGCTGAGGTCGGGGTTGTCATGGCAACTAGGAGAAGGGGCCTTTTGCTGCTGCTTCACCTGAGTAGTGTGGAGCCTCGTTGGCTGACTGAGGCAGCACACACACACACACACACACACACACTCTCTCTCTCTTGCCACGCATACCAGCAGCGCTCCCCATTCACTCTTCTTTCTCTCTTTGAGCTGCCCCGCCGTACATCCAGCCATCTCTCTCGTCCTCTTTATTCCTTTTCCCTTTTTTAATTTCGTCCTCCTTCTCCCTTTTTCTTTCCTGCGTCAGCCCCATCATTGGAGATCACATTTATATGCTTTATGGGATCCAGTTAAGGTCAGAAGGGTTTTGCAGGCTTCTCTTCACACATTGTGCAGTATATACATTCTGTTATGTCTGATACTACATAAAGGTCTTCAGTCCAAACTTTGCACGTGCCAACTAGAGATACAAACAAACAACCATTGTTAACTGACCTCCCTCCTTGTTTGCCTTCTCTGTCTGTTTAAATGTCTCCCACTCACTCTGTCTCCACTTCCTGCTGTGGTTGTCTGTGTCCACACTTCGTGAGTCTCTTATCTTTTATTCAGAGTCCCACAGATTCACACCCTCTTACTAGCAGTGTATGTGTGTGTGTGTTGTTTGCCCTGCCGCGTGGCCCCGGGGCCTTCTAGTGTCTGGGCCATGCAGGTCAGCTGAGGGATCTACGCTCTGGAGTGGGGGAGGAATGGGAGGAGGGTGCTGTATGATTGTTTGTGTTTGAGTCCAGGATTGTTCACTAGAGAATGCATTTTATAAAACAGAGATATTAGCACTATGACACTATAATCGCTGGACTGATTAGCTCACATTTAGGACAGGCTAAGGGAAACATTATGTATAAAAGAAACCAGCGCGGAATGGCTTTTGCTCAAGATGGGATGCAAACCACAGTATGTTTGAAAACATTTTTAATTTAGCTTTAAGCGCTTGAACGTACAATCTATGCTGTTATGTTCCCTCTGAGGACAGCGTGTCACTATGGAGGAGTGCTCCTTGTGCCTTTATAATCCAGCCCGCATAGTGCCGTGAACATCCTGTAGCACCTGTCCTCGTTGTGACTTTCTTCTTCGCTTCTCTTACCAATCTGACCATGTGTGAATGTTGAGCTCTGACAAAGCAGTTATGACCAAACGTTGACTGTCCGCCTCGCTGCTTCAAAAAGATATCCAGAGCAGCGAGTGTCACATCTGTCTTCTCTCAGTTGTTGAAAATGATTATAATTGAGAACAAGGATGAAGGAAATGCTGCCAGTAGTATATTTGAAGGACACATAGTGGGTTGCTCCTGGATAAAGCAAGATATATCAATCAACCAGTATTAAAGATTTACATTTTTGATGTTATGCGGTGAATTTCTAAATCTAAAATAGCATGAAGAAGTGCTGAATGTTGGCGTTAAAAACTTCTCAGTCAAATACTTTTACGATTTTGTCCTGTGTCTCCGCTAATTGCTCATGATACTTTCTTTTTTTGTTTTCAGAGTGCGGCCGCGGCCCCTAGTCCAGTGATGGGCAACATGCCACCCAATGACGGCATGCCGGGAGGACCCATGCCCCCGGGCTTCTTTCAAGTAAGAAAAGGGAACTTTCTAACTTTATCCCTCACCCATCCCCACCTTCACCCAGGCAATCCCTCCACCCATCCCATATCCATCGCTAAGCCTATCCTTCTGTCTCCTCCTCCTTTTTTAGCCCCTTTAGCTGTCCTAATCCCTGTCCAGATGTTCCCTTCTCTGTCTCCCTGCCTCCATCCCATATGTCCATGCTTGGGTTGTTAACTCCTGGTGCTCCTGGAGTTTTTGTGATACATTGTGTCCACACAAATACAAAATGCTGTGCTCGTATTGGTTATTTAGGATGAGGAGAGCAGGCGATTTTCTCTGGTTCATATTGCCTCACTGACTCCCCTTGTCATCAGTGTTCTCTAAAAAGGTGCCTAAGAGGCCGACGAGGTCACACACACTCTCTTTTGTTCAATCTCTCGCGTTTCTCTCCTCCGTTCTTAATTTGACACATTGACACACATTAAACTAGTAACACTTGTAAAACAGGGGTTTTAAAACATCCACAGCTCCAAATATGTTCATGGAATTGATGAAGGTGAAAAAAAGAACAGAAAATTTGCATTCACCTAAAACTGTAAAACTACTATAAGTACCTGTAAAAGTTTTCTGAGACAACGGCAACATCACAACTGTGGTGGAAAAGTTCGAAGCAGCTGCACTTAAATCTTACTCGCAAGTATCCACGCAACATGTCATAGCATTACTTGTCCTAGATTTGGAAGCAAATCATTTTTTTTACAAAACAAACGAAAAAGGATGGCAGATAGAGACTGAGCAGAATGATTGCACCTCCGGCAACATGAAGCTACAGCCAGTTAGCTTAGTTTAGCTCAAATATTGAAACCAGGGGACACACCGTCTGCCTCTGTCCAGAGTAGCCCCTCTCCCTATGTTGTGCCTAGTTAGTTTACACCCTACATATCACAAGTGTTAAACACCCTGTCACAGATAGCTAAGCTAACCCGCTGCTGGCTGCTGCTTCATTTTGTCCATGAATGCATGAAAGAGATATTTTCTCATCTAACTTGCAACAAGGAAGCAAATAAAAGTGCTATTAACTATTTTGCTCAAGTGTAAAACACTGCTATCCTTATTGTTAAATTGATTGGAGCTGGTATTATTAGTGGTGAAGTGATCAGTCAATCTATCAACAGAATGAGAACTTTTTCAGGCAGAAGCAGCAAACGTTGCTTCCACGTTCTCAGATACGATTGTGCTGAAAAAACGAAATTGATGTGTGATGTAAACCAACAATTTTCATCAACATCAATTCAGCTATTAATTTGAAGAAATAAAATTGAACTAGTCATAAAAAATTCTGATTGTTAAGCTTGTTATTTTTATATATACACGTGTAGTTATGTTGCCAGGATTCTTTTCATATTATAAACGAAGCATATTGTACAGGTTTGCTTGCATTGGCAGTTTGTTGTACTGTATAGCCATTTTCCTTGTTGTCTGGCGCGTTGATTGGCAGCAGGTCATGTGCTGTGCGTGTGTGTCTATGTGCGTGCTGGGGTCGTGGAGAATGTTAATGATGTATGAGCAGAGAGCTGGGCAGGGAGAAAGCTATCTGTGGTGTTGCGTGAGTGACATTGCTTTCCATAAATAGACGCTGTATGCATGGCAGACTGACAGACAGGCAGGCAGAGAGACAGGCAGGCAGGCAGGCAGACAGACAGGCAGGCAGAGAGACAGGCAGGCAGACAGACAGGCAGGCAGAGAGACAGGCAGGCAGGCAGGCAGACAGACAGGCAGGCAGACAGGCAGAGTGACAGGCAGGCAGACAGAGAGACAGACAGGGAGGCAGGCAGATATCGAGGCAGCATGGGCAAAAGAGAAACAAGGAACATTTGGATAGATGGTTGTCTTCTCTTCTCTTCTCTTTTTTCTCTTCTCTTTTTTTCTCTACTCTCATTGTCTCTTCTCTTTTCTTCTTTTCTCATCTCTCCTCTCCTATCCTCTCCTCGTCTTTCCTCTCCTCTCCTCGTCTCTCCTCTCCTCTCCTCGTCTCATCGCTCCTCTCCTCTCCCCTCCTCTCCTCTCATCTCCTCTCCTCTCCTCTTCTCTTCTCACTGCTTAGATCAGCTAATCAGAGAAGCAAAGCAAGCAGAAGGTGAAGAATAAAAGTCTGAACACACAGCAGGCATAGTGCAAATAAAAAATGTATAAAATGTTTTCTGCACCTCTCCAAACTTAACATTATGTAACTCCAAATGAAGCTGACATGTTGTAGTATATTTGAATGTCCCATGGCATGATCATGTGATTTCTTCTCAACTTAAGCAAGACCTAGAATCACACACAGCTCTCATGGTGGCTGACATTCACTCCCCGGTGAACTTATGGTTGCAGAAAGTGCAGGCTACTGACTTTTCTGCAGTTCAGTTATTCATTCCGATGAAGGGGAAGCAGATTTATTTTTACCAATCTTTCCTACATGTAGGTGAGTTTCTACTCATGTTTTCATCTGACTAGTCAGTGGACAGATAATGTGAAGTGTATTAGAGTCAAACTTTATTTTCTACATTTTTAGTGAAGTGAGCAATGTTTTGTCTGTAGAGTTGTGAATTCTCCAAAAACAGAATTTTCTGCATGCTTTAGTCATTTCTCATCTAAACTCTGGTCCAGCCCTCTCTAACCACCGTCCTGCTGTATGCCTGGCATTCTTCTCTGTGACATTTCTTCACTCACCCCATTTCTGTTGTCTTTCAAACGAATATTTTCTGCTCACACGGGCTGGTTCAGTGACTCATGTTAATCACCAGTGTGAACTGGTCGCATGCAGTCTGGGTGTGTGTCTGTGTGTGTTGCTAACGTTTTACCCAGTAGCAAAGTAAGCAAAGTAATTACCATAGGTGACCCCAACACTGTTATTGGATACAGTCCTGGGAGAGAGGGATGAGGGGCAAAGTAGGGAAATAGGAGTAAAATGAAGGTTGAGGGCACCGGCTGTGGTGTCTATGATGTATACATTTGGTATATTATCCTCCTCTTCTGCGTGAAAGTGCATAACTGCTGCGTCACAGCCCACATGGGGAGGACAAGATGGAAAAAAGCATGGCGATGACAGGGAAGGGGAGAGAAAGAGACTTCAGAGAATGTGAGGAGAGATGGAGGTAAAGACAGAGAGGATAAGGAAAGTGGCAGAAAAAGGAGGAGAGGACAAAACACTGAGCCGTCAGGAATATCTTCGAATGTGTGCTAGCTAATGACAACAGTGGACGGTTGATAGATCTCATCTGCAGCTTAGAAATGAAATATACTGTACTAGGAAAATGCTGCGTTTTACTGTTTAGTTTTATTATGCGCATGCAACAGCAGTTGTATTGACTGGACTGAATAATGAGAAAAGGACACAGAATCAGGAAGATACCGCTAGTAATAAGGCTTACGCCTTTGTCCACAAAAAGCAAATTAGATCAAATGTGCTCTGGATATTCATGTGGTTCATCTGTCAAATAATGCTCCAAAAACCCCTTTTTGTTGACTTTATGCTCTGATCTACACGTGGTGTTCCAGGTACTCAAAAAGCGTAATACGCCCCATTAAGTGTGTAAACCAGTTAGGGTCAACCCGCCCCTTTCTACTAAACTGGAATCCGTTCTCCTGCCAAAAAAGGGATCCAAAGTCAAAGGCTCCGTGCAGGTAAATGCACCTCATCAGGGAAAACACAAAAAGCGCAACCAGAGGATCAGGTATGATTACACGCCTAAAAACAAGCAACCCAAGTATCAAAGGAAATGTAAGAACCTGTTCAAGGCTGACACGTGGCGGGGAAATGGTGAATTAGGGAGACATCAGCTCTGAGTCATTTATTTATCAAAGGTGAGTCTGATCTCAGGGTTCATTCGGGTCAGTCTGTTGAAGAGACACAGGTGACGACGGTGAAGTCCTTCAGGAAAGAAACTGAAGAGACTGAAAATGGTGGCTCAGGTAATATTTATTAGGTTGAGGTCAAATGTCATATCCTCGTGTTGGTGTTGGTGCTTCAATGGAGAATTTAGACCTCTGTTTTAGACCTCGGTTAGGCGAAGGACAGAAAGATAATCGCTAGGTTGTTTTTGGCTCTTGTGCGCAGAACAGCAAGCATAATGGCCAAGTGACTTGACCACTGCACAAAAGACGCAGTGTGTGTTGGAAAAAAGCTCTGTCTAGAGAAGCTAAAGGACCAAGATGAGAGTGTAAACGCAAACATTTCACTTCTACCTGAACCACAGGAACTATCTCTGACTCCTATTTTCTCCTGACAATTCTCCTTGAATGACAGACACTTAAAAAACGAGAAGGAAACATTTTCTCTGTCCATTGTCTGCTTGTAGCCACCGGGACTTTGTTCAAAAACACTGATAGCTCTCCAGATAAACAGTGATTTAAACGTAGCCTTTGTCTCCTTTCTGTATGTGGGTGTCATCAGCACCTTTTCATCGGGGCACGTTTTATCTGTTTAGTGGCATAGGTGAAAACTCCCTCCAAACATTTCCCTGTATGTTGGTGGAACTTCAGTTGGGAGCCTCAGACGTTCCTCTGAGGTAAGGGCATCGCAGATGGAGGCTATATAAATCATTAGGTGTCTCCTCAAAATGTTTGAATGCTTGTCAGCATTTCACGGCCGTGCTCGCGGAGAAAACACCCCTGATAGCATATTCCCATCCCTGAGCTGACATGTTGCCATGCTGTATACCATGAGCTAGCAGGAGACCTACTGCTGCCACCGCTGCTCTTTGTGGAATGTTAGGAAGGAATGACAATGAGTGTGCATTCAGTGTGTGTGTGTGTGTGTGTGTGTGTGTGTGTGGTGCTGTTCCTCCTGGCTTTGTTTGTTGTGTTCAGTGATGCAGGCTGCTTTGTGTTCTCGCTTTGTGTGTGTGTGTGTGTGTGTGTGTGTGTGTGTCCGGTAGTTTGACAGCAGTTACACACTGCCCTCTAGTGTTAAAAGCTGCAAACATCAGAGGAAGACTAGAGCTCCTGCATGTCGTTCTCTCCATTCCTCTCTCTCTCTTTTTCTGTTTGTGTTAGTGGTCCATCAGGGCAGCGGTGTGGGTCTTCCTTAAGCTGAAGTGTGTGGTGGGGAGGCAAGGGGGTTGTGTTGATGGGGTTGTGGTACTGTGCCAAGCTGTTATCTCCTTAGCCGGGTAGAAAATGATTTTATTAATTGCTTCATTTAACGCTCCCCCGTCCCCCTCCTTCTTCCCCTCTCCTACATTAATACACAAACAACGCCACACAGACTCGTACACACAGATCCAAGCTTACACTCTGCGAACACCTCTGTGACAGTTGAAATGTTCTTTGCCTACCTCTGCAGGGAACTGTAGAGAAAACAGTGTGGCCATAAAGGCCATATGCTGTCCCATTCACATGTAATAGCAGGAAAGCCCAGGGTGGCCCAGCCAGAGTAGCTATGCCCCATTTTGAAACATTATATGGAGGAATAAGAGAGAAGCACAGTGTGTGTGTGAAAAAGAGAGAGAGAGATTGTGTATTTGCCACATTTCAGGGAAGAAACTCCAACAAGTTAAAGACTTGAGTTTTAGTTCAAAGTGTGATATGGCAATGTTGTACTTATAGTAAAGCTAAGGCTCCAGAAAGTGAATGCAGTGTGTGTGTGTGTGTGTGTGTGTGTACCAGAGAGCCAGACTGCTGCAGCTGGGTCAGTGCAGCCAGACCCACAGGGGTGTCTTGTTAGAGACACACACACACACGCGCACACACACACACACACAGACAACCTCTGAGGTCAGACCGAGCTGGCGCAGCATTAGCCCCAGTGTGAACCTGCTGAGAGACGGAGCGAGCCAGTACAGCTGGTGTTAACAACCCAAAACATACACACACAGAGTGGCAGAGCAACCACAGTGGCACCGGTACAAACGTCATAACTGTGCCAGCACTGTCGGAGAACATTGTATGTTCAATCAAATAAACATTTTCATACTGCTGCATAGATTACTGCTCGGTTAATAAACGGCTTTGGGCTGCTTCTCAGACGAGCCATTCTCATGTCAATGAGCTGGATAGAATCAGTGCAGCGAGAAAAGGCAACCTGCCATGTCTGGAAAGGATAAGAAGCACCTGTCTTAAGAGTCTTGTCGTTGCTGTTGCTGAGCTCAACATTTGTGCTTTTCTAGAGAAGGGTTGGGAGTCTGTGAATAAGTGTTTCTGCTCATGAGCAGTATTGTTTTCACGTGTAAGTAAAAGCTCATCTCTCCTGCCAGAATGCGTGCTCTGGTAAAGCGGACCTGGCAGCGCTGTAGCTCTGCCTGTGGGAATGCGCTTGTTTCAAGCTGTCAGTCAAGCATGTTTATTTTCCCACATGTAGCAGCGCCTACAGGTTCCTGGTGCTCAGCTCTGTCGGCGTTCCACCATCCAGCCAAGCCAACGGAGCACTCGCACAGGGAGGGCGGCGCATTGGGATGGGTGGAGAAAGTGGGGAAGAGTCAGAGCCTCTGTGTGTGTGTGAGTGTGTGTGAGTGAGTGTTTGACGTGTGTGAAGGATGAAAGATGCGGGTACCTGTACAGCTGTCTCCTTTCTAAAAAACAGTGCACACAGGTGAAGAGGTGTCGTGTGTTAGTGCCAAAATGATTAGTGAGTCAATGTTAATCAACAGACAATTACGTAGACTAATTGACAATAATGGTGATAATAGATCCAATCATTTCAAACAGCGTATGTGTAGAGTTTGCAAATTCACTTTGGTTCCCCAGCAGTGCCCACTGATCTGTCTTGTGTGAGGACACTTGATAGATAAGTACAGCACATCACTTGCACCAGTTTTCCCACTTATCTGCAAACAAAACTTACGCAGAGAGGAAAAATGTTAAAGACGATGTGATTTTATTAAAATGGTTTCTGGTTCTAGCAGAAATATGCTTATTGAATATATATAATATATTATATTATAGCAATAGCAATTGTCACTGGGTCAGACAAGTCAGTTAAGTGTATGTGCACGTGAGCATGTGCATGCAAAATTATGTAAACATGTCTACCAGGGTGTAGACGTGTGAAAGTGTGTGTGTGAGAGAGAGTGTTTGTGTGTCAGGTTGTTTCACAATGATAATCCCCTAATCCATGATGGTAGATGCGTACCTGTTGAAGTGACACCCACCTCCAGGCCTCCTATTCAACATGCAAACAAATTCAAACCAGCTATACCCCCCACACACACACGCACACACACACACACACACACCTGGCACCTGAGAGAAGATCTTACTTTCACTAATGATGAAAGAGGAAGATGTCATATTCACACTCATCACTGCTACGTTGCACAACTCGCACACGTGTCCTCACATGCGTTCCGGCCTCTAATGTTACCTGATAGCACGGCGCGTGACGGAGCCTCTGGCAGAGTAGTAGATAAGCCAGGTCTGGCAGCGGGTGGTCCTCCTTCTCAGTATTAATGTTCAGGTAGTAACAGATCGCTGCTGGAGAGGCTCCTGTTTGAGTCGGATGAGGTAACTCTAGGAAGAGCCAGAGGTCAAAGTTCGCACAGTCTTCTGATACTGTATTCACTTTAAAGTATTTAACACAGTGTGTGTGTGTGTGTGTGTGTGTGTGTGTGTGTGTGTGTGTGTGTGTGTGCCATGAGAGTGAATGGTTCATTCTCTCTAAAAATCCAAACTGAAACTGCACTTTATATACCACAAATGATTAAGGGTGGAGATTTTAATGGACAGTTTTATATTGTGCTAGATCTTAAAGAGCTTCACAAGGTGTCATTTCAGATGAGTCGTAGTAATCCTATGATTTTATGTTATCCTACTTCATATGGTAACTTAAGAAGTGCAATAATAATGTGTATCCGTCCCACGTCGACAGCCCCTCGAGTGATTTAGCCTTTTATAAGACTATGCTGATCACTTAACTCATTCCATTAGCTGGTTCAAGTTAGTCTGTACTTGACAGTACATCTCCGAATAAGGAACAAGAAATATTTGTGAGATGTCATCTTTCAGAGAGATCGATTGCCCACCCTTACCAGTTCCTGACCTTCAATTTTGAGCGGAATTGAGTGAAGTCCATTTGTTTTGCCAGTGATAATCATCGGGTTCAATATTTGGCAGTTCTCCAGAAAACAGCAAAATTGTGGCAATTAGAAAATAAGTCTGCATTTGGAAAAACTGTGCCTTGAACTACATGGTTATAATTTAACATTGGTTAAAGTTCACCTCGTGAATTGATCTGACCTCATTCTGGCAATTAAATGTTCCCGCAAATGGGAATCAATGTGGCCCTCTGCTCGTGTCAGGGATGAATCTTATACCTTTTATTCCTTGTTGAAGGAACAGTTCAATGATATATATTGAAACATGCCTTAATAATTCTGATCATATGCTAAATACATTGTTTTTAATGCCTACCTTGACACCAGCCATACACTAACCTCTGCCTTCTTCTAAGTCCTTGAACTCTTTACCCTTTTCTCAATAATATCCCCTCACACACACACATTTTAATCTTGATCAATCTGGTTTCCTGCAACATGTCTGGACCGGCCATTCAGCTCTATTTTGTTCCAACAACTCCTAAGATAAATGTTGTCATGCCTTTCCTAGCAGCCACTTATTTATTTTTCGACTTGACAATAATGAGGTATCATACATCGCCTGTTCAAATGCTGGTGGTGTTTCTTTGTTGTATATTGGAGTTTGGTATTGATTCTCAGTAGGATTGGCAATACTATTTCCAAGCATTTTAGAACTGGAGTGGTCACTCGTTCCTGTAATAGTGTCAGAAATATTTCCAAAATGCATAACGTAACATGCAGAAAATGAAATCAACTCATACGCGGTTCTCTCCTATTACCTCGATTTGTTTAACACTACAGAATAAATGCTCACTCTAATAAAGGCTGTTCCTAAAAAGAGAATGTAAAAATGAATTTTGAATTATGTGAGCATCTCAAAGAAAATCCCATCCACTAATAAAACTAGAGGTAAGTGAGAAAATGTTTTTGGAATTTGAGTGAACCAGCTCATGTTGTCCTTTCAATTATAATTCCAATGCTCTCATGTATAGTTTAATAGTTTCCCCAAGCCGCCTTGAATACCACCAAATACATTATCATAGCAGTGTACTGACATCTTTGTATGTTTTTTATTTCACCAGGGTCCACCAGGATCTCAGCCTTCCCCTCACACGCAGCCTCCTCCACACAATCCCAGTAATCCCATGATGGGACCTCACGGACAGGTAAGTTGGAAACATTTACTAAATCTTTTCCTTTCCCTCAACTATTGGGCTATAGTTCATTCCCTACGTCCACTCTCTCACTCATTCAGTCACACAACAAAAGTGTACAAACCCTCGTGTTGTGCTAACAGACAGGACTGGCAGCCTCCATAATGGTGGGTTGAATGAATAATTTAGCTGCGTTGGCCCAGCTGTAAGGAGCGGAGGTGCATCTGGAGGGCCTCCTCTCTCCCTCAGCCCAGCACTCACCATCCCATAGTCCATCAATAGACCATTAATATTGCAGGACAGCCTGACACGATGCAGGTCTTAGCACACAAACCTACCACAACATGGTCAAGGGAGGAGAGGAGAGGAGAGGAGGAACAACGAGGGTTAAAAAGAAAACGGTAGTAAGCCAGTCTTTGCCTCAAGGTACTAGTATTGGTATTATATAACTTGTCCTGAACAAGCAAACACACACACACACACATTATAATTACCATTGAAAGCTGGTCTCCTGTTGTATTTGTGTTGCGCTTATCTCTGTGTGAAGAGGATGATATGAACGTTATTCTGCTGTTCATGCTCCGTAACCAAAACAAACAGCTCTTCCTCAATCAGTATTCGAATCAGCATGTTTCCCCTTGATGCTAAAATACGCCGATTGATTCTGGAATTAATTCTCATCATCCGAAATATGGCACACTGTACGTTGGTATTTGTGGTTGCAGCAGTGTACCCTCATAGGCAATTCTGAGAACCATCTGTCCAGGGTGCTTTACATTATTCACTAGTTGTTCACTGCCTGTTGTTGTGCCCTAGCAGCTGAAACGTCTGTGTGAAGGGTGTCTTCAGTTTCTCTTACGGCTCACACTATTTTCATGCATTTTGTTAGTGCTGTTTTCTGTGACACACATGAAAAAACAAATGTCCAGCACAAAACAGAAAAGCCCCAAGATGCAGAACACTGCCCCTCCATCCTCATGTTGTTCTTCTTTTCTGCTCTCTCTCGCGTATTGTTCTTCCAGGCTCAAATGTTCCGTCCCGCATGTGTTCTCTTGCTCTTTCTTTTATCTGTCTCCCTTTACCTTTATCCTAATGGATTTTATCACCTCAGGTTTTACTTTTCTAAATTTAATGACAAGCTCCTTCTTCTAAGGACATTTAACACAAAAACAATACATTGTTCTTTGACACAACAGCTCCCCCTGCTGTTGTTCAAAGCTAACACCTCAAAGTTAGAGAAAGAGTTTTTCAGTGTCTTCTGTGTTTGTTTTTTACAAATTACAAATATATGTTGTTTATCAAGATGAGATCACTTTACATGAAGAACACATTTCTACTGATCATTTTTATTGTAGACTGATTGCGATATGATTTTAATATCAATATTTATATTATCCCTGCGATAGACTGGCAATTCGTCCAGAGTGTACCCCGCCTCTCGCCCGAAGGCAGCTGGGATAGGCTCCAGCACCCACCGCGACCCGGTTTCGGATAAGCGGAAGACAATGGATGGATGGATATTTATATTATTGATATTTAAAAACACAGTTTATGAATGCTCCGTTATTAATACTGAATCTGAACTTGACATTAACTGAGCTGATGGTGACAATAACTTCATGATGTTACCCTCACAGCACGTATGACACATATCTCCTATCATTACAACATTATGATTTCTGCTACAGAATTCATAAATTTTAGCTGCTGTCCTCTTAAAAGAGAAGTTAGATTTAATGATAACTGAATGAAAAATACTGATGATCTTATAGAGCTTATATTGCTTTTGATGAATATACGGTCACAGGCAAACTTATCTGGGATATTTTGAAGCCTGTCGGTCGCGAATTACAGCAAGTATCCAACATCATGCTGAAATATATTAATGATCATCCTTCCTGTGTTCGTCCCGCAGCCATTCATGTCTCCACGGTACCCAGGTGGCCCTAGACCCTCCCTCCGTATGCCAAATCAACCTCCTGGGAGCATCCCTGGGTCACAGCCTCTGCTGCCAAACAGCTTGGACCCCACCAGACCCCAAGGTAAAGCGAACACGTGATGTTATTTCAGAGATGCTACAGTTTCACCCTTTGCCAAGTAATCTCATATTCGCATCTTGTGCTTCCGCGCTAACAAGCTGCACCCTCTGTGTCTAACCACAGGACATCCAAACATGGGAGGTCCAATGAGAATGAATCCCCCAAGAAGCATGGGAGGCATGGGTCCACAGGTAGGCCGCGGTTCTATTAAGGGCTGTGTTAATGAGCATGTCAGGACAGTGAATGTCGTCCTTCATCACCACCAGCTCTGCAGCTGCCACACAGTCAGTGTCAGTGAACTAACCTATTGTTTGGTTACACGTGCGATTAGAAATAGCTATAAGGACAAACAGCAGGTTATATACTGCATGCCGATATTGCTGCTGAAGAGAAAATGTGGTTCTGCCAGACTTGTAACCTAAAATGTAAGAAGCGCACTGATGACTTGCTTGGCTCAGGCCAGACTCCCCCACAGCCAACTCCAGTTCTACATGTTAATTCCTACTTGCTGACTCCCAGGTAGGGAGACAAGCAGTAGGCAGAATACTCAGACTGCTCTGAGCAAGCCGCTACCAGCACATTTTGGCCCCAAATTGTGCCATTTTTGGCACTGCTGGATTCCTTTTATCAACTTAATTTTTGTTGATATGATTCAGTGTAATACACAAGATGCTTAAACTTCAGTGTCCTTTTGAATTACCATTACCAGACAGCTGCTTCATTCTGCACCCAACCACCTCCTGCTCCAACATCACCACACACAAAGACATACACATACTCTCCCCGTGCCCCTCGGCCCCTTTCTGTGCCACCCTGGCTCGGTGACTTTGGCACAAAGCGCGCCAGCAGCTGGTGTGGCATCTGCTCGACAAGTGTAATCGTCTGCTGAACAAAACTCTTCCTCTGAGTGGAGCGGCTTTCTGGCCTGCTCCCCTACACGCTCCTTCTTTCACTCAGTCACACATACATACATATCCCAGTACAAGAATACAGTACCAGCCAAACCCGCCTGCTGGGCAGCCACGAAAACATACATGCAAATGCACACAGGGGAGCATGGACACATAGAGACAAAAGCACACACAGCCCCCACACACACATAATTAAACACTAGCTAGTGGGATGAGTGAGTGATTATCTCTGACCTTCATTAACAAACAAACCTTTAGACAGAAAAGGCGTGAGGCGCCGTGCTGACGTTGTGTTCCTCTCTCTTTGTGTAGAACTACGGTGGAGGGATGAGACCTCCTCCGAACTCCATGGGGCCAGGGATGCCCGGCATGAACATGTTAGTAGACTGAAGAAAAGAAGTGAAAAGAATTACTTCCAGAAAGGCTGTACTCTGTTGAAACTTTGCGTTTATGTCTGTAGTTTGTGCTGATTGATGGGCACAGGTCTCGTAACGTTATTTGATCTGTAAAATCTAAAGCAGTTAATATTAGCAGTAGTAAGTATTTGCTGTTTTTGCTCATGTTTCGGCCATTTGGGGCAAATTGTGCTTTGAAAATGTGAAATTTCTAAAAGGCTGAATTTTCAAATACTCAACCTGCTTTCTTTATAAACTTAATTATTTATTTCAAGTGAGGCAACAATAACATGCATCTTCCTTATCTTTGAATAATATGTATGTAATTTTGTTGTCCCGTTCCTTTTTCATTTCCAGGGGTCCCGGTGGAAGAGGTCCATGGCCGAACCCCAACACTAACTCAGTGAGTCACATTCTCTCACATCTTTATCGCCTACCCGACTGACTGTGTTTACAATATCTGTGTCTCATGTTTCGTTTCACCTCTGCTCTATTCTCTCCACAGATAGCTTATTCATCTTCATCTCCAGGAAACTATGTGGTAAGTGTCCCGTCATGGACTCGTGTTCGACCACGGGCCATAAATTACCTGTCATGCTGTGATATCTTACAGGCACGCTGCCGTCTACACGCACTCAGCGCTCATTTCTCTTCTTCTCTCTGCCTCTTAGGGCCCTCCAGGGGGAGGCGGCCCACCAGGAACTCCCATCATGCCTAGCCCCGGAGGTGAGTTATACACTTCACTTTCCCATCTGATTTCTACTTTAATCCAGTGTTAAGCGAGGGAGAAACATCAGATCTGTTCTCTGTCAGACATGCATCTCTCTTTGGGAAACAAGCAGAGATAGGACTTTAAATACTTAAGGAATTTAGCCTTTAGGAATGTTTTTGTAAGTGCATTATTTCCTAACATCTCCCTATTGTTCTTTCTGACATACATAAAAATGTTGCTTGAGTATCCATTTTCTACTTCAGACACATTCAGCTTGTCCACCATGTTTTCTCAGTGTTGACGCCATAACATGCGAAGCAGTCAAACGAACGATCCACCTCAGCTTTGACGCAATCTAATCTCTCTGTGGAGAATAAGCTGAGAGCCAAACCGAGGGTTGATATCCTGTAGATATTCTGTTTCTGTTGGCCTGTGGAGAGCTTCTTTTTGTGTCCACTATTTATTATTTATATACGTACCTCTATTGTGATATGTTGCCAGGGCAACCTTTTGCACAAAACACTCCTGCTCACACGTACGCTGGGAGAGAAAACATATTTCCACTGCAGTCGCCAAGATTGTGTGCACGCACACTCACATCCACACTAAACTTTTACAAAAATGCACACCTCTCCCTCAGTGTTGCCCCCCCCCCCCCCCTCCAGCAGTCACAAGCCAGAGTCGGGTACACAGCAGACAAGATACTGTATCTCCCCTACTTTGCAAATGCTGTGTCCATCTCTTTCTCTCTCTTTTTACCTGCTTTTTTCTTATTTTCTTCTCACAACATTCTGCCTACAATGTCAGGTCAAGGTCTCTTCTGAATCTTTCAGGAGATGGCAGATGCTGACTTCCCTTCATTTATCTGGACTGTAGCTGGATGTATAGTAGAAAGAGACAAATTAAAGTGAAACATTGTCAGATACAGAGAACAACGGTGCCCATTAGTCACTCGAGTGGAGCAGCCTGCATTACTTCCCATTTATCAGCCCAGTCCATGCCCCTTTTTTAGAACAGTTTGATAAATATGCGAAACACAGAGATTTACAGGTATCTCTAATAGAGCAACAGGAAAAGACTCTTTTATAATAGTCTGAAAGATTTGAACTATTTTTTCTTCACAGATTCAACAAACTCAAGTGAAAACATTTACACAATGATGAACCCTATTGGCCCTGGTGGAAATAGACCTAATGTAAGTTTTTGTGTTTCTCCTTTTATTCATATTCTATTTAAAAATATAAAAATCTTAATGGGTTATTTGTCCCTATGTCATCCTTTCCAAGCACGAAAAAAAGTGTTAATTTATCTGTTATTTGTCTTTAGTTCCCAATGGGACCTGGTCCTGATGGACCGATGGTTGGAATGGGTGCTATGGAGCAGCATCATATGAATGGATCACTAGGTGAGTACCTGTCATAAGCTCCTGAGTACAGAGAGCTAAGCACATTACTTGTTAAGTACATTTAGAAGTGGAACTCTGCCCCCTTATGGCCGGTAGAGGAAGTGATCTGCCTCCTGCTAGTATTGATCAAACCTAAAACACATTAGCGAGGCAGTGAGCAAGCCAATTGATCATTTAGATTGGTGAGACATGATCAGTGAAGCTAGTGAAGTTGGTGCTCATCTGTATCTGAAACAAATAGCTTAATTAAAGGTCATTTTACCTGTGAGAGAACAGGCTTTTTCTCTTTGCACTGGATGTCCTAAACTGATGTTAAATTAATAGAAGGATGCCGAGCATCAGTTAACTCTCGGCTTGTAATGATTCAGGTTTCTCCTTTTTCATTTTGTGATTAAAGGCTCTGGTGACATGGATGGGTTGCCAAAGGTAAGGCTGAGTATTTTCTCTATCCATCTTATTGTGAGTTTGTGTGTTTGTATCACTTCAATATTGACATTGTGGTTTCGTTTCCTCTTTGGTGTAGAATTCTCCCAACAACATGGCAGGCATGAACAATCCCCCTGGCACCCCACGGGACGACGGCGAGATGGCAGGCAACTTTTTAAACCCATTCCAAAGTGAAAGTGTGAGTAGCAAAAGGGGACAACACACACGCTAAGCTAGGAACACAGAAAAACACTCAAACGAATCACTTATTTCTGCACAGTACAGTAATATGTGCACACATGTGATTTAGATTTAGATTTTATTTGTCACATGCACAATACGATATGCAGTGAAATGCTCTGTTCCAGTAGCCCGCTTCAACAGCAGGACCACACTCAGAACTGTAATTACGTATGAGAGACTGATAAAATCCTCAATTTATGTTTGGATTCAAAGCCGTCCAGATTTCCCCTATAGCTGAGTAAACAGATGTGCATCAAACTGAAAAACACAGTTGATTGAGCCCTGTTTTCCTCAGCAGATTAGTATGGCTAGACTCCGCTCCGTTTGCTGCTGGCTTACTGACATCAGTAGTTATGTGTTGTGTGCTGAAAGCAGAAAAAAAGCTGCTGTACTGGACATCGCATTCACTTTAGTTGGTTGTTTTGCTTTTATTTTGAACAGTTTAATATAGTGTTTAAACAAGTTTAATGTAGTATTGGCTCATCATTTCTCTCTTCTTTCTCTCTCTTAACAGTATTCACCCAACATGACGATGAGTGTGTGATTTCTTTTTTTATCTTTATTTTATTTTATTTCCTTTTCATCCCTTTTCCCAATCTTCCCGTTGCATTGATCCTGGTGCATTACCCTCCTCCCTCCCTGCCTCGCCCTCCTCGTGGACGGTGCCACACAGCCCCTGGGGATGCCCCTGGATAGCAGAAGTCCTCTCCCAATGCCTGTAAAATGGGTATAAGAACACGAAATGGCCTCCTTTCTGCTTCTTCTAGCCTGACGGGCCTTTCAAGGGTCATAGGACAGTGAGAGGCTCAACCTGCTCCAAGCTTGTGTCTCCTACAGCCTGCCCTGATGGGTGGCGCTTAAGCCCAATCTACCACCACTCCATTTTTAATGTGCTGATCATAACGAATGAGGACACCCAGTAGCTGACTGACAGGGAGCCGAAAACCCTCATTCAAAAACTCTACTTCTGTGACGGGAATGAAAACAAAAAAAAGGATGAACTGACGTTACATTACTGGGCAAGAATGGTTTTCATCAAATGTTTGTATTTTTGTTGTTGATGCTAATATTATTGTTATAATTTTCATAACTGATATTCTACTAATGTAGTTATGATTTCCTGTAAAGGGCACATTTTATCTCAGCAGCAACATAGACGATGACAGAATAAGCACACGCTCAAAAAATGCACAATGATTTTCTGTTTACATGATTTAAGGTTATGTGTTGTTCGTTTTGTTTTGTTTTTTTGTCACAGTCGGTTTCACTTAACATACCTCTTCTTAAAGCATCTTCTGAATTTGTAGCTTGTATCTTTGCCTCCTAAATGTTTGCTTCACCATTTCTGTCAACCTTCAAAGCAAGAGTGATTGGAGTGATTGATCGCGTTCCCCTAATGAAGTAGTTTGTGCCGAGATGTTAGTATCTAAGCTAAAACTATCCATAAATAAAACAGAGGCCTTTTCAGAGTGTTTTTTTTGGTACGGTTGTCTGCGAGTAATCAGATGTCTAAGTGTCTATTGTTTTTTATTTGGCACCCTTCTCATTATGCTTGTATTGCTTAAAATGGCTGTGGGTCCTCTTATCTCTACTATGGATTTGTTCTTGTCTGTAAATACAGCATATTTAGCTTGTATTATGGTTGTTTTATTATTTGTTATTTACAAGGTGTGTGTGAGTCCTCAAAAGTGGTTCCTTCCCTTTCATTTATTGTCCTTATCTGTTTGTTTGATTTCAACTTCACTTGGACTACAGGGACTCATTTTTGGTCTCTCACCAGCATCTAAATTTGGACTGAGGACTCTGTGGGACAACAGTGTCACATCATAAACATCGTAAAGCCTGCTTTCTTGTTTTGAGCTTGGGTTGAACTTGCAGATCCTGAATGATCCACTTTCTTAATCCAAACATGATGGGCTAAATAAAGGATCCAGAAACCTGGACATGCTGTAGCAGCTCTGATGACTGGAGCAGTGTGATACACCTTATCATGAAGATCAGATCATGATGCCTCCTAAAGAGAAGGGACAATAATACAATATGTTTGCAATAGTTATATTTCCTTTATTGTGCATTGTTTTCTCTGGATTGTTTTTATTATTAACAATATTCAACTGAGAAAAAAAATAAAGCCCATAGGATCTGCACACAAAGAAAAGCATAATTATTAATTAATACATATTTAATGTTTCTTTCTGTATGTTATGTACTCTAATTCTAAATTATCTCTCGTGACGTCACTGCAGCACTTATGTTATGGCTGTGTTCAAACCAACAAAAACAACCATTGTAGCCTCTATGGGTGATGGTAATGTACTTATCAATTTTCTGATATCAGTATAGATTGTACCCATAGTTCAACGGGGACATCTCCAGGATTTGGCTCTCAGTGGAAGTGGAAACACTCCAGTGTTCCTTCAGTGTAGAGATACACCTCCCTTCTTTCCTCCAGTCCTATTCCTCACCCCCAAACCTCCCCCTCTTTTCTCTTTTATTTCCTTTCTTGTAAATACTGTATAATGCATTTTGATATCATTGACATGTTTTGATATGTCAGTCACTACCAATGAATACAGCTAAAATTAAATTATAAATAAAACTGTCCATGTTTTTCATAGAGAAAGGATGTGCCGACTATTTGGCTCATGTGGCTAAATTCCCATTAAAATGTATATAACAGTAAATGCAGACTGTAAGCTAAAGACTTGTATGATGGAGAGGATAAGACAAAGAGAGGGCAGGACAGAGAGAAGCAAATGAGCTGTGGCGTCCTCACTCTGCCCTTGTCTCCTAATGTTTCACTTGAATCTTACTATTGGCTGTGAATAATCAGCGTTTGAATAACTTTTCCAAAGGGCATCTTTTCACAAAAAACATGTGACCTCATATTGCAGTTTTTAATATGAAGGATTTTTATCGATCTAAGAAAACTTTTAAAAAGGAAAAAATACTTAAGAGAACCTCATTTTAAATTAAGAATAGATCAGAAAGTAATGCTAATGGTTAAAAACTGTGTCCTTTGCTATTCGCTCCTGTAATAACATTGTATAAATTGAAGCTCTCTCACCAATCCTCTCTCAGTCCTCTGTGTATATCGATTGTTGGCCATCTCTGTACTTCTATTGTGATGTATAATACTGTACCATTAGGAAGATTTGCTGGTTGGGTGGGGTGGTTATGTTGAGTTGGGGAGGGGTTGGGATTGAAGGGAAGGGGATATAAATGCTTCTCCTGTACCGTTCATGGTCCTTTCTGATGACACGGCAGTATTCAATATGAAGCAGTCTGTCTCTTGGGTTTGCTTTGTACTTCATGGTAGGGTAGTTCAGAATCTTGTCTTAGGGACTTAGGTGTCTTGTGTAGGTAATAAAGATGTTCTTTGTATGTTTCTTTATATTGTAAAGTTTCTTTAGACCGAACGAAAAACAGATAATTTGCTTATGAAAAAAGAAACAATGCATCAATAATAAATGTCATTTGATTTTTCCTTTGTTGTTTGAATCTCTTCCTCTGAGTTTTCAATCAGGTTTCAAACACTACCTCATGCACTACACACAGAAGTTTTATACTGTACACTATAGGAACTGATTATATTTAACTTGTATTTATCTGGGATACATCATTTTAAAAAATTAATAATTGTTATGTGCTATAAACACTCACTGGTCACTAGTGTTTCTGCTGTTTTGACCACCTTATATACATATTTTAAAGACAAACTGAAGATATAAGATATAAAAATAGAACTGATGGTAACTGTCCTACTGTATTGTTAAGTTGTAATAATAAAGTTGACACTTAGTGTGTGATAAATTAAATTAGTTTTAAAAAATCAGTCTTTGAATTGACTGGGAGATTTGTGATGCCAATTAGCACTGTAGTTTTTATTTAACTTAAGCAATCCCTTTTAAGTTTAAACCTAACAGTTCTATTGTGAGCATTTATTGTTGGATGTTACTGCACATGTTCCAGAAGAACGTGCAGTAACTTGCTCATTTGACCAGCAAATCTTCCATATTGGTTTATTATCCAAAACAGGGTTTTACTTAATTTTGTTAAATTCACATTCTAAATTTGTAAATAAAGACACTAGATGAAAATGTGTTCTGCACCTAATGGTAATTGAATGCTCATCATTGGCTTCACATATATATTTTATTTAAATTATCTAAACCAATAAATTGTTTAATTTTGTACTATTTCTTAATTATTAATAGCAACTAAATTAACAATACGAATATACAATTAACCTAGTCTTTGGGTTATATGTTGGCATCTCCTTCTAATTATAGAGTTAAAATCAAGTAATTTTCCGCTATCAAAACCTAAAACTTCAGTTGCACTTGTGACGCATGTGATTAATCATTAATATGCATGAAAGGGTTCAATAGACGGGCAGGTCAGGAGCTCAAGGTCAACAGGAAGCTGTTTGTTGTAAGGCGGTAGAGACTGAGACGAAGTCAGTTTGATGTTGCACATTTAGTAACACACGCAAATCCTTTGCGCTCGTGCTCTCCAACAGCAAACAGACTTCACCACTGTAACCTCGAGAGGCGCTTGCACGGGACCAAAACAAGTCTCTGTATTTGACGCGTTTCAACTGCTAAGGTAAGATAATAGATTGTTTTTATAAATTAGTTTGTTACATATGACAATCTAGCTAAACCACTCCACCTGAAGTCGATATAAGCAGCGAGTCACAGTTAGACAACATTAAGTAAGCATTCTGCGGTTACGAACATTAGCTAAGTAACCTAGATAGCTAGCGAGATTGCAGCTAATGCTAGCCTGCCCTCGGCTAACGTCTTTTCGTTAGCATTAACCTTAGCCTGCTAGCCGCTCGAAAGAGGCAGCAGCAGGTTAACTTGTCCAAAACTTCTGGAAACGTGCAGTGACCTGTCAGCCTATTATGTGGTTGCAGTTTGCAACGTTATTGAACAGCTGAGTTGTAGTTGTTATGGTGCCATTAGCTTATTGTAGCTCTATTGGAGTGTCGACATGGTAAATATGGCTCACCGATACTAGCTATATCAAAGGGATCTTTTAATAGTGAATTACAATTTAAGCAGCATTTTATTTGATCAACCTGTTAAATTCCTCATTAAATGACCTCAGTAAGATTGTGTTGCTGTTGTTTTTTTTCCTCAGTAAAAAACAGGAGACTATGGACATCTCTGACACCCATGAAGAAGCACCATCAGTGAAGAAGAGTGGACGAACCTCGCTGCTGGACAGCGGGGAGGATTTTGAGGTTTTAGATAAAGAAGACATTGACGACGACCCCCCTCCCCTGGAAGATGCCGGTGGTGGAAAGGGAAAGAACATGGATGAGACCGAAAAGAGAAGTTCAGATGATGACCAAGAACGTAAAAGTCAAGTTGATGAATGGGTGGATGTTTTAGGTATGCAAGAAAAGCAAAACGACAGCATTGTAGCACAATCCATGGTGTTGCTTCAAAGGATAGTGGATAGCGATCAGTGTATTAATAGGTTTCTTTGTTTTTAAAGGAAATGACCAACTGAAAAAAAAAGTGCTAGAGGCTGGGGAAGGGCGAGACAGTCGGCCACAGAAAGGACAGAATGTCAAGATAAGTCTTAAATCATACCTAATGGACGGGACACTTGTAGAGGAGCAGCCTGACCTCTCTTTCACTCTGGGAGATGGTGATGTTATCCAGGTAAAAGCTCTTAATTTACCTCATTAACTTGTACAAAATGTCTAGAGAGTTTTCACAGATTATATAGCTAGTACATAACTTGGTTAAAGCTTATTACAAGATATGTTGTGGTGCACATACCTTTGTATTGAGAGTTTTTCTCCTTCAGGCTCTGGATCTCACAGTTATGCTCATGGAAATGGGAGAAAAAGCTCTTATTCATGCTGATGCAAAATATGCATATGGACCACGTGGGAGGTATTTTTTAATCTAAACATTAAATGCTGGAAGGTTTTAGTGTAACACAAATACTTACTTACACTCACTAATTTTTCTGACACGTGAATGTCATTAACTCATGAACTTGACTGTGTTTCTTCTTCAAAGCAGTCTTGAACCTGAGGTTCCCCCCAATGCCAAGCTGTCTCTTAATGTAGAACTGCTAGAAGCTACTGATGCTCCAGACCTGGAGCTGCTGCCCCCTGCAGAAAAGATTGCCTTGGCAAGTTATAAGAGAGAGAGGGGCAATATGCATTATCAGCGTGGGGACTATGCATTTGCTGTCAACTCGTATAGCATCGCCCAGCAAATAACAGAATCAAGTTCAAAAGGTGAGATGCAGACCAGAGAGTCAGGACTTGGCACACAAAGAGATGCTTACTTAAAATTGAAAAAATAAATATATATATATGTCAGCAAGTTGTTTTCTCCTCAGCATTCACAGCTGTTTACATATTGGCAGTAATTACACTATTTACTGTCCATGGCAACAGGATTTTTTATGCAATAAGTGTCAGGGCAAGTGATCTGCCACTAAGATTTGGCAACTTTTACTGCCTTTAGTTTTTATATTTATCTTGTGCTTTTTGATGCAGTTGACATTAGTCCAGAGGAGGAGAATGAGCTGCTGGATGTGAAAGTAAAGTGTTTAAACAACATGGCTGCCTCTCAGCTTAAACTGGACCACTACGATGCGGCTGTTAAATCTTGTCTCGCAGCACTGTCACACCAGCCAGACAACATAAAAGCACTATTCCGCATGGGCAAGGTACAAGTTACACTTGTTCATTTACTTTCTCCCTGTTGGTCTCTGGTCTATATCCTTTTCTTAATAATTACGTGCTCTCTCTTAAGGTATTGGCCTTGCAAGGTGAATATACAGAAGCCATTCAAACTTTAAGGAAGGCACTGAAGTTGGAACCAAGTAATAAGGTACTTTTGATCTTTTCATAGAAATGTTTGGTGGGAAGAATTGCAGTTTTGTTCTATGACCAGTAGATGGTGGCATAAAGTAAAATATCTCCTCACTTACTTTGTAGTGCAAGGTCAGGTGGACTGCTAATTTATCATTTTAGAGGGTCTGTTTCATGTTGCTGCTGTAAATAGGTTTGCCTTCCAAACTAGGACTATCTAATGTCCAGCTTCTCTTCGTGCTTATACAGTTGAGTAAATGTGGTTCTTTACACAAGGCGATCTGACAGAACATAGCTCAGTGTGTGGGCATCTTCGATCAGCTGTGAGATTCAGCAGTGTGGTACTCATGCCCAGAATCCCCCACTTCATTCCTACACCAATCTGTCAAACAGCACATGGCCTGGCCACAGCTTTCTATCTAACACTTGAAGTACAATATAATGTGCCCGGTAAATTCTAATACATTCTGAGTGGACTGCTAAATTAATGGACCTGTGTGTACTTGGGATTTTATTTTGCGTATCTGAAGGACAAATATGAATATTGTAAATGCTATGCCAAACTGTGCCATTTCATAAGTCCTTGTGTTGTTTGTAATGATGTCTCTGTGTCAAAACATTTTCTAATTTGGTGCTATATTTACTGTTGTAGTGTTGAAATGGACTCTTCTCTTAGCACCGAAATAATGAGAAATCCCTAAATAACCCTGTGTCCTAACAGCAAGTACAGTGGGTGTTCTTCAGAGACAATGCAAGAATGCTTCCATTATAATCAATGAGGCGGTTCTAAAGAGGCACAGGCATAATGAAGTGACAAGATGACGTGAATTGTCTCCTTTCTGCAAGAATTGACAGACGTGCTGCCTGCAGTTTTCTTACAGGGGTGTCAGTTTGTTTACGCCCTCTATCTTCAAGTCAAATATATAGGAGGATTTGTGGTTTGTTTACTTTTTTAACATGACGTACAGACTTAACAGTTCCAGTATACACAGTCTTGGGATTAGATGTTAAATGTTTGTTAGCTTCCTCGATCCTTGCCCTGGGGACGAGTCAGTGTTGTGTTATTTTGGTGGCTAGATAATTGCACAATGGCGGGCCCAACTCGTCCTGCTCAGACAGTGTGATTCAAGATTCAAAACACTTTATTAATCCCAGAGGGAAATTGTTTGCCATGAATACAGCCGCTCTCAATATAGAAA
>JAUMHF010000019.1:7629574-7666986 GCA_032359275.1 Microctenopoma steveboyesi | reverse complement strand
ACCGTCCCCTCAGTCACCTGGCTGCTGGTCTTATAGCCAGTGATGGTCTTCATACCCCTCCACACCTCCCTGGTGTTTTGTTGCTGGAGGCTCTGCTCCAATTTCCTCCTGTATGCCTCTTTCCCCTCCCTGATCCTGACAGACAGAACCCTCTGAACCCTCTGAACCCTCTTCACTGCCTCCCTGTCACCAGACCTGAACGTGATGTAGATGTATCCACTTATTCAGCTGAAGACGAGAATAGACAAATCCTGAGGGTTCAGACTCGCATTGACTCCACTCCTCGCACAACTTAAAAGATAATTCAAATATAAATAAAATATAAAATGTCTTTCAAGTTAAGAATGCTGTAAAGCCTATGCCAGAGCACGCCATCAGTCAAAAAAGCATTTCCCAAGCATAAACATTGGCAAGCTAATCTGTGGTTTGCTCACTAACCAGTTTTAAGAGCACTGACTCAGATCTGAACAATGACTAAACCCATATCCTGGAATAATTGTTTGGAAGTGCCAGCTAAATGGTGTACTGATTTTGTGATGCAAGCCTGTGATTACTATACCTAGTGTTTATTTACATTTCATCTATGGTTCACCTGTTTGTGATGACTGAAAAAATACGAACCATTAAATGTTTGAATTTTTCCATATCACTTTGTTACCCTTAGTTTCTCTTGATGTAAGAATATAGTCATCTTGATACATTTGGGTGTTGGACTGGAGCTCGCAGAACCTGTTTATCTGTTATCTAGACTATTCATGCAGAGCTCTCTAAGTTGGTGAAGAAGAACTCTGAACAGAGAGGAGCAGAGCAGGCCATGTATAAGAAGATGCTGGGTAACCCCACCAGTAGCACCAGCAGCACACAGAAGCACCAGGCCAAGTCTTCATGGGTGAGACATGTCAGAAAATGTTTGCTTCGGTGTTCACAATTAATCTCTGGCCATTATTATCATGTCATACTCTAACCAATTTAATGTATTTATATAGCGCTCAATCGCAGCAAGAGTCACATCAAGGTACTTCACAGTGCAAGGACCTTACAGAATATAACTATATATAAAATTATGCAGAAAACCCAACAATTCCACTTAAGCGTGTACTACTGGACTTTGTTCTGGACTATTAGTTCTTTTGGAATGATACATATGTATTCCTCAAGGGAATGTTTGTGTGATAACAAACAGGAAGCATCAATAAGGAAAATATTAAGTGAAATGAACATCATCCTTTGGGCCTTTTCATCGTGTCATGATTCTGTGTATCTATTTTTTTTAACATCTGTTCTCTACTTTTTGTTCCTTTATTTCCTTAGGGCCTCAGCTGGAAGTGGCTATTTGGTGCCACTGCAGTAGCCATTGGCGGGGTAGCATTATCTGTTGTGATAGCTGCTAGAAATTGAACCAAGCCAGTTGTTATGAGCCAACCAAGCCCTACAAGATGCGAGCCTAGACACGGAAGCACATCTGGCAGTGCCTTCTGACCTCATGTCACATGAGGGTGGAAATGTCAGTCGGTCAGTTGCCTCTTCAAAGTCACTCTCCTTTCTCTGCTATGTTTGAGAAGTATTTGTGACAAATAATAAAACATCAATATTTGCATATGAGAAATATATTTCCAGTCTTATAAATATGTAGGTTTATGCGTAACCCTCACATTGACAGACACTGTTTTCTTATGCTGCCATTGTTTTTTGTCTTCTATTAATGTCGGAAATCAATTATTTTAGTTTAAAAATTAAGAATAATTTATCCTATTTATGATTTAAATAGGAGCTATTAAAAATATTTTTCCAATTACAAATGGCTATTGTGATATGGTCCTATGTTATGCATTATTTTTAGTCTTCAGGTTGTGTAGTTTATTCAAGAAAGAACATTTCACTTTATTTGCAGTGTGGCATGTCAACTGGTGTAACGCAGATGCTCCGTTTTTTTAACTTCACACATGGGAAAGATATTCTTTACGCCTTTACAATGCAGTGCAAGTTTTTGTTGACACAGGTATAGTGTGTTGAGTCAATTCTGGGCATATGTGCATGTTATACAGAAAGGCGTTTCTAATTGTATCCATTTCATTCAACAATGCCTCACAAAATAATGCAGTTAAATGAAACACAACTAACGACAGCCTCAAAATGTACAGTGGGGTGAATCATCACTTGTATCTCACAGTGCCATCAACCACAACAAACAAACATGCAAAAGTAGTCTATACTGTGCTGTGTATTAAGGAAAAATACTGCCCAAACTGGTCTCGCTCTATGTGAAAAGTAATTGCCCCCTAAACCTAAAAACTGGTTGGGCCATTCTTGCCAGTTACAATTGCAATCAAGTGTTTGTGATAACTGGGTGCGTCAAATTACTTTTCACATAAGACCAGACCAGCTTTTTTTGCCCTGCTTAAATAAATAAACCATCATTGTTTTGTATTTACTCAGGTCATCTTTGTCTAAAAGTCATTGAATCCTTTTAGTGTGACAAACTAAAATGTATCTCTGAATTCCTGGTCTCTCTGTTTAACATTCCTTATTGTAACCGACTGATTTAGTGGCAAGGAGATGCAGTTATTGTCTCTAAAAGGACAGAATAGTACAAAGAGCTATTTAGTGATGTGGCTTTGAATACGAGTGAAGGACTTTATTGTTATTATTTGATTTCAGTTATTTATACCTCAATTGTGATGAATGAGACCAAATATTGAAAGATGACCCTACAAGTACAGTGATGAACCCTTTTGCCTGTATAGTTTTATGTCATTATTTATAACGCTGGTTATGCTCTTTGCTTTCTTACATACACTAAAAGTCAACACTGTTTGTGGCATCTTCAGAGTAGCTGGTAGTCCTGCTGAGCCAAAAGTTGCATAAGATGTTCCTTGTTGTACCCTGCAAATGTTAATTTTATATTCCTCACAATAAAATGTATGTTATGAAACCACTGTTTTGTTTCTGATCTGATGTTGATTTAAAACTATTGCTAGCTCTGGGTTGATTTCATGTAGTTCTCATTATCCACTGTTAATTGCAGTGTACTACATTTGTGCCTCAGAAATGTCCAAAGAGCGTGAGGGAAAGTAATATATCAGAATAGTTATATCTGTTAAGGCAATCATGTTTTTAAAAATACACATAACATGCCCCTAAATGATACAACATACATCTATCCTGCTTTATTTGTTCAGAGCTGGACATTCCCAGTGTTTTTGGACATTCCCAAGCTGTTTTTCGGAGAGACGCTGACGTTTCGCTGACGCAATCAGATGACCTATCGTTTCCCTCTTCCTACGCGTCACTGATGTGCAATGCTCATTTCTAAATGCTGTGAAGGATGTATATTTTTTCACCCCGTGAAAACCTGCAATATAGAGTTGAAAAATAGTATAGGACTATGAGTAAATTAATTTTGAGATTTATATGTATTTAAATTTTTTGTACATTTAGAAAAAGCATGTGCTTACCGGTACTGACAGCTAAACAATATTATTTTTTATACTTGTAAAAATTGCTTTACAACGTGTGCTGTATACTTTGCTTTTTATTATTATTATTAATATTAAACGTGACTATATAGGGCTCCGCGGCTCAGTGACTTCATCACCAGTGAGCGGTCATTGAATATTCATTAAAAAGCAACGGGAGTTCTCGCTCCGCCACAGAGTGCGTCCGTGCGCGTGGTGGGAACGGTAGCAAGATGGCGGCGCTGAAGGAGGAGCAGTGCTACGGGCTGTCCTGTGGAAGAGTGAGCAACGGTAGCAATGTCTCCGTCTTTCACGTGAAACTCACTGACAGCGCGCTGAGAGCGTTCGAAGGCTACCAGAGCAGCAAGGTAAATGTGCCTTTTCGGTGTCGTGACATTTTGGCGTGTGTTGGAAATCCGCTCGGGCGGCTGTGACAGGCACAGTGAGGTCAGTCGCCACTCTTGTCTGCTCCTGCTGCTGCTGCTGCTGCTGCTGCCGCCTTCACGCCGTGATATGCAGCCACAGCAGGTTGGTGGAGGCTGGCTAGTTTGGCTTGATAAGTGTCTGGACAAGCGACCACTAGTTCTCGACTGACCTGGCTGAGTGGTGTTAAATGTTGTGTAGCTGTTCATCGCTTTGTAGCTACACCCAGACTTACTCCTCCACCGATTGCTGAGCACTCTAGTCGGACATTTAACACCCTCGGTCCTTTCTGAGCCCCAGTAGTTATTTTATTGTATAAGGGTGACTGTTTTAGTTGGCGCAACGGATTTAACTTGATGCTGTTGATAAATAGCCTTTCCCGGATGTCTATAATAACGTACAACAATTTGATCTGAGAACAAGGAACAACTTCTGTTTTGTGTACAGATGTTTCCAGAAAGTTTAAACTGTCAAAAAACATAGCGAAACCTTGCTAGCTAAACTAGCCAGCAGCTGCCAACATACAAAGGTAACTGCTACCGGTGGACTGATGAGCTAAGTATATTATTTTTCGGTTGTTAACTGAAGGGAAGCTTTGCCTTGGTTAAGTATCTAATGACAACACGGTGAATGATTTGGAAAAGTACCCATTATTCATGCGAAATATGGCCATCACTCTTCCCAACCCCCTCACTGCCACTGAAGGTTCATGTTCACTTTACAGCTTTGGAACTGCGTCAAAGCTATTAAACAGATTTAACACATTTCCTGTCACTACTGAATCTTGAAGAAAAGCTGAAATTCAGCGTCTGATCTCTCCAATAGCGTTGCTGCTGCCGCTTAATGTTTGCCTTCCTGTGTGGGGAGAGCTAGAAGTCTGGTGATGGCCATCTAACGTTTCAGCTTCTATAAATATTTGACAGGGAAAACCTGGCAGCCTAGAAGGAAAGGGCCTTATCTTTAGCTTCAGTGGCTGCCCATGGCACTGCAGCTGATGAGCAAGAACAACAAAACTGACATGTAGTTTGGGGGATACTACGGTAGTTGTAACAAGGATGATGATCAAACTATTGTGACACAGAAAAAATGTCAGTAAAAGGCAACCTACTGTATATGAAACAGTTTTCATTGCTGTACCACAGAATTGGCCTATATGTAAAATAGTTATTTAATGTGTAAATTGGACAGAGTAGTGTGACTTTCCCAAAGTGACGGGGCTAATGTCAGGTAAAAAGAGGTTCCTATTTGGACAGGAGTTTAGATTTAGTCCATAATGTTTTGTAAGGAGACAGGATAATATGTGATTGTGTCAAACCTGTCCGTCTTGGTCTCTTCATAAGGTGTTTTTCAGCTTCCACAGAACCATGTTAAATGCATATTTTAGTGCATTTTCTATATTCCAATCCAAGCATATTAATAAAAGACATTTCAATATTGTTTAGCACACAAAAAGGCAATCTCTCTACTTGGCTTTTTTTGGTGCAGTTTGCTTATACATGGATGGCTGAAGTGTCAAGTTGGAATCATGTTTTACTATTAAGGTGCACCTTAAGTAATGGTTCTTGTACAAACTTGCAGACTCACTATGCACTCGAGATGCATTGTTCAGTGTATGCCAACTGTATCACATTTTCCCTGTTGTTTGCATTGAAACCTTCACTCATAGGTTGATCATTTCCATGGTGTTTGGTTTCACTTAAGGACTCAAACGAGTAGAGAGATACAAGCATGGTCCATATAATTTTTTGAAATAGTTATTGAAATATTCAATACATTTTAGCTTTTGTGTCACTGTAGTCGAACGTTTAGGAGAGGGGATCTCAAATTTGGCACTTTGTTAATTAAATGGAATCAAAACTATGTACTGAACCAGATATATTGGTGAGCAGCATAGTACAGCATACACACAGTGCATTTTCATTCTTATAAGGACTGCACACGCAAACAAGTGCTGTTTTTGACTAATTCTTAACACAAGGGACAGATCATGACAATATGCTAGACCAGCCATTTCACACAGTTATCGTACATAGGCATGCAAGTGTACCATGTGTCTAATTTAACCTACCAGTATATGTTTGTGTGTATATCATTACGTTAGTGTCTACACAGTTCTCTCCTCAGTGGCTCCACAGATGAATACACTGAGCCGTGCATATATAAAAGCTGTGAATTGAAATTCAGAGGCAGCAGTTTAAGACAGATAACACAACCAGAGAGCAGTGCAAATATATAAAGATTCCTAAAAATGACAGATCACATTTGTGCAAATGTTGTTTGACAAAATATATTTAGATAGGTTCACAATGAGATTGAAATGGTCAGATGTTTATCACACTGGTTACATGTTGAGTTGACAGACTTATCAACTCTCTGTTTGATTTCTTGCCTTAGTATTAGGCCCTTTTTGGTGTTGTTTGTCATGAAATTATCTGAATATCACCTCAACCTTGAGCTTTGATTTAAAATGGGATTTGGGTATCTTCCACGGGACTTGAGCCCCTCTGGTTTCCTCATGATTTAAAGACTGGCTGGCACCCAACAGCAGGGTTGAGCTCAAGGAAGAGGAAGAGAGCTACAGAATGACACATGCCTTCCAATATAAAAGTCGTGACGTGGTCAAAAAAGTAATTGGACAAAGCTCACTGTTTTGTCTTGTTTTATTTTAGACTTGATTTTAAAGCATAAATCATGTCAATATTATGGACAGCACGGCAAATTCGATAAACTGTAAATGCTAGTAGCTAATTGTCCACAATCCATTAGAGTAAGACATTGTATGTACAATTTAATGTTAATGTCTTATTGTGTTTGCATTACATTGTGTAACACCAGTTACCAAGTAGTAGTATTGACTGCTTCCTGTATAAGACGTGACTGTCAGCCGGTTTGTGTGTTGGTAGGTCTGAGGACAGAGTGAACTATACCTCCTGCTGTGGGATTGGCAGGCCAGAGACTCTCTTTTTCTTTTTTTACTGACTGTGACCTAAGCAAGGAAATTAGTAAGTACTAGTGGTAGTACAGAGATAGATAGTAGAGTCAGTGTTTATTATACTACTATTATACACAACCCCCCCCCCAACCCAAAACAGTTAGGTTAATTTTATTTATTTAGATTTTCTGTACAACGCCATGTCGCATTAGAAGTTATTTCAGTTTTCCTTTACCATAGAAGTGGTGTGTTTGTTGTTCTTTTATTAAACTAGCTAAACAGCCTCATTTTCTTTTCTTTTATTTTATTATTTTCTTTCACTTTTGTCTGTATCGCTTGCAGCGGAGTTCTGCCGCGATGCGCACACAGAGACGCTTCCGTGCACACACGGGTAACTTACCTGACAGAGAGCGCGCATCAGGAAATATGACTTTTAAAGCATAAAGACCAAAACACACACAACATCTGCGGCTGTACTCTTTAAATATTATGACCTTATTGTATTTTCCTTGTTATATTTCTAGCATTAAATAACCAATTTCTATAGCCAGGAACATTCCAGCTGTATGTATAATTATTTGTGCATTTGGAGACATTGTTGAAGGATCCATATGAACATTTCCACAGTGAGATATTCTGTGCGCATTTCTGCAGGTGTTAATAATGCTAACGTTATTATTATTGTTATTAATTTTCCCAGAGGCAGATTTGGGGTCGGTCAGAGTGTGACATTTATTTCCTGAAGTTGCTCTTTGTTTTAGCAGCTAACTGCTTCCCAAGTTAATGTGCTATAAAGAAAATCGAACAATATCAGAACAAAAGTCCGGTTCACAATAATGAAACTCAACAACACTGAAAACCAGAAATCAGCTGTAGAGAGTTCTACAATATAAAAACATGCCACAACAAGCTTTAGGTACGTTCCAATGTTTGTATGTTTAAAATACATAATAACCACTGCACAACTAGGCAAGCAACTGAGATTCACCCAGTTGCTTGCCTATGGTCAGCTTGTGCCAGTGCTATGGTTATTTAAGGAATGCTGACTCCCTGCTTTCAGCCAATCCTGGCACGCTACAGGAGATGACCATAACCACTTAGGCCAAATATCACTTCAAATGTCATGGTGTTCTTGCATCCTGTGACCATGCCACGTTTATGTCACTGTACACAGAGCAGCCTCATTGACCTGCTCTGTCTTTTTGAAGCCATCAGTCCGTGCATAGGTCATGGTTTGGTCATCGCTCTGCAAAACAATTTGTGCATGTGGTATTTGACCAATACTGGAGCAGAACAAGTGTACACTGTACTGTAGCTGCTGTATTTTTGCACATACTAGATTGTTTAGACTCAGACATAATTAAGGATGTATCAGGGCAGTCATTAAATATTATAAATTGTGTTATATACTTAATAAAATGGGTTTTTAAGACGTTTTAAACATGGAAACTACTCTTACTGTCTCCCTAACAAGTTCTTGTAAAAACCTGGGCTGGCCATACTGACAGCACTACAGGACAGACGGTACCCGTACAACTACTTTTATTGATTAAAAAAGATGAAATGTTGGTCTTGCTAAAAGCAGCTAATAATCAGAGTTTGATTATAATTTCCTACTTTATGGCATTTTAAGGAAGAGATTATTGTTGTTTCATGGATATCACAATATAGCCTACACAGAGCTTTGCATGGACTTAATAGTCTCTTTTGATACATTTTTTTAAATAATTTTGAATTAATGGTCTACCCCAGGTTTTTATTACTGTAAATGTAAATGCTCCATAAGAATAATAAATTAGCCACAGCCAGGTAATTGTGAGACATACTGTATATAAGACGAACCCCATTTCCAGAAAGGTTGGAACTTTTTTCAGTTATTCAAAAGTAGAAGGATCATGACTGCAGGCAGGGCAGTTAAGGACTTACTGTGTACTTGCTCACATAGCTGAAATATCCACAGGCCTACTGGGTAAAGATGTCTCCTTGATGGCAACATATCTTTCTTTGCAATATAAATGTCCACCTTATTAGCACGTTGACACATACAAGTTAACCATGCTGTGGGCACACTTTAGCACAGAGAACCCAGTGTCTGTTTTTCAAAAAACTGTCTCTTTGTTGTGCATGTCAAAGTTCCTTGACATGAGCTCAGGCCTAGAAAACTGCTGAGTTTCTGCACCTGTGTGGCTTACTCCTACGATACATTTCTTTATAATATAACATACTATTAAGCTGTTTATTTGCAAAACCACCACTGAGAAATGTCTTGCTGCGATGAAATCTTTAGATAGCGCTACCAAGTTAATTACCCAGAGATACTACCTCAGCTGTGGGAGGCTTCACCTGAAGCCAGTGATAAGACCAGTAATGAAAATGCTTCCATATATTAGTTCCTGCTTCTGAATCAAATGTGTATTAGGTTTGCCCCATTTTTTCATACAAAAAATAAACCGCTTTTTTAGCAAAGTCGGATACAGTTAGCAAGCTGTATTGAATGCCTGCTGAGTTGTCACTTTCACATCACTTTTGTCAAGGCCCCAAATTACCAGAAGAAAACAGACCCAAGGGGAGTTTTTTTTGTGTTTGGAGGAAAAGTGATGTTTACTACCATTTTCTGCTAAATGTCACTTTGATAGGTATGTGTACACTGATCCACTGCAGACATTTTGTGTTTCCTTTTTTTATTTGTTGTGAGCTAATGGTAAGCTATAGATCAGTAGTGACAAACAAAACAGTGTACTGTTGCATAAACTGAAACAACAGTGTTGTTTGCCATCACTAACATGCTCAAGTGTTGTGAAGAAGCAAAACATTCTGATGCTTTTGGTTCTCTGTATAGTCACACATCCTGTTTTCCATATACGTGTTTGTCTGTCTTGCAAGATGACTGTGGAAGTATAAAAGGGAGTGAATTATGTCTCCGTGTAGCCATAGTAATACAGTGCCAGTTGTTTAGTAAATGCATACTCGTACAGAAAAAAGGTAAGAGTGATGATGGACACTGGTTGTCAAAGACTGTTTTTCATATTTCAGGTCGAGCTTGGCACTGGAGGCTGTAGAGTAGTTAGTAGTTTATTGTTTGCAAATTTAAGTATAAAACTATAGAAACTTGTGTTGCCGTATAATAATGAATACTTTATTGAAATTGTGGTTTGGACAGCTGCTAGACGTCTGTCTGCCCTACTACAGCGTATCGGTGTCTTGTCCAAGGACACCTCGATATTTAACCTGGTGGGCCTGGAAATCTCTACCCACTGAGCTATAATGCCGCCCTTTTCAAACAAAAGGTCACAGATGGCTCAGCATACAACACTAATTAAGACTAAATACACCAACAAGTAGCT
Source organism: Microctenopoma steveboyesi (assembly GCA_032359275.1). Classification (NCBI taxonomy): domain Eukaryota; kingdom Metazoa; phylum Chordata; class Actinopteri; order Anabantiformes; family Anabantidae; genus Microctenopoma; species Microctenopoma steveboyesi. The sequence goes on along the minus strand of JAUMHF010000019.1, from coordinate 7,656,832 downwards.
CTTATTTGGCCTATTTACTAGTGTGTTATTTCACCTGATGCTCTTGTCCCACAGATTTTTTAAAAGACTAGACCATTACACCAAGCTCCATGAACAGGACAAAGCTAGCAACTCTGCACATACGCTGAGTGTTAAGAGTAGGGATAACTAGTACCATTTGATCGTCGCAGTGCACAGTACAAAGTGCTCTTTCCTTCTCTGAAATCCTAGACAGGTGGAACATTTCATCTGTGTGACAGTTATGCAACTAAACACCTGACAATTTGTGTGCCCGAGCTAGACCCTTAGGAATTTAGAAATTATAATTCCTGTCAGATTTTGGTACAAAACAAAGAAATCTTTCAGCAGTGCACACGAGAGAGAGAGAGAGAGAGAGAGAGAGAGAGTGCGCCTATGTGTGAGGATATAATTTACCCTTGGTGTCAGAGATCTTTATTAAGAATCGTGTAATTTTCTATGAATTTCAACTAGTTTCTCATATTAACAAACTCCTGGCTTGGGTATTTTGCCTTTTCTATGGACCATCTTGCAATTTATTGTTAATGGTCAGTTGAGACCTTTAGGGTTGTTTTCAGTAAGGTTTCATGGAGATTGTTGCCTACCTGGCAAATGTTATACTCGGTAAATCAGTTCAACACAACTGACACACCTTACCCAACTTTGATAGTAAAATATTGTTAAGATCCATGTTTGTGTAGTTTGTATTTGCTTTATTACAACAAGAAAATGTACAGTAAGAAAGCAAACTTTGATGCAACACTGTCATCAGTTCAGGTTTATTGTATGTTTATTTTATGTCCAGCTGTTTGCCATTCCGTTGCTGGTTAGCAGTGTATTAGAACATCTATGGCCTTGACATCGATCCATGGTCAGGAGCCGTACTCTGTCCCTAAGGTTAGCTCTGTGGAACATTCTGGGCTCAGGTCCCAGAGAATAGTGACATGTCAGCAGCCCATTCAAATGAACAGGCTGTGGGTAGCACTATGTTAGTGGTACTGGGATGGGGGAGGGCACAGTGTGGGTGTGCTAAAACTGGTGCTGTGTTTAAACATTGCAGGGATAGACTGGGGAGCATGGCTCCATGAAAGGTCTGGTGTTCTTGGATAGGCTGTTCAGAGATCAGGACACAGTGAAACTGTTGATGTTTTCAAACAGTAGAAAAAGTTTTGTCTTTTATCTGATTTTATATGTATTTACTTGTGACAGATACGTTTGGCAAGATCAGTTGCTTGTACTGGGTCAACCGTAATCTCTATTCTCTGATGCACAAAATGGTAGCAAGTCAAGGAAAATGCTATAAGTTAATTAGGTTTTAAAAAAATCTGGCTCTGATTCTCTAAATAACATCTTAATGGTTTCTGGCATATATTTATTGTCCTTAAAATGAATTAATCTGTATGATACATAATTAATGTAGCACACAGTTAAGTGGAGGCCCACGCAGAGAGCGTACACATGCATGTACATACATGCCAAATATGTGGCTTCTGTTGTCTAGTTGTACATTACTGCAAACATTGATTAAAGTGAGTAAAGTTATGGTGTTGCCCAAGTGAAGCCACATAAAGCACAGAAGCTCACCAGCCTTTGTGTATGTGCCTCACATCTTGGTCACAGGTAGGAATACAAAGCATGTAGTGTCTTTAATTTATTTGCCCTAAGAATAGGAATTATAGAAAGAACATAAATACTGCAATAAGAGATATTATGAGAATAACCACTGGAAGGGTCTACATTAGCATTTGTTTTTTGTGTCTGACAATGTATTTCATAAATGTGAGACACAACTATGGTAATATGAAGATCTTATTTAAATCGTTGTCAGTCTGAAGTACTTAAGTGTGGATTATTTTTCTTAAATTAAAATGTCATGCATCCTCAGAAAAATCAAGAGCAGTAGAAGCGGCCCACTGAGCAACCTACTCTGATGGGGTGGGATGAATTGGGACTATTACATCTACTCAAAGTCACCTCTCCATTTGTCCACCGAACAAGCTTTTTTAGGTCAGCTGAGAAGTGAAAGAGTCCTCGAGGATAAATGTGTCCTACCAACTTTCATCAGACTGAGGAAGCTGCTTGGATGAGTGTAAAGATTTAAAACCAACAAGAAAAACGTCCTGGTGCCATGAATGAGCTTCCAGAACAGAGTGTTTAGTTTTTATTACCATTTTTTCTGTCTCCTCACATTATTCTGTGCTACAGTGATGATGCAACCAAAGGCACAGAAATTGTGTGGAATATTTATTTTTGTAAAATTACACTGCAACGCTAGTTGTTGTCGTCACTGAAGAACTAGATATAATAACTGTCCCATCTTTTACTGGAAACTCCATTTTAAACCTGAGTGACAAGCCTGAAACAGCGAATGATGCAACTGTTCTGTAAACATTTATCTACTTGGCTTGTCAGTAGAACAGCTTCGTGATGGAGAACAATACACTTATCTTACTTTGTGGTGCAGGTCTTTGATGTCACAAACATTCTTGAAGATATGGTTATAACTGAATTTGTGAAGACATTGTTTAGGCTTCATACTCTTTGTGGTAAAACTTTCCATCCAGTCAGACACAATTGTCTGTCAGACCGAATAGTCTGACTGGATGTGATAAAGCTGTTAACCATTCACTTTGTTCTGCCTACATCAGTTGGCAACAACTTGAGGTTGAAAGTGGCATTGTTATTTTTGATTGACGTTGTGAAAATGAAGCTAAATGTGCAGTTACAAAAAACAGGCAATTGCATAGGGAAACCATGCCCACTGGATCGGTTACTGAAACAGCTGGGAAAACTGAAAGCGAAGTAGAAAACTTGAGTTCTTCTTCTTTCCTGCATCTCAAAACACATCAATTGAAAGATCATTCTGCACATATACACGGTTTGAGTCAAATAATGAATTGCAGTGTGCAAGTTCACAGTTGTGGTATACATATACATGTATATATGTCTTTCTCCAGCTCAAAATGCTTGTTGTTCAGCGACATTGGTAGATCTAGTTAATTGGTTACTTTATACATGGAATAATCTGAGCATATGCAATATATTCTGAATTAATCATATAATCTCTCTTGTTAACAATCTTGCATAGTCAGAGTACCTGGCTTTGACTTTCAAAGCTTAACTTATCTATTAATCCACCATAAATGATGGTGGATTTCTTGTCTGACAGTTCATTTTGTAGCACTTGTCACATACAGTAAACACTAATAGAACACTTCCAGGCAGTTATTTCTACTTCTACATTGCATTTTGTTCAACAGTTTAAAGCTCTTACATAAGTAGTTAATTACGCAAAGAACCTCTAAGATCTTGTTTGGAAACCTTCCTGCATTAAATCTTTTTATGTATTTACCATAGAAATTGTTTATTAATGCAGCTGTTTGTCTTTTGTAGGTCCTGTCGTCACAGCCCTTGATCAGATTTAATGGAAACCAAGGGGTAAGAACATCTTCCTCTCTTTGTCTTCTCCAGTCCAGTATATGCACAGAATAAAAAAAAGGAAATAAATTCTGTTATAAAGTCCTTAGAAAATAGCACGAAAAATGTTCTTTGAAATGTAAGGATTTACGATGCTCTATGCGTCGTGTTGTATGCTATTGAATAATCTGCTCAGACCTGATCAAATGTTTTCCTGGCTCTCATGCTACTGGCCACAATATGACTTATTTTGTTTGGATTTCTAAATGTGCCAAATGTTACCGGCACTCATAAAAAATGTCATGCTCTGTCAGCTTTTCTCTTGTTCTGTTATACTTTTCTCACCATAGATGCCCCCAGTAAGCTATGCTAATCTCATTTTTGTTACTAGGGACACTGGGTGACAATGAAATCTGAACTTAATGTTTATGTGTATCTAAGACGTTCGTAAAATTGTGAGACAGTGTAACACTGGTATATGTTGGGTTGATCCTTTTTTTGCTAGTACCACCATGCAACCTGACTTCTATTGCTGTTAACCTGCTGGAGGCCTACTATTTCATATTGGTAACCAGACCAGACATGATGCAAGTAATCAGAGAACAGTTTGGGGAAAGCTGCAGGTGTTTGTACCTTTCGTTACCACATCAGAGCTAAAGTTAGCTCTGCTTGCCTCCTTGCTGCAATATAGGCAAGCTACTCATACTAGTAAATGCACAAGATGGCTTAAGTAAAAAAAACTAAAGCTAGTCTTCACATAGAATGCACATTATTTTTAAAAGGTACAAGACAAGCAACTCCACATCTTTCTGCAACTGGTACCTGCTTGTTTATGATATAACAAAAGACACACAGGCAACAGTACTTCCTACATGAGCATTTCACTCTTCACGTGAACTCTGTCAACTTTAACAAACTTCCCATTCTCTGCATAAGCAACCACTTCCTGCATGGACTTGGAACAGTTCTGTTTCACATCCAATAGGCTCAAACATTTAATGATTTTTGTTTGTCTAGACTCTCTCTATGTTTACAATTTCTACAGTAGCGGAATTTCCTCAATGATTCAGATTTAATGCAGTGATATGTTCTTATTAGTTTCAAATATTGATGCTTTGCATTCGGTATTTCATTGACATTCATCTTGACACCTGTTATAAAGGGTGGGAAACTCAGTTTGCTTGACTTTATGCACAAAGACAGTTGGGTTAGGGTTAGGCACCAAAAGGTGATAATTAGATAATTATTTGTGGAGTTGTCCTGTTGCAACACACAGTATATCAGTCAAAATTTTTCCTGCAGGTTAGATGACCATTGTGTTGTTTAACCTAAATGCTTCCTCATATAGCTTTAAAGTTGCAACATCTCCTGTTCATCACAGTGACAATGGGAAAAATGTTCTTTCTCTTATGTACCTATTTAAGAAATTTTTTTTTATATGATTGTGAAACAACCCTATGATGAGCAATATACTCTCAATGTTTGCGCTCATGTTTAAGGGTGTTTTACTTTAGATCATTTGCACAATCATACGGCCAGATGTCTGTGAGGCGCTGCACCTCGTTATTCATCCTATAGCATGTTTTGGGCATACAATAGAAGTAACTTAAAATCTACAAATAACCTAATGTGCTTAAATCTTATAATTCATAACTTTTGATCATGTTTGCTATGCTTTATTACAAGGAGGATTGCGCCAGAGATCACTAGATAATTTGGACCTCTTCTAGGTTCTAGTTCTAGGTGCTGTTGTTTCAGGTTTTAAAGTTTGATTACCATGTTTAAACTTTTACTAAACTGTTACTAAAACTCTTAACAGACAGCTGCACAATAACATCATACAATAGCACAACACCTGTGTGCACCTCATCTTGTCTGTACTGCAGTGTAATATGCACACTGTTTATTTTCAGGCTTTAACTAATGATTAAGGAATCTATTGAATGCATTCCAGCTTTTCAATACTCTTTGTAAGCTCTCACATTTATTAGGTTGTTGGCATTGCTCAGATCTCTGTTTTTTTAACTTTTGTTTAATTCTTGCATTTTACAACAGACTGTAAATATTCAAGCTAGATTTACATGACTCAATAATATTTAATTTTGAAATACATCTACAGTACAGACGTCAGACATCAGAACAATAGAGTTCTGCATAGAAAATAACGCCATCTTTCATACTCACTCACTTCATACCCAAGTAAATCTATTTTCTTAGTGTAACGTTTATGTTTACCAACAGGTCTGTTGTAGCAAGAGCAGCCACTATCAAGCTTTAGGTATCCATACATTATCCTAACTGCATTTCCTCTTAAGGTTTGCTGGGGGCCTGGAACAATTCCAGCTGTCATTGGGTGAGAATTGGGATACACACCGAACAGATTGTTAATCTATCATAGGGCTGATGTATAGATACAGAGCGCTTTAATTGTGGTGACAACACAGCCATATGTCTATGTTGGATGTGTGCGACACTGAAGTTTCCACCACTAAATTAAATTCCAGTAAATTTTATTTGTACTGTGCTAAATATTTAACAGTGTAAGGTTTAGGAACCCCTTAACACACACACATACTCACACACGCAAACACACAAAGCATGTAAATTTGTAGCACAATTCACTTCAGGTGAATTAAAGTTAAGTTCTAAATCCAACTAGATGCACAAGTGACAAGTTAGATGAGTCATTTTATATAAAATAGTCTAATATTCATCAGAAACCTTGACTTAAATCAGGGAAACTAAACAAAATAAAAGATGAACATTTCTGAGGACATTAAATACTTGTATATCCACTGTAAATGCATACGGTTCATGGTAGCCATGTTTGTCAGCCTAATAAATCAGATGGTGGACCAGATGTTTATTATACGGTATTCTCAGTCTGCAACACTAAATTAATGTATTTTATTGATGTAGTAGCCTGACTCTGAATGAAAAACTGTTACTGTTGTGATCAGAATGCTAGTCAGAAGTGTGAAAGTGGGTAAATTACAGAGCAGATGGTCTGGCTGTCACATTAAGATCTCGTATGCAGTTACTTTCATTCATTCATCTGGAAAAATACAAGACTAAGAACAAGTTATATTCCTGGCGAGATTTAGTTCTGATAAGTGGCCAAAAAATGCAAATATCCATAAAACTCGTATGAAGAAATCCCTCACAATGAACAATACAAAGTTTCTACTCGGCCTCATACATTGTTTCTTTAGCACATCTTTTTTTTTTTTGCTCTTAACATTGCTGTATATCTAGCAATAACTGGCAATAAATATATAGATATATGTTCTTTTGGCAACATGTAATGTGTGCATTACAAAGCAGTGTTGTAATGCTAGCTGTAAGTAAATCATTTAAGCAGTTAAATGAGAGTGCTGTTGGCTATAGTCTTTGCAAAGTGTTCACCTGAAGAGACCATAGGTCTACATGAGGTGATGTTAGTGAAAACTTTTTGATTAGTTATTACCAAATCTTTGATGTTGCTGTCAGGGTTCTGTCTTTCTCACTTGTTTATTTACTGTGCTGTATCACTCACATGGGGAGTGAGGAGGTGAGACTGGCTGCAGGCAGATGTGGAGGTGAAACTGGCGTAGGCAGAAAAAGGAGGGGGTGGTTGGATAGCCTAATTAAAAATCCTCATAGCAAATACACAGATAAGCCACAACAGTAAAGTATTCACATTTAGGCTTCAAATGAACATTCAGGTCTTCAAATCGGAAGTCATGCATTTAGGTTTGTCTTTTTTTTTTAATAAAGAAATTGCATTAAAGGTTTTACTTAATTATTAGTTTTTATTTATATTAATGATGGGTTTTTAGTTGTTTCTAAGAGGAGAGATGGTTAGCATGAAGTTGTAATATGCAAACTCCTTGTGTTTTAGAGTTTAACAGTTCAAAACAGAATAATACTAACTAAGTCACAAGTAACAGTTCTAAACTGTTACTTGTGACTTAGTTAGTATTTTTCCATATTTCATGCAAGTCTCTTTTCAGGCACAATTTGTACATGGACATCATACATGGACAATAATTAGCATAATATGGAGCAAAGGCGTGTCGTCTTTAAACTGAATTACCTTTTTTCTTTAAATTGTTACATTGTGCGATCTGCTATCATGATTATTCTTTATTGTAAATATAAGCTATCCTGTTTTAAAGGTTAGCCAGTGTTGTACAGACCAGTGTCACACTCACGACAACTGGCTAAAAGCCCCACTTACTAACAGGGGAGTGTCAGGTTTCATCTTGCTGATGAAAGCTAGAAATTTTACTCTTCCATGGATGAGTAAGTGGATATATGCACATTGGGCTTTCAAAACTAACTGGAGCTTGAGACATGTGATGTGGAGGAACATTCATTTCTCACTCTTCAATCCTCTGCAATGTGAGTCGATGAATGAACTGAATCACTCCTCTCTGTTTGGTTAATTTTCCCGCTTCTTAATCATTCAACCTACCTTGTTTCTTCCCTTGTCTTTTTAGATAAACATGAACATAGTTATGTGTGTATGTATATCAAGTTTAAAATTGTCCCTGCTGTACATTAATATACCTTTAATTATGCCATAACAACAATATTCTTATTTTATTTATTATGATAAAAAACTATCCAAACCTTCATGGACCTTTGTCACAAAGAAGTGGCCCCCTAAATCTAATAAGTGGTTGTGCCACCCTGAGCAGCAACAACTGCAGTCAAGCATTTGAATTGAATATTGAATATTGAATATTGGCCTCTCTTCTTTGCAGAATTATTGTAATTCATCCACATGGCATGGTCTTAAATTTAACTTGGGTGTTGCGATAAAACGCAATCACTTCATGACGATGATGATGACGGGTTATTATTATTAATTATTTGATGAGCTGAATCATATGTGTGTATTACTGTATTTTCAAGTTGTTCACAAAAGAGTATGAGAGACGGTGAGTTGCACGAATCTTTTGCACAAGTGTAGCAATATGGATGATGGAACACGGATCATCCAGAAAAAACAAATAAATCATATTGTTTAAGGACATCTTTATATATAGTTTGTAAGGGTGTCTTGGCAAAGTTAGCGGAGCGGTCACCCATTGTCCCTAGGATTGGCTGCTCACAACCACCTCCTGCTAATATGGTGAAGTGTCCCTAAACAAGACGCTATACCCAACAAAAATACACTGAGGTTGCACAAGCCTATGAAAACTGGAGAGGTTTGTAGCAAGGAGGCCATTCAGCGTGAAAATGTGTGTCCAATAAATATGCAGACCACGATCCCCATTATTATGGGCAACCACCATGGGACAAGTGGAAAGAATTACGATTGAAAAAACGTTATTAATCCCAGAGGGAAATTGTTTTGCCTTGTATAAAATGTATTTTTAGTCAGCCACCCTCTGCCCGTACATGTCCTAAGATCTTTGGTAAACAGAGCTGAACTTTCAACAGCCTGACCTCATATCTGTCATCGCACTGATGAAGAAGCCTGACTGTGCTTTAAGTACAGTCGCTAACAGTGACATCTCTTGAGTTCATGCTGGGTTAAACGGTTGAGTAGAAGTAAGACTGCAAGACCCTCCTGAAAAACCCTTTGCTGGCCTTGTTGTGGCCTTAAACAGGTGTTTGTCTTCGTAACTTTTAAATTTATTTTCTTGAATTCCTTTTTTGATGATAGGGTGTTAAAGCATTTTAAAAAGCACAGTAGAAAGTTTTGAATAAGGCAGGTTTTCAGTGTTACCAGGTACTTTCTCTTCCCTCTTTTATATTTTATATACATATATATTATATTTATTAAGAAGATTACTAATATGCTGTCCTGAACTGCATTTAAATGTCCACCATTTTCACCCATTGTCGACTGTGATGTGCAAGATTTTTGGACATTATTTCCTCCATTGTTCCACTGTCCTGTGTCTCACTGATTAGGGTTATGGTTAGCTCAGGTTAGCAGCTATTTGACAGTGAATAACTCAATTTCCTTCATATAAAAGCAACACCCGTTGTGTGGGAGGAAGGTAATTATGGGCGTGGAATAGGATGTGTGTAACTGTTGAAGGCCAAAGACAAAGAAACATCATTATCATGATCATAGTTCTGTTAGAATAATTTACCTGTCGTTTCTCCACAGGCACACTTTGGAGTCACAATTAGAAACACTGCAGTGTCCTAGTAGGGAGAAGAGAAGGCAATAGATTTGTGCTGCATTCCTTTGTGGTGGTTTAGTGTTGATGCTAGCTATATTTGTTTATTACACTTATCATGTATAAAATTACAACTTTCTGTTTAAAATACAACTGCTTAGATTTTTGTGCTTCAACATTTAAGCAGAAAGGTGTACTGTTACAGTGATGGGTATTGATTCTCAGTCATTCAAAAATATATTTTGTGTTTGTTTTTTTTTATGTCATTAACAGAAAATTTCAATACCACGGTCACAAAATTCCAGTGAACTGCAAACGTTTACTTTCTACCTGTCCAATGTGGGCAGAGATAACCCCCAGGGCAGCTTCGACTGCATCCAGCAGTACATCACCAGGTGAAAGCAAACACTGTATCTCACTCACTTTCATTCTTCTCTTATTGTAAATCTAATTATTCAGAACGGCAATGTCACATTTCTATCAGTTGTGCACAAGCAATTAAACAATTTTTCATTTTAATAAACTCTCTTTGGACTTGAATTACCTACCAGGCAGGCAGACAGTCTATTTGTTTAACATAGTTAGGACAAGGGGTGAATCACCTAGATCTCTGCAAGATGCATAACCAAACATGTGAAGCTGAGTGAGGCCGCTCAATATAAATGGGCCACTTTTTGAGTTTATGTACAGTACACGTTGTACAGGTACTAGGTACATGTTCTGTTTATTTTTTTCTATCAATTCAAATATATCTAACCCTCCTAGTATTCTTGAAAAGCGTTCACAGTTTCAAAGAACATACATTTTTTGTTAATTATTTTTTAGATATTTAGTGTTTCTAAAACATGACTATATTCATTCAAATACAATTTAACTTTAAAATCTGTGGCTTCTCTCGTAAGTACTGTCTATTTTTTTTTTTGCAGCTGCAACCACACAAGATGTGCTTGTGATCTGGGTCAAGCCCCTTGAATGTCTCAAGCCCATTAACCTCATTTAACAAATTTATATAGCCTAACATGCAAAAAATGCTGACTGAATCACATGAATAGGACCATATGTCTGTGTTGAGGCAGAAGGAAGTAAACGGAATGAGGAACAGTAAGAATCTTCGTCTCTCTGGTAGTCAGGGAATTTTCTGACCCTATAATTGTAAAAATATTTTTAACAAGTGGGTCAGGTACAGTTCATCTGGATCCTAATCAGCCGTGATCAGCCAATCTAAAACCCAAATGACAGTGCTCATCTTTGACTGTCTACGCCATACCATGTAATTTACTGCAAAATCTTCATCAAAGTGGTGTAGAATCAAAGGGACGGAAAGTCAGAGGAGATAGGACTTGATGCGGCCGTGAGTTGTGCTGTGGGAACTGGCAGTTGAAAAGAAATCGTAAAAATAATAGTTGTGCTCTCATGATGTTTAATGAATCTCGTATGGGCAGGAGAAGACGGATTGGAAATACTAATATATTTAAGTTTCATGCTTAATACTGCAGAATTCTCTAAAATATATGTTATTAGATTGTTTTCTATCAGTTCCAAATAACAACGAAAGTAATAAACTAGCACTTTAAAAAGGAGCAGCTGACTTTCTGTGTTTTGTATTCTTTCCTACCAAAGCTTCTGGTCACTCCATCTCTGCCTTCCTCTCTCAATGCCTCCTTTTTTGTTTTTGGCAGTGAAGGGAGCATTCAGTTGGATTGTTTGGGTGGGATCCAGGACAAGATTACAGTATGTGCCACAGACGACTCCTACCAAAAGGCCAGGGAAAGCATGGCCCAGGTTGAGGAAGAGACCCGCAGTAGGAGTGCCATCGTCATCAAGCCTGGGGGAAGATACGTAGGTAAGGACCCATCAACACAAGAATAGTGTAGGTCGGTTGGGCAGGCTCTTGGTCAGAGTGGAAGAGTTTTGTACCCTGAAAACATGCAAAAGGCGCATGTGATGCGTGTGTGTGTGTGTGTAGTCTTTCTCTTCTCTACTGGTGAGTGAGTTCACATTGAATCAGATACTGATACTGAATGGCAGAGCCCCAGCACACTGACGGCATGCTTCATTTCTAACCAAGGCAAAAATCTCCCCAGGCATGAATTTTCTGACTTTTTGATATGGACTCTGAACTTTACTATGAAACACATCAGGGTATAGCTACAGTGGAAAACCACTGCAGCCCTGCCATGTTGCTTGCAAAGAAATTCAGTGTAAGCCTATTTACTGTTCAGTAGTGAGTCAGTCAAAATGTTCAGTTCATGTGAGTTGAGTGTTACATTTGCCTCACTGAGAGGCAACACGAGATTAATCTCAGACAGAATCATGAGGCATTATGCTTCTGATGCAAGGTGAGTTGAGGTGGAAGTGGATTTACATTTTGCTTAGTCATCTGCTCTCATAGTCATTAACAGCCACTGAGTTAAAATAATGTTGACAGAAATTAATGATATTTCATGAGGTTAGATTATTTTCTGTTATTAGCGGAAACAAGCAAACCCTTGAGCTCTTTTCAGCCAGTGCATAATTTAAATTCTCAAGAACTCATAAATGTTAAATAAACTATAACACCAGTTTCTTTCTGTAGAAGAATTTGCTTCTACGGCTGAAGCTTTTTTTTGTGTTGTACCTAGATTGAGTTACAACACCAACTAGAATTGTGCAGTTCTGTATTTAAACACAAAACCCAGGTCTGTTCCTTATCCAATCAATAAAATTGTAAACTCCTTAGGTAAGAAGGTTCAGATCCGGAAACCGGCACCTGGCCTCTCGGACATTGCCCCATTACGGAGAACTTCGCGACCCGTAATCATCTCTAGCAGTACACTAAAGAAAGCTACAACTCAGCACCGGCCAATCCGTGAGCGCCTCACACATCTGTTGGCCCTCAAGCCTTACAAGAAGCCTGAGCTGATCCTGAGGTTGCAGAAAGATGGCCTCTCGCCGTTAGACAAAGACTCTCTGGACAGCCTTCTGCAACAGGTTACACGTGCGCACACACACACACACACACACTCAGTCACTTAAGCCTTACAGTCAAGTTTTTCCTCCTGATAATCCTTAACTGCAGAGGGTAGTAGTCTCACATGCTGCTCTTTTTCATTCCCTAGGTGGCAGACCTGAATGGGAGAGACAACACGTTCACGTTAAAGGACTTTTTGTATAAGGAAATCCAAAAGGATTGGCCAGGCTACACAGAGGGAGACCAGCAGCTTCTAAAGAGAATTCTATTCAGGTATGTTGAAAATACGTGCTCTCACTTTAACCCCACACATCATCCTGTAAACTTGAAATTCATACTAATCCTCATAAACATCATTTGGCTGGTAAAGGCATATACATTTATTATACCAATAATTTTAAAATTGGTGTAATATACAGATTTTGTCATTAATATCAGGGAAAAAAAGAAGGTAGGTAGTTACCTGACACTAATAAGTGATGTAGCATACCAGCAGTTCCTCAGCATCTATACAGTCACATTATCTAATACTGTAAAAGTTCAGTGCATTTCTAAAATAAGAGATTATTTTTATGTAACTGATGTGCTTTAATTATACTTGGTTTAAATTGATAGCCCTTTGTGTGATATGGAAAGCACCATATTTCTTGTTTGTGTTGATTTTGTGGTGAGTAAGGCTTCAGGGGGATAGCGCTGTTATGTAACAATTTTGGAGCTGCCTTTCATTGGAGACAATTGTTCAAATGTAGAACAATGGCATATAGATGATCAACATACAGAGTTGAATTCTGTGAACTTTCCTCATAGTTGTGAATGATGTAATCCTAAACATAGATGTGCAGATTCTCTGCAAAACCCCTTTTAGTACTGCATCTGGGACATTAAGAAAAAGCAAATTGTCCCACCTAGCTATACTTAGACCAGGCAGCAGTGCTCACTTTGTGTTTATGTAGTGAGCTCAAGAATAGATCCTTTGCTCAATGATGAGCTCTGATCTACCTGTGGTACAACCCTCTAGTAGCTTAGCTTAGCACTGAGTAACTAGAAGAATAGAATCACTTGGGTGTTAACGCAATATGGTGCAATAGGTCTGTAAAAATAGGTGTTACCCAAAATGGCATTTTTGTTGACTGCTACTTCCAAGTCACATAAGAACTGTTTCACTTCTGTTTCCTTTATAAATCAATAAAATGAAATAAATATTAACAGTCTGTCCGATGAGGATCAGTTGCTGGAGATTGCAAATAACGAAGGCCTTAAAACTAGTTTTATAGGGTAGTATGTCTTGAGTCAGTGTTGTATAGTAATGGAGTAATAATACTTCACTACTGCACCTTTTTGGGAGTATCGGTACTTGAGTTATTCAATTCAATTCAGTTTTATTTATATAGCGCCAATTCACAACAGACGTTATCTCGAGGTACTTTACATTGTAAGGTTTAAGACCTTACAAAATAGGTGAATACAAAATAATATGGAAAACCCAACAGTCCCGCTTGAGCAAGCACCGAGGTGACAGTGGAGAGGAAAAACTCCCTTTAACGGAAGAAACCTCCAGCAGAACCAGGCTCAGGGTGGGCGGCCATTTTTTTTCCGTCAACTTTCACTTTTACTTCATTACATTTTCTAATTACATTGCATACTTTTACTCACTTTTCATTCTCAGCGCAGTGTTGTTAAAATCAAATTAAATGAAATTAGGTATTTTCCACTTTTAGTTTATTCGACCACACCATAAGATTTGAGGAACTGACTAATCACAATTAGCCTGGATAACAGCTGGGGTGAGCTTTGTGTCTGACGTTAGGTGAACGTTTTTTTCTCTTGGTGATAGGCTGGCCATTCAAATCAGTAATCTTAACCTCGCTGTTAACCTCTTAAAATTTTACAAGCACACTAAGTAAACGTCCTAATATTCAAAGTTTAGGCAGCGTTCTGTTATTAACATTTACTTTTACTTCGATTATTTAAGTACAGTTAGCTAGGGATTACTTGCCATACATAAAGTGTTTAGTATTTACTGTACTTAAGACTTTTACTTGAGGGCAGTTCTAGTTGCTGACTTGAACTTTCACCCAAATCATTTTTTTGGGAGGGTATCTGTACTTGTACTTAAGAGAGCCTTCCGGGTACTTTATACAACACTGTATGTAGTACAGTATTTGAGACAGTCTCTATATAACCCACCTGCGTTTTTGTGGCAAGCACCACAAAAGAAATTGTCTTTTCAGTCAAGCACCATTATTGCAACTTTACTTGCAGCACTGTAGGTTTCAACCTAACTACTGTCCATACATAACACCATCCTTTACTATCTTCTTGGGTGTATTGTAGCATTGGTTGGAGGCAAAATGAGTGGACAGAATGGTTTAATGAAAAGGCAAGGCAGACCAGGGTCCTGAATGAGTGCAACCCTCATCTGTTGGCTAATGTTAATTAAACAATGTTAATTCTTTACAACACCAATGGGTTTGAAAGACTAGTTATAAACAGGGCTTGCACAATGTGCTTTCTAAGGATGTTGTCCCATTCAAACGCACAACACACACTCGCTTAGCCGTAGTTGTTTTTTGTAGAAGCAGGGGAAAACGATTTTCTGCCTAATCATCTGTTCAGTTCTGGTTTTGGTTTTTGTTTTTTTTTTCTCACCTGCCAGCATGTAGTTCATTTTTACCCACGTGATAGTGTGTGTGTGTTTTTGTGGTAGGTTAGTTTAGTTTACCAAGAAATGCACTGTAAAGAGTGTTCCGTTTTTTCTTGGCTCTTTGAGGCAAAGAATTTGCAGCATGGGGTTATAGTAATCAAGTTATACAAGTTCCTCAAGATATTGTTTCAGCTCTAGTGTAAACAAGTATCTGTTTTTCTGGTTGTTCAGTGGACCTAATGTGCATGTTCCTGTGTGCATGCATATCTGCACATATCTCTAGCCTATTTCTGTACCTGTGTTTGTACTGTGCCTTGAGCTCAGAGCTGACTAAGAGTTTTAGCCTCCCAACTAATACTTACCCCAACCCCAACCTCCAGGTTCGCCAGAGATTCGAGCTAATGCAGTCAGTCACGCAGGAGTAGCACCACCAACATGTCTGGAATGCACATGATGCAACAGTGTTCCAGCACATGCTGATCTGTGTGTGAGGTGGCAGAGGTCCGAGGTTCAGACATATTGGCCTGCTGTCTCACTCGTAGCTCATGCCTGTCTGACTTTCCCCAACAGTGACACAAACACATATGCACTGACTGAACTGGGGTGAGGCATTGACGAGACTTGGTGTACCCAACTGCCCCCTACTGATAATGTCATCAGCTATAGCGGCAGCATCCCTGTGTGCATGTGCATGCAATGTGATTATGTATTTCAAAATGTAATGTTTGTAGTCTTGCATTGCTAACCTTTAAATAGGCTCGGAAATGTGTTTCCAAGCAAGAGACTGAAACTCACAAAAGGAAATCTGCAATTTATGTTTGGATCATTAGGTTGGTACGAATGGTTGCTGAGAAATGTCTTTCCTTTGGTTGTGTTGCTGTAGCACTGTTAATCTTGGTTAGATAACTCTAGTTTTGACAAAAATTATCTGGTACATACAGAGAGTTCTGTGCATCATAATCAGTTTGTCTCAATGGGGTTATCACTTTGAGCAGAATTTTATATTAAATGTTCTAAAAACAAACACTTTTTTATACAGATTTTGTGTTTTGTTTTTTTTATAAATGTAGCTCCTCCCTACTCAGTTGTCATAATTACTGATTCACCTCCACAAAGAGCTTGTTATAATTAGTTTGTCACTACAGAAATGGCAACTGTGTCATTTTGATTTTATGCTTTAGAATAATTTCTGACGAGCGATCATACTCTCATTTCTCATTTGCATTACTTGCTCTGGAAAAACAATGTGAACTAAATTAAGTCTCTAGCATTCCGTCAGCATTATTGCTGTTGTGTTGTGACATCAGCAGGTAGATGAGTAGATAAAATGTTGTTTTCCTGCCATGCTGGTTTGTAAAGAATAAATTCTGCAGATGATATAAAGCTCTTTGTGTTTTTGTGCCTGCTTCCATCTGTTTACGCTTAGAAAACAGTGCCAGGCTCAGAACAATTCTGCACCTGCACCGGAGAGCCCCCCTAAAGAGCTAGCCAGCAGTTCTCCATCTCAGGTGAGCTTCCTGTTCCTCCTCCAGCCTATGTCTCACTTCCATGCACTTCAGATTTACAGTCTTTATTGTCGTCATGTGTTTGAAAGACATTTAAAATTCATATTGGGGTATATTCATTTTATAAAATATTTTAAAACCTCATGACTCACCTGTACAGTGTTTTAGTTTCCAATTTGGAGACCCAGCTTATTTATATCTTTTGATAGTTAATCTTTAACCAGAGCGCTTTTACCTTCCGTCATTTTAGTTGATCGTGTGGAAATATTTTTTACAAGTGATGTGACTTTTTCCAGTTCCACCACATTACCAAACACTACAGCCTGCTTAAGGGGTTATCACTGCTTTCTGGTGTTTCCCAGTGAGTTTTTTTATGAGGCCTCTTTCTCTCAGTGAATTTTAGTTTCCCTACATGTTTAACTAACGTGTAATAACTTTAAAACTAGTCCATAAGAGGCTATCAATTTTATTTTCACTTTACACAATATTTTAGACGATGTCTCCTCATTGCCCAATGAGATCTTTCATATTTCTTACCCTGCTTTTCTCTTTTTAGGTCGGTTCAGTCGGTTTACCCATTGTTTACACTTCCATTAGGAAGAGGGAGGAGTAGCTGTTCTGCTATATTAATAGGTCCCTACTCTCTCTTCTTCTCACTTCAGACACCTATCGTATGCCTCTTTTTTTCCACTCCCTCCCTCAGTTAACACATTATACAAACACAAGCAAACAGTAGCAGGCTCTTTTTTAGGTTCAGTGATATAAAAGTGGGTAAAGTGGTGCACCCTCAGATAGAGGTGCATAGCAAACTAGGTGAGACCATGTTTTCACTAAAAAAAAGAGGCTAGCACACACAATTATGTAAGGCAAAAACAAACTTTTATCAACTTGAAATCTACTTTCCTTTTTGGGCAAAAAGGAAAATTCTTACAGCTGCTCTTCTCAGTCCCTAATTCATCTGAAGGGTACTTTTTAATCTGAAAGAACCTGTGTGATGTGATGTGATGCTTAGTGTGGTTGGAAGGTTAAAATCATAATATTTTAGTGTGTAAATTGTCTAAAGAGCATTTCAGGCTGCTTCCTGCTGTTGTCCCAGTTCTCCTTTTGGCACAGCAGCATATAGTGATTTTGTCAGCCACTCCCAAAGATATTAGTGCAGTCGGGGTCAAATAGGGCTTGTTGGTAACTAATCCCTGGTATTGTGTCGCAGCCCAGGGTAGCCTCAGTGGATCTGACACTGTTGTGTGTTTGTAGCTTTCTCCATCTATCTGCTTATAATAGATTCTCTCCTCCACACACTACCCTGTTTTCACCATTTTAGTTTGCTCTGACTTTGACACTAGTTTTCATGTACCTCAGAGGTAAATTTAATTTATGTTGAACTCTTTTTGTACCAAAAAAATCTATTATCTTTTTTTGCCAGAAACGACCTGCTTCTGACTTCATTGACCCTCTCGCAAACAAAAAGCCCAGGATATCACACCTTGCCAGCAAGACCTTAACAGCTCCAGTTAATGGCAAGGTCAGCTCCTCCAACGGACGAGGAGAGGGAGGAGCAGCTCAAGCAGGGGTAGCAGTTACTATGTCAGACAGTGGAATGACATCAAGCTCCCAGCAGCTTCCCGTGCTGGACATCCCTCGTCCTTTTGAAGCACTGTCGGACGTCAGCAATGACTCCAGCCACAACGGGAGAGATTGTGACTCTCAAGAAATAGCTGTGTCCGAGAGGCTCAGCCAACCTCCTTCCCTTTTCTCGGGATCAACGGTACTTAACTCGTCTAGTGTCACGACATCATCTCCTGGACAAACGATCATGGAGGTAGCTCAGGATAAGACTCCTTCATCCTTTAACAACAAGTCCAAGAAGAAGTCAAAAAAGCATAAAGATAAAGAGAAAAGTAAAGATAAGGAGAGAGCCAGAGAAAAGGAGAAGGGGAGGAAGAGTCACGAGGAGCGCGTGTCTGAACCTAATAAAACCTGTGAGAAGAGCCGGGGAAACCTCGAAAGCAACAGTATTCCACACAAAAGCACAGGTGACTGTAACGCACACACTGAGATAATGTTCTGCACAAAATGTCTTGTACGCTACATTTAATTTCACAGTGCTTGCATCAGACAAGAGAATTCTGAATAAGTCTAGTACTTCAGATGTGGATGGGCACCAGTTAGTCATCCCTGTGAGTAGGTGATGTGACCAGTGTGTGACTCACAGATGAAACGGAGACCCCTGCTGTTCAGCTTTATGTCTTCAGTAACCTCAAATAGACACTTGTGAATCCAACTGGCATCGTCAGAGAACCACACTTTGGAGATGAATTTAATAAACAGTAGCTAATTCTAAAAAGTTTTTGTGCTTTTGCCTTTGCAGTTTCATGACAGCTGATTTCACGCTACGACACATGAAATACGAATAATATTTATATAAATTCTATTTTCTACATGTCACCTTTCTTTAGATCTGAATGGAATGTGCAACAATACCAGTATTCCTTCGTCATCACCTGAGGTGGCAGACTATTTATTGTGAGTATTTAACAACTTTAATTCTCATATTTTTCAGCTGTCCTCCTTCTTATTCGTAATTCCTGGACACATGTCACTGAACAAGACATTGAACCTCAAAGTGGGAAAGTTAAAAGTGGGCCCTGGAGAGAGAGAGGTGTGGCAAAGACGCGGTCTATTAACACACACGCACGGCGGCCTGCACCCAGGGTTAGAAAATGGAGTTGTTGGGTTTAGTTGTTTAGGAAAGCTTAGGAATCTTTAAGAACTGTGATGTAGGTGGTTGTGGGTGAAACCCTTCATTGAGTTTTCTCTCTGATTAACCCGATCAAGGTACTTGAATATTCTTTTACATGTACTTTCTTCACACATTGACTTTATCTTAAAATCTCTTGTAACATTTTCTCCCTTCTAGGAAGTACACGGTAATCAGTTCTCCAGAGCAGCGTCAGAGGTATAAAAACGATTTCAACGGAGAATACAGCGAGTACCGAGGTCTGCACGCGCGGATAGAAGGCATCACTAGACAGTTCACTGTGCTTGACAATGAGCTCAAACAACTCCAACAAGGCACAGACAAGTACAAGGTAGGTGTTATGAAGGGCACAAAAGATTTGCTATTTTTCCTTCAATATTTTGAACAACTCAAATATTCTTTGATGTAATCGCATTTCTCTTATGTCTCTCTTTAGACAATCCACAATCAGATTCTTCAAGAGTATCATAAAATAAAAAAGGTACTTTTTCACACTTCACGTTTCAGTGAAATGGAATATTTAGGTAAAAGATCAGACTGACTGTGCTTTTCTCTGTCCCTTGCAGACTAATCCCAACTATAGCCAAGAGAAGAACCGCTGTGAATATCTACACAACAAACTGGCACATATAAAGAGACTTATTGCTGAGTACGATCAACAACAACTTTAAAAGTAGTTCGTAACACTGTTTCCCTCTTATCTCTGGAAACCAAGCAGATAAAGGAAAACTCTGGATTCTGCTTGTGCTAAAATATTTTTTCATGAAAGATGCCATGAAGGGAGTATTGCCCTCACTGGAGCTAAAAGCTCTGGGGAGGACCAAACAGGACACGTGCTTTGTTTTATTTTTTGTTTTTGCAAGATCAGGCTGTGTGGGCAGGTCTGTCTGTATAGTTACAATGCATCCAGAAAGAGAGAAGGATTCTTTGTGGCTTGTTTTTTTTCCTCAACAGCCCACCCCACTTAGATTGCACAGAGGTCTGAAAGAGATCCTGGTTTTGGAACTGAATGAGGCGGATGCTGAGATGAAAACGCGATGCGACAAATGCGTTTTTGAGGAAAGAGAAATGAATTGAACGAGACATCAGTTTCCCCATATACTGAAGCAAATGGTTGTGTTGATTGTGAAATTTATTTTCTTGTTTATCTTTTATTTATTTTTGACTCTTAAATGGGGGGAATGCGTCTGTTTTACACTCCTCGATATCAGTACTTAAAAGCTTTCTCTCTCATGTTCTCATTACATCTTGAATGTCAACCAGCATTTTATCCAGAAGCTGCCTTGCCCATCTAATGTCAGTTTGTTGGCATGTGTTGTTTTTCTCTTTTATAAGAGATGCAAATATTACGATTGATTAAACGAAATCCATGTTAAAAGCACACAGTCAGATGTAGGTTTGTGCGCTTGGCTTTTCTTTTCTCAAACTCTGTTAAGATGTCTTAATTGGGGACGTGAACGTTTCCTCTAGAGCTGTAGATTTTCAGTCTCCTCACTCTGCCTTGACAAGCTGTTCAATTGGTTACAGCAGTGTTCCTTAGTTTTGGTCCATCATTTAAAAACTATAATGGATAGTTAATTGGTTTTCTTTCCAGTTTAGATGATGATGGCTTTGAAAGAGAATCGATTCTTGTCTGAAGAGTCCCATTCCAGCTTGACTTTTCATCAAACTATGAAAGATCCTCTAATTGTATGATTATTTCCTCTTTAAAATGTTTGGAAAATTAGGTTAATCCATATATCTGATATCTCCTAAGTTCCCATTATTGTCACATTTTAGTTATGTTGAAACAAGTGTTTACAGAGTCTATAATTAGATCAAGTTTCTTTGTTTTCTCTGCTCATCAGCCCACGTGGTAGTCTAATTGAGACGACTGTTAAGATGAAGCCATCCTTGATTATCTTCTGAGAGGAGCCCCGTGGACTTCTTACTCGGGAGAAGGAATTCTCACGTAACCACTTTTTGCCTTTTCAAACGTGATGTCAGATATTCAGTGGAGGATGACCCAAAAAGTTGTTTCCTGAATCAACCCTCTTCTCTGAGGTCTGTTGCATCAAGGAGACGCTCAACGTTTCCGAAGACTAATTAGAAATTAATTAGAAATGCTGTATCAGAAGTCGGGTTTAGTCAGCAAATGCATTTCTTGTATCTTTTTTATGTGAAAATTTCACCTGATCTTGCTGTTACCTGAGGGTTTTGTCCAAATGACACTTTCTCTTTGTCTATCAGAGTGCATGCTTTCTGGACGTGTTACAATGAGCAGTCTTTGTATCTTTGTCAAAAGAAACTGCTCGAGGATACCAGATTCCAAGAAAAGGCCTAGTCCAGCTGAATTAATGAATTAGACGTGTCTCTGACCAGCATGTATACCAAAGTGTTTAACAAGTGGGATAAAACAAAACGCTCTACCAAATGTTGGCAAAGAAAAATGTCAGTATTCTCTATTTCCTGTTATCATTTCTTTTGTCTTTTACACTTTATAATCCATTGGAATCTGTCTCGGTGTATTCTTGTGAGAAGTCAGAGGAGGGTCCTTCACTATAGATGGAACTGACCTCACGTTTCACTGTGATGTCAGGTTTCAGATTGAATCTTTCTCCTAATGCAAACACTACACTCTGTGCTCAGACACTCATCACAACAGTGCTGCACGGCTGAACGATGTCTGGGCAGGAGGTGATGTTAGCGTTTTATTACCAGAATCAACACTCGTCATTGTCCAGTGCTGCAACATTTGCATCAAGAAAGACACTTTTCAGCCTTTTTTTTTTATTAACTTTATGTTGTTCTGACATGATTACTGTATTCCTTCTCTAGTCACATTATGGTCAAAATGTATTGTGCAGGAGTTGATTAGCAGAGACCTTTTTGTTCCCATGCAGGGCAGATGGTTTGAAAGTGACATTATGCCAGCACAGGAGTACCACTGTAGGAGTGCCAAAATGACCTGTTGTATAGGTATGGGTTGTTTTTTTTTTTTTTCTTTTGTCTGAGTATATACATGCTGCTGTATAAGCAGGGAGGGCTTTGGAGAAGAGTCATGAAATGTTGTTGCTAAAACCCAAAGCTTTTTGAAAAACATAAGGGACTGGGACTGAAATTGATCTTTGTTTCAATAAAATTCTTTGACAAAAATCTAACATTGTTATCGAACATAATGTGTTGAAAATGGATTGTGATGCCATCAAAGCAACAGGAAGAGGTGCATTTTGGGTGAAGACGGCAACAATGAAGGCAGCAACACAATTTTTAAAGAATTTAACAATTAGTGATGCATGTAGTGGATGGCCTGTAGATGGCAGCAATTTCACATAGTTAAAATCACACCTTTATTTGTACGAAAGCAGCAAATTGTGCAGAAACATTTTGATCTGTGGTTGTTTCTCATTAGTGGTAAACATGCAGCTCTGCAATCAGTTATAAAACCTGATTTAGTTAGTATTCAATAGTCTAAAGCTTCATGTGTTGTCTGGTGGGGTGTTCAGTTTCAGCCCATGACTGTGTTTTTGTTTACTGCCAAGTCTGTGACTAGCACTGAAACATGGATCCACAAAAGGCTTTGGCATGGCAGCCAGAGCAGAAGATGCTCCAGCAAGGCGATGGAGAGGACGGGGCTCACTGTAATCTGACACGCTATGAAGGATCCCAGAAATCTACATAGCAACTGTGTTCCAGTTGGCTGAGCTGAGCTGTGCCTGAGCCTCACTATGCTGCTACTGGCTCCCATCCCAAAGCTGGCCTCAGTGCTGCTGGGGGCGGTGGGGCGTCCGGTCAGCGAGTTTACTGTGGCAAGCTGCCATCTCTCCCTCTCCTCAATATACAGGAGCATATACACTGACATGTTTACACGCACAGCAGACTGAGAGCTTTACTCCCCCTGTGTTTCTGAGGTTTTACTAGTCAGACAGGATTTAATTTGTCTGGATTTCTGCTCTCAAATTTAGAGACTGGTGTACCCTTCTATTTTAGAGCAGGTCAGAGCTTTCATATCATGAGCTCAGAGCAAAAACAAGTCTTGCTTATTTACTGCCAAAGAACAGCTGTCACTTAACTAGAAAGCAATGAAAATTTGTGTTGTGTGTGGGTTTTTTAGTTGTTTTTTCTGGGGGAATTGGAAGGGAATTCACCTTTCTTGCCTTATCTCGTTTATCAGTATGTGAAATCGTTGGTATAAGTCACATTGGAGTGCTACTGAAGTAGTAGTAAGTAGTAGTAAGTTTGACATTTATGGTTACAGTCTCGATTATCTCCTATTCACTCTGCAGCATCGTCGTGACTTGCAGTCTGCAGCAGCTTCCCTGTGTCCACTGTTACGGAGTCTGTCCCAGTAGCTTCATGAATCCACAATGGCATCTCAAACAGTGAGGATTTCAGCTCTTGACTGTCATGATCTTGTGGGTTAGTTCCAACATAGAGGAGGATTGTTCACACTTGCTCTTGATCTCATTTCCACATCCTTGCCTGATCACTAATCTGTCGCACACACAGTCTAGTTGGAGAAAGACATTCTTTAACATGTGTGCACTTCTTGAGGTTATACTGTGAACTTATTTTATGACACTGGTATGAATTTGCTGCCTTTATACATATATAAACTATTATCTTAGATTGCATTCACTTACGCAGGACTAAACTTTATGCTGGCTCTGTTGTAGATTGTCAGGCCAAAACAGACAACTTTTCTGTGAATGAGTTGCTGAACATTTTGGGCCTTATCAGAGCTCCTAGTTTGTAGTAACTCAATTTACAGAAACCTAAGGGTAATTGCTTGTGTCTTCTCCTTGTAAGTCACATTGGATAAAAACATTAGTAACCATTGCTCTTTTAGTAGTCAACACTTCATTCTGTTTAATTATATCAACCACTTTATATTCACATTTATTTATACAAATGCAATGTAATAATAGAAAATGAAGTGTTCTACCACTTAGGCAGCTGTAGCTCAGGAGGTAGCGCAGTCGCCTTCCAATCAGAAGATTCGTTCGATTCCCCGCATCCTTCAGTCATATGTCGAAGTGTCCTTGGACTGAACCCCAAGTTGCCCCCAGTGTGTCAGGTCAGCTGCTTAGCAGCTCTGCCATCGGTGTATGAATGGGCGAGTGAGAAGCAGTGTAAAGCGCTTTTGAGTACCAGTCTAGGTAGAAAAGCGCTATATAAGTGCAGACCATTTACCACGTCTACACTTTAGCAGCACACACATTAAATTAGTCTTGTGAATTTCTCTTTTTATGCATACAACTGTGTCGCAACAAACGTGTTATTGCAGTGGAAGATACAATAGATGGACAAACTAAATATAAAATAACATAGTGACTTGACCACATACTAACTCATTCCTACCCCCAACCACAGAATGAAGGATATCTTATTATTCATTGTGCATACTTCACAGTCCTGTGGTTGTTTTCCAGCCGTGCCTTTTACACATTATATATAGTGTGCGAGTGTGTCTGTCTGTCTCTGTGTCTCTCTCTCTCTCTCTCTCTCTCTCTATAGATATATCTATAAATATATATCTATATAAATATATATATAATGTATATATGATTGAGAAAACTTGATGTTTTAAATAAGAAACATCAGTTAGCCTCTTGTTTGTTGCATATTGTTTGTTTTTCTGGAGATGCAATGAAGTTGATCTTTTGACAGGAGAAACTGCACAATCTTACAAGATGTGGCTGCAATCGGGCAAACTGAAACACCTGGTAATGGGCAGATGCAAGATAATGGCTGGATACACCTGCGCCACACAAAGAGGGTATGTTTTACTACAAGCTGGTCCATAAAGTCTGCACCCTGAGCCTGTTTCTTATATACTTGCAGCATTTTAACGCTGCAAGACTCCTGTTGATAAATCTACAGCCAGATGTGCTGCGCCACAGACCAGTGTTACTACATGCAACCATTTTCTGCTTGACTTGATTAGGCCTTGAGCAATAAACACAAGCCTGATCCACAATAATCAAACAGAGCTCTACACACTTAATATCGGTTAGATCTCAGTCTTTTCTCTCTTGTTTTGGAGTGCGGGCAGATAATTCCAATTATTATTATTATTATTATTTCCAATTTCCCTTGTGGTTTCCTTCTTAACATATTTTGAAACTCTAACTCTGTTAGAGCATAAAACTAGTTGTGAAATGTCACAACCAATTTGTATTCCATGCCTTGCCTAACAATGACAATAATAACATTGTTGTTAATGCTATGTGGGCATATAGGATATTAATGCTGTATATGATTAAAGGTAATGAAATTGTTAAATTGTTCTCTGAAAAAACAAACGGTACCCTCTGACTGTGTGACCACATGTTTCTATTTTTAAAGGGAGGAAACCATTGTCAGTGCAGCTTGTGACATCATTTAAAAGCAAAGGTGGAAAGTAACTACATACTTTAACTTCCTTTACTGCTGTACAACTTTCAGATAGTTTTACCTTATTTGAGTATTTCCTTTTTAAAGTACTTCATACCTTACCATTTTCAGAGGCAATAATCATGCTATTACTCAAAAATATTTAAGTGATAGATTTATGTACTATTTATAATAAAGAAAACGATATAATGACTTTTTTGATACCTGATAGAAAATCCACACTGTCCAGCAGTTCCTTAACATTAATGAATCAAAAACTATAATCCAATAATATCCACTGATATGAATCGCCGCATATAAAAGTGAGTAAGTCAGTCTAATATTTAGAAAAAGGTGCTGGGCTATTGTTCATTAGGAAATCGACTCCGTTAAGTCCTTCACTCAGGGCTTTCCTAACAGATCTTGAAGGTGTACGGTAATATCGCACAGCTCCCTCATAGGTCGTTGTGTGCTGAACCAGAGGCGGTGATGTGATGGGCTCACGCTCTGTAGGACACGCGCTCGTACGCACTAAAGCTGGCCCACGCGCTGCCATCACGCTCTACTCGGTGACGTCTGTGTCCCCTTCCCTACCAGCGGCCCCCTCCTGCCATATTTATTCATGCCGGGCAAGATGGCGGTGATACGGACGAGGTGTTATTGCCAGTGGACATAAAAGGCATTTTATTCAAAATAGAAAACCGAGTCAGATAAATTCGTATACCTGACTATATTGTGTACGTGTTTACCACGCAACCCGCGTCGACGTGTTTTTTATTTTACGCCTTTCAACGATTTTTCTTACAAAATGTTCACGTTGTAGCTCGCTCGCTAACCGACCAGCTGGCTAACAGAGAGCAGTTGCTAGCTAGCCATCTATCACAGCCAAGCCGCTGAGAAGTGTAGAATGGGAGAAAAGCTGGAACTCAAGCTCAAATCGCCGGTGGGAGCAGAACCTGCTGGCTATCCGTGGCCATTACCAATATACGTAAGTGTTAAACTTCAAACTCTTTGGTTACAGGTTTAGATTTTGTCCCTGTTTTGTCTTTGTTAGCTAGCTCTTTGCTAACATAGGCTAGCTATAGGAGCCGCGGCACGTTCGTCCGGGGATTCAGGTCATACTGGTTGAGATGGTGACAGACATGGTGTATACACAGCTGTTTAGCTTGTCTTTATTGATTATACCATAGGTTAGTTCCCGAACGACAGTGATAGACAAGCACAAGCCGCTTGACCACTGTAAACTTATTAGATGGACACATATAATAACTAAGCCAGGAATTTTACAGTCACTGATCAAAATGTGTTTTTGCGACTTCTTTCAACACCTAGCATCATGTCAGTTCGTTCATAACTTAGCTTTTCGCCCAACTGTCTGTATGTGGACCCTTGAGTAGAATCATTTTGTTCGTAAGTAGGTTATAGCCGCTTTTTACCGGTGTCGTGCCATAAATCGATCGGCTGCCAAAAAGTGATTTCCGTCTGCGTCTGCGGGAGCTTCTAACTCAATA
>JAUMHF010000019.1:7615220-7629474 GCA_032359275.1 Microctenopoma steveboyesi | reverse complement strand
CATTTCTCTTGAAATACACACCTCCCCTCAAAGTCAGTCATGTCCAGTATTATCCTCTCTATTGGAGGGGATATGAACTACTATACTAATACACAAAGCAAAGAATATACAAAAACAAAAGAAGAAGAAGATTCCACTTTATTGTCACTGAATACATAGTTACATATTACAATAAAACCACAGGCGGCGCTCTGGGAACTTGTGCTGGTTGTCTCACTCAGGGACACACCCGGTATGGGGGATGGGCTGGGTGACTCAGATGGGAATTGATCCTGCTATCTCTGCATCACAGCCCTCTGCCTTAACCACTGAGCTACCAGCTACCACTGAGCTACCAGGCTGCCTAAAAGCATAAGAACAAAGAAATCTCAAAATGGATGGCCAAAATAATTACTTGGACTGTTGCCCCGCCCCCTTTACAGAGGTTCAGTGGAGCACTTGACATTATTCAGCCTCTGAATAAACATGCTCCCCCGTCCGGCCAGGACACTGTGTAGGGGGTGGGAGGGATTGTCCTGGAGTAAGAGAAGTTTAGACACTATCCGCCCCTCACATGTAGAGGGTTCAGCTCCACACCCAGAACTGAACCAGCCCGTGATTAGTTTGTCCAGTCTGTTAGTGTCTGCCACCTTCAGGCTGCTGCCTCATCATGGTGCTGCTGACTTTAAAGGACCAGAGCCTCCTCAGAAAATTTATACTAAGTGGTCGTTTTGTCGACCAGTCAAGTCTATTGTTCAAATGTAGACCCCCAGATTTCAGTCCACCACCAGTTCCTTTGTTTTGCTGATGTTGAGCTCACACCCAGACAGTTTATTTTATGTTTTTTTATTTATTAAGTATATATTTTTTAGGATGTGTCCAGGAAAATTTAAATTCCTTACTCATTTTCTTATAAAATATTTACACGAATTTGCGTTTGTTTCATCAATTTTCAAAACTTAACAAACCCTCATAAATATGTGTAATTACATAGGAATATTATTGCTGTAGAGACGTGCCCGACATGGTGATTTACCTGAATCTTGCGGATCGGCCCACACTGACCGAACCGTCTTGGACGGAAGTGGCGTATGCGCTGTGACGCGTGGTGTCGTCACCGCCCTGCACTACCTGCAGCTCCCAGCCCAACACTGACGAGAGGAGAGGACAGAGCGAGCAGCTAGTGTTGACGCTGGCCGGATGGTTAAATCTAACCTACAGACGATTTTGAATAGTCATTGTTTTGTTAGAGAAAAAGAGAGAAACCTAACCGAGATGCCCGTAATCGAGAAATCCAGTAATAAACCCGAAAGTGAAAGGTATGTTTGTGTAATCGCTGTGAATTATTAAAAGCTAACCTAGCGAGCTAACGTCAAGCTACGTTTAAAAACCGCGGCCTAGGCAGGACCTGCTGTATTTTTCTCACAGTAGTCGCTATATTTATTGTTGACATAACAGCACTCTTATTTAATGTACAGTGATTTAAAAACACACTTCCAATGACGTTTATTTGCTGAATTGTCACTAAATGTTAATATGAAATGTCACGAATGTTAAATTATAGCGACGTATGCTTATTGCGTAACTGCCGTTGTCCGTGTATCTAAGGTACAGCTAATGCTAACTCACAGGCTAATACTTGAAACGCAACAGAAAACTAGCAAAAATACTGCCAGCTAACGCTAGGTGTGTCGACATAGCAGTTGATGACAATGTCTCGCCAGCGTATTATTTTTCAGAGTATTTTAAGGCTTCACTAACTGTATTATTCCGTTATTTGTCGGTTTTGGGCTGAACTTTCATGTAAACGTCAACGTAGGGAGATTGTCTGCATTAGCATAAAGCTATCTCTTCAGTAGGTGATCGCGTGTTTTAGGTTTAAAGCGACAACAATCAGGGACCATAACGCCACAATAGTGTGACAATTAATCGCGTAGATAGTATATATGAGACAGTAAACGATTTTTAACGTTATATAAGGCTAGCTTGTTGCTACCCGGGGCAGTTGAAATATTGGCTGGCTGAATCGATCAGTTGTGTCTTGTTTTTTTCCGTTTCGCTCTCGGGCTCAGGTGCTGGCTAACCATAGTTAAACACCCTGTAACCTCTCGAAAACAATAAGGTGAACCACCTTTTTTTACTGTGGAGCAGTCGATGGAGAGAGTTAAACAATGTTGAAATTAGCCAGTAGCCACGCGCTTTATTTAACCATTGTGGGGGCCTTTGGCAGTCAGTGGACGAGGCTGTTTGGCACTATAGTGTTTGTAAAGGACTCGTAGGAAATTTCCACTGCACTGTGAAGGGGGAGGGGGTGAAGAGGGAAGTTTAGTTTCAGGATTTTCTGTTTCCCCGGATGATTTTATGCAATGATTTTATGATCGTAACTATTTTTATATAATAATCAAATAACAGATATACTCATGTTGAGAATTGTATTATATATATTTTTTTATATTCTTAGACACCAGCAGGTGTATTTTAAACTCATTAACTTATGAGATAACAGCATTTTCCCCGAACAATAGGTACATTATGATATCCTTGTAGAGATAAGTGGGACGATGATATATTTATACTAGGCAAGGGAGCTCTTATGCAAGCAGATGCGCCGAGAGATTCATCATTCATGTGACTCAAGCGTCTGTCTTTGCCAGAATAGCCTGAGGAGCAAGTGTGTTGTTGCCTGTTGTGCATGTAGGGATTCCAAAGAATTCTGAACGGACAAGTTATCTCATATATTATTTTGAATTTAAAAAGATGTTCCGTTAAAGGCTTATGTAATGGGTTGTTTAACCTAATCCAATAATGGGATTCACGTAGAACCCATGTTAGGCTGCGCTCACTCATGCTTGTGCATGTGACTTCGTTTGACTCCACTATGAAGGGACAATATTTCTCATTTGGTTTTCACACATCTACTGCACATATAACGCAGCAGTGATATTTGCGTAAGATCATCCGTGAGTCCGTGTCTGCAAGCGTTGCCATGGTAGTAGCTTATCTATAGCTTATCTAAGCTTAGATTATCTCTAATGGATTTTGCTCCCTGTAGGAGCTTTAGAAATATTTGTGCATTTAACTCTATAAATATGTGCAGCACACAGACTATTTGCAGAGGAGTAGGCTAATTGTATATGGCATGTTGACTACCGTAAAATGGGCTGAAGCAGTGTGGCTTGTGCACCATTTAAGTAGGCTAACGGTTAGCATGTAGAAACCAGGGGACCACACTCTGTTTAGTTTTAGGAAGTTAAGTCACTATTTGTGTGTTCTTTGCATCTTCTAGGTTAAACATTTCTGACTGCAAGTCTGTTATTTTTATGTGCAAGAGTCAGAAATTGGCTCTGTAACTTATACCTTTGTTTGATGGCCTTGTATATCGTGACTAAAAATTCACTTACCTTTTGCAAATGTTTTTCTTTCATATAACAGATAAGTCACTCGTGACTGCTCTTTATATGGGGAGTGTTGGGAGGAGTTTTTGTTTCCTAGAACTGTCTGTGAGTACCCCGCTTATAATGACTCATTCTGTGTGTGTATTTTTTTCGCCCTCCAGTATTTCCAGTCCCAGGAGGTGCTCCCACTGTTGCAGTAACCCGTGTCCGGGGCCTCTGTGGTGCTCCTGATGCCCCTCTCCCACCCCTGAAGATCCCAGGTGGGCGAGGGAATGACCAGCGGGATCGCAATCTTTCAGCTAAGCTATTCTATTCTGTAAGTTAAACTACTTTTTTAAAAATAGTGTGGACCTGCCTTAAGCTGAGAGTGAGAAAATAATAATAATAATAATAATAAAAACTTTATATATATAACACTGACCCTTGGGTTGAAGGACCACTGCTCTACTCACTGAGCTATCCTGGCTAATTGACTTTAAGAGAAACAAATACAGTGAAGCTGTGATGTCGTTGTTTTATGTGAATTTTATGACTGTGTCTGGTAATATCTCAGTGAAGACATTTTTAGTTTAGCTAGCCTAACAGCTGCAGTCATTTGTCCCACTAAAACAGTTAACAACACAGATGACTGTTCTTTACAGATGAGTTTTTAATTTTTCCCCACATTCTGTAAACAAGCCTTTGTACTTGATCTCACTTGTGAGTATTTCTCCTATTTGACACTTTACCTTGCTGTCCTTCAGGATGCTCAGTTGCTGGTTCTTGAGGAGCCTCCTCCTGCTAACGCCAGAGTGCGATTCTTACTCTTTGAGCCCCGTCGCTCTGAAGGCAAGCACTGTGTTTGGAGGACGGCGCTGAAAGGGAGGAACCTTTACGTTGAAATCCCCCCTGGAGCTTTGCCCGAGGGCAGCAAAGATAGGTTAGTAGGGAAAATGTTTTCATGATGTCACGCAATTCATATAAATTAAACAATCACTATTTTCTGCAGAGGTATATTATCATTACTCTTATAATGCCGTAACACTTCTGTTATGTTTTGTTTCTTTACAGTTTTGCTCTTCTGTTGGAATTTGCTGAGGAGCAGCTGCAGGTTGATCATGTGTTTATCTGTTTTCACAAGAACCGTGATGATAGAGGTGAGCCCTTTTAAAGTCCAGTTGATTCATACAGTTCAGTTTAGCCAATAAGAAAAGAACCACAATGTAAATATGTTTAGGTTAATTAAAAGACCGTGTTTTAATGCTTCAGTGAAGTAGTATTATTTATACCATCTGCATGTGTAGTGTTTCTGTCCCAGGTTTCTAATAAAGATGCTGTTTCTAATGCTGCTTTAAAACGTGTCTTGTTACTCTTCATTTATTGTATTTCAGGAAGCAGCCCTTAACCTAAACATAAATATAGCAAGTAGTGTGATGCAGATGTTACAGACGACATGAATAGGTAATATACCAGTATATGTTGAGGAAGAAGGCTTGTTCCATTAGAGGAACAAGAAACAATATTGTATGATGATGGTTTCAGATCATACTGAAAGGTCTAGTATTAATTTTCCTCTAACTGGTACAAATGCAACTTTCCATCTGAATAAAACTTTTCCTACATAGGACCTTAAGTTTGTCTGATTAACCTCAGCGTGCAGTTTTTAGTGTTGAATTATTTGTCCTTTTTGTGACATTACTAGAACTTTTTTTCTAAGTATTTTTAACCTAGATCTAGAACAAAAATATCAAAAAGTAGTTTCTAACTTGCCTGAATTTATAAATGTACTAGAAACATTTAACCTCCATTTGTAACACTAACAGTAACAAAGTAATAATATAAAATAAGAATTTTGTGTGTTTCTGGTAGTTTTCCCAATCTGTGAGTGCAGCTTATTTGTTTTAGGTATTATTGTGTCACCATACTCTATGTCCTAATTATGTGCTCAAGCTTTAGGTTTCTTTCTCATTTTTATTATTTTAGTGAGACTTGCAGCTTGAGGTCAGAGACCAAGAGATCCTAACATCTGTTTACATCTTGTGTCCTCAGCATCCTTGCTGCGTACATTCAGTTTCCTGGGCTTTGAGATTGTGAGACCGGGTCATCCCCTTGTCCCCTCCCGCCCTGACGCTTTCTTCATGGCTTACAGCATTGAACGAGACTCCTCTGATGACGAATAATTGAAGCTGAGCAGTTACAAATGTTGTTCTTATTTAGATACACACCCATGCATCTTTATAATTTCTTTAAAATGTAAAAAATATCAAAGTTAAGTATGTTTCCCATCAGACGCTCCTTTTTTGTTTGTTATCCTTACACCTACCACGTGCTGTGTTTAAATCATTTTTGCACTAGGGTAAGATGTTAATATACCACGAATGTAAAACAAGTGACCACATGATCTCTGGGCAGTGTGTCCTTGTCACGGTGTTTACTCTCCATGACGTGTAGTGGTACCCCCCACCCCTAATCCCCCAACCCCAATCATCTTCATGTTGTAATATTTATGATAAAAATGAATTCAGCTTACTCGTGTAAGTAGATATGTTTTCATAGTAATCATTCGATTCTCCTGTTGATATTGATTTTTTTTAGTGTGTGCATGAATTTTACTTGTTTTGATTCACTTGATAGAAATCTGCATGTTGTAACTGTACTAAATAAAAGTGCTCACCTGAAAAGGCAGCATTTGTGGTGTCCTCCAGAGCTGAAGAGATGCAGCCAGTAAAAGCTGGCTCACACTGTGTTGCCTGACCACATCTAGCATCGATACCTGTCACTAAGTTTAACATTTAAGTTGAGAAATTAAATTTAGTAAGAGGTTCACCTAAAATGACTACATGTAGTTAGTCTTTTAAAATGTCAAAACATACAGAGACATTCAGTGCTTTGCACAATCCAGGTCATCTTCGTTGTAATCATACATTTACATTAGTGAGGACAATCAGCTCGTTTCATCTGGAAGTGGTGTAACGTTAAAGCTATTCCCTAAAACTAAAGAATAAGCAGAGAACAAAGTGTATTATATACAATATATATTATTAAATGTGTAATCATTGCACAGTAAGAAAAACACAGGCTACAGAGGAAATCTTGAAAAAAAGTACCAAAACTCAAACATAATAAAAATGTCATTGAGCTAGTGCTCAAAATATTTAATTAGGTGTAATTAATTGCAGCATTTCATTAACATGTTACGTTATAAATATGTCGAAATACTCATTGTTCAAGCGAAGAAAAAAAGCCTTTAACCTCGAATCGACAAAGATAGACCTTTTCCTGTAATGACTATAAACATCAGTCCACCTTCACATTGAGCCATAGCTGACTGGTCACACTCACGACTGTCTCGGGGTCTGTAAATGACAGATAACGCACACACATACACTCCTCCCAACTGAGAGCAGTCTGATCCTGGATCAATCCTTTCTCTGCCAACTTCATCACCAGCAGGGCTCGTTTGATTGTCAGCCAGTTGTGCACAGCTGTGGTCGTGTAGCCTCTGAGATTGAGGAGAGGTACACAAGGTCCCCAGAGGAGCACCTGAAGCATGGACAGCATGTCTGCAATCCGGGGCCCAGTGCCCTCATTCTGGAGCAGAGAGGACAGATACAGAAGTCCACTTCGATACAAGGACATGGACAGAGATGGCACTTGTGGATGTAGGCAGTATTGAATTAAAGCACCCATCTGGGATTTGATAGAGTGAGGGTCACACTGAGCAGAAAGCTTGGGGGTTAACACTACACGAGGAGAACCATGTGTCCTCCATAACGCCTGGATGCTCTTTTGCCACACAAAACTTCTCTTCCCTTTGGAAGAATCTTGTTCAGACTTGTGTTCACCCTCACCCCTCTCCTTTCTGGGCCACACTAGAAGAATGTCTCGGGGTCCAAGCTCAGCCGTAGCAGCACTGATGTTGTGCAGATGGTGTGAAGCTGTTAATATCTGCACCAACAGAAAACACACCTGTCTGTCATAGACCACGTGCTCCGTGCTCTGCAGTGAGCTGCTGTCGTGAACAAAGTCCTCTAGAGTGACATGTGGCAGGTCTCTCACAATGCTCACAGAGTGTCCCTGCAGGAGTAAAGACTGAACTGAAGGCAGACTGGTGTTTGTTGGATGTTTGGCAGACTCTGTGCTGCCTCTGTCTGGAGCTTCAGAAGCTGTGCAGCCTATTTTAAAAGGAGACGAGGGATCTCTGCTGTAAACAGTGATGGAATCATTCCGTAGGGTGTTGCTGGGTTGGAAATGAACAATAACATCTTGCACGTTGACATGTGATGAATGGGGTTTGGTGTTAGCTGAGGGAGCTCCATCAGTCTGTTTGTGTACCTGCACAGAAATAAAAAATGCATAAAAATCATAATGGCAAAACTATCACAATGCAAAATCTAGTGTAAATTAATCAAACTGTATTCTGGCCTGTCTGTTGCAGTGACGCCTGATGACAGTTTAGAGGAAGTGTTATATACCGCAGTTCAGTGTCACAGTTGCCAACATTGATAAAGATCACGTTTTGTTCAAGTTGCAAAACACTCTTTTGTAGAGAATTTCAAATGCCATAAAGCACCAAGTAATAAAAAAGTGAGAGTGTGAACATGTTAGTCAATATGTGCAGTAAACGAAAGAGTTGTGGCATTACCCTTAAACCAAACACCCTTCCTGGGTATCTGGGACTTTGCAGGCTGTAGTAGACAGTGTCTCCAATCTGCTTTGGCTCGCTGCTCTCACACAACAGGAAATCCTGAAGCTGGTATGAGCTGATGTCCCTCCCTGAAGCCCCTGCTTGCAGCAAGATCTCAGCGTCCACACTCTGCGCCATACTTCTCAGAAATAGTAAGTGGCGATGCTGAATTCCGCGAGAAACAATCCCCTCGTCATCCAAACCACTGAAGAGGTAGGGCAAATGTTCATCTGGGGTGTCAAAGGAGAGCTGGGAGAAAGGCAGTAAGGAAACGACACCCCTAGGTGCTGGATGAACCTCCTCTTCCTCAGAAAAACAGACGTTGTGTATGGGAGCCATCATATACACAGGGTTGTCAAAGTTTTGTGGGAGATTTTGCAGTGGAGACACAGGGGGCGCAGGTGCACTGGTCCCGGGGAGGGAGAAAGTGCGAGCTAACCTTTTCTTTGGAATAGGTGGCGGAGTGCCATCAGAGAAATATCTCTCATGGTGTCGAAAATGGTCTGAAAAACACGGTGAGAGGGATTTAGGTCAGTTTGAATGGAGAGGATGAGGCAACAGTTTGGCCATAGCATCCCATAGACAGTCTGCAGGTACGATGGAGTCTCACTTCCACAAACTGGATAATATCATATACATCTTACTGGAAGTTAAAGTCCTTTCCCCTTACATCCCTCCCAAATTACATTTAACTGAACGGATAGTACCATGAAGCTACTTTTCCTTGTGGAAACTGACTTCACCATTCTGTAAACCTACCGTAGCGCTGGTGTATGGGGCACTGGTCTGCATGACAATCTGTAGGTTCAGGGAAGACATCGTTGTATGTGTAGTTTTGATGGTAAAGTCCAACAGGGCTGAGCATAACACAGTCGGTCTCCGTACTAGAGTGACTCAAAGAATTACTTCTGTGTGGGAAAATGCACAAACTGTCATCCTTCTACAATGAACATAGTCACAATGCATTAGAATGAAATGGATTATTTTTTCAACGATAGCTTTGTATCTGCAGAAAATTATCTCAAACTTTGACAAACATGCACAAGTGATGTGGTGCATCATGTGGTTCAGTGTGTCTGTGGTAACATGCAATGCACGTACTGCAGGATACTACACACTTATATATAAGCTCTGCCTTTAACAGTAGAAATGTTTGATTGTGTGATTATGATAATGCCAAGATTAATACAAGTATAAAGTAAAAATATGTATTGTTAGTGGGGCTTACCTGTGCTTCTTGACAGGCAGTGCTGGTGGCTGCACCACCGCTCTGCTGGCAGAGTCGGACGCCATCAGGACTCTGCGAGTATAACGTGCTCCTTCACCTCTTCACACTTCACTGCTGTTAGTGAATACTGTGAAGCTTACAGGTGGCTTACTCACTATATCACCAAAAGACTTCCCCTCTATCTCAGTTACTCCCTCTCTGACCTATTCTCTCCTGTGTTCTCGCATGTTATCAGGTGCTTATCGTGTGCTCAGATGGTTCAGTCTGAGCTTGAGGTTGGTACCGGAAAGGTAGCGTCTGTTCGCAGGGCACAAGTGTTCTCTGAGCTAACCTCAACTTGACGGAATGGGGAAGAGGAATTATAGCTGAGCCCCTTCAATTTGCGCTCTTTTCCCCTTTATCTTTGTGGCAGTTATTCTACATTGCGGTGGGGAGTCTCAGCATGAACTTCTCTCTTTTGGATGATGCAGTTTGAGCTTTTACACATGCAACGTCTTCTCAACACACTCACACACAAATGATTCGGCGAACAACCCCAGTCAGCCACGTGAAGTCATCTGGAAGCTGAGTCATGACAACTGGACTTCGTTCGTATTAAGTTGAAACATTTCTCTACTCATCTGAGAAGCTTTTTCAGTCAGACTGAAGACTGACATCCCACTTCAGACTGAAGAAGCTACTTCGATGAGTAGGGAAATGTTTCAACTTAATACGAACGAAGTTCAGTTGTCATGACTCAAGTTGCTCATAGTACTAATGAGCAAAAGCTCATAGTAGGGCTTAAAAGACATTTTCTATCAGCAGTAAATGAAAACTGGGAAATCGCATTAGGACTTTGGGTTCCCCTTATTTAAAGGCTTTTCCTGCATTTTACCAAAATACAAATACTATTAAATTACAACTGGTAGTAATATCTATAATCAATAATCAACCTTGACACACACTGATTGGGCTATGATATTGCACTGTAATTAAAACTACATTGTGCGATGATTAAGCAGTGTTTAATGTCTGTGGTATTTTTTTTCTCTTAGGGTAAAGGCAACGATAAAACTTCATTTGAATTTTCACTTCCACCTGAGAACAGAAAACAGAGGAAGATGCACACATCAGAGCATCACCTGCTCCACACACTTCGAGTCACGCTGTCTCATACAGGGGCCACAGAAGTGAAAAGTGAAGTAAAACCTCTGCTGATTAACCCACAGCTAGAGCCTTTGACTTGTCAAACACAGGTGTAACTAACACCACTTAGTTCACAGCATTACAATAGTGCAATTACTTATGAGTAAGTATGAAAAAAATGATTCTAAGAAACGTTCCAATGAAATTCAACTATAAATTAAAGGTTCTGGTACTGATATGTGATTATGTAGCTATAGTTTTCACTATATACACAATTTGGTAGATTTGTCTTTGTTAGCCTTGGATCAAAGATCAATCTGAGTGGATGTGGGAGTAATGGGAGAGAAAAAAAAAACAAAACAATATGGGGTTTTTTTTGCCTGGAAGGTGTTTAAGTGACATTATTTAATTTTGTACCACAAACAGTTAACTAATTTGAGAACTTTAGAGAGGAAGTGGGTTGCAACTGCTAACAGTTCACAGACTTCAGAAGCATGTTTATGAACCTCAACCACACCGTTTTTGCTTTTGTATCAGCTCACAGTGGAGTGAAAACCTCTTGTTATTAGATGTTTTTTAATGCCAGTGTTTATTTATAACAAGGCTATTAGCTGGCATATAAACTGTAAACTATATATATATATATATATATATATATACAAACTATAAAGGGCGGAAAAAGACGTTCAGTACAGAGTACCAAACAAATGAAAGTAATCCAGTAAATCTATTCCTTCCTGTATTGTCCCAATACCAAAAGGAAGGAATCCCAGTGTTCTTAATGCTGACCTTCTTGGACCCCTTTCAGTTTGTGAGTAAAGTAGGCTGGTGGCAGAGTGAGGGATGAAGGATAAGCTCAGTGCCATCCTGGACAATAAATCTCATTTGCTCTATAATGAACTGTGTCAGATGGAAATCTCAGTGTAATACAATTACATTTGGGCGTAAGCAGCTATACTTTAGCGAAGTAATGCAACTTATATATTTTACCTCAGTGCTTTTCAGCAACTGAATTGCAATTGATTTTAGGTGGAAGGAAGCCTTATTTGAATAAAAACATGCATACAAACAAGCATGAGGATGAGTGATTCCTTCCCCCTTCTCTTAGGGCACAGCACTTTGCATCATAAAGACATTAATCCACTAAATTTCAGTGTGTGGGAGAGTTGAGAACACAGGCAGAGATGCATTAGGCTCCTGTCATTAGGTGCCTCTCCACCAAACCTCTTGATATGCTAAAGAGCAAGGCGAGCCACTCTGTTTCTCTGCCGGAGGGATGCGTCAGCTCACGCTCAGTACTGCCGGACCCACAGTGTGGAAACTACAGACATACGGCAATCACCAAGGGAGTGAATAGAAGCAGAAAGCATGAGAGGATTTGACATTTAAAATTGTGAAAGCAGTAGAGGAATTCATTAACCTTAAACACACGCTGATGTGCAGTGTTCACTCTGACTCTTGTGAGAAAAGGTGACCTTCCATGCTCATCATAAACTTTTACT
The DNA here is from genome assembly GCA_032359275.1 of Microctenopoma steveboyesi. Classification (NCBI taxonomy): domain Eukaryota; kingdom Metazoa; phylum Chordata; class Actinopteri; order Anabantiformes; family Anabantidae; genus Microctenopoma; species Microctenopoma steveboyesi. Next base: position 7,617,579 of record JAUMHF010000019.1, on the reverse strand, counting down.
GCAAAGCCGTCTGCTTTTGGAAGAAAATAAAAAACAAAATCTCACCATGAAAGACCAAAAACACAATTAAACCACAATCTGCAGATGCTGTTTTATATTTTTGATCTGACAACGACAGTTTGTTTTTCAAGCATTTTCGTTTACTGATGTGATACAACAGTGTTTAACAAAACTAAATTGATTCATTTTTCACATGAATAGATACTCAATTATAATCACAGTAAAACAGTCCCATTAATCGATTCCTAATTGCAGGAGGTGAAGTGTTTCCGCATGACCTCGTAGAAGCGGAGTTTGATCTTGCTGTTTGTGCGTCTAGATGAAGGGTAAACTGTATCGCTGGTGGATATTTCTTTATTCTCAGAACCTCTTGAGTCTTTGGATGGTCTCCTCTTGGCATCAGAAAGGTGGGAGGACTTGCCTTTCATGTCCCCTCTCCATGTCCCTGGATATTGGTTGGAACAGCATGAAGTCTCCGCAACTTTGTTTAAGCGTCGAAGTCCAGCTTGGCAGAGTAGGGCTTCCTCACTCGCCATCTGAGGGCTCTGGCTCAAGGTGAGGAAGCCATATGGGGTGGTGACTTTGGTCAGGTGTGGCAGGGACAGGGCGGCTCTGCTGCCAGGGTCGAGGCAGTGTTGGGACTCGGTGTAGGAACATGGGTAGTAGCTGTCCTTTAGAAGATGAGACCTCCGATAAGTCGAAGGGTCAGAGACACTCCGCTCAGCTTTGCGGTCTGACAGAACAAAAGAGGGGCCTGAGGATGACGTAGATGACTTAGAACATGCCCTAGAAACCGATTTAGACTGCACCTGCTCCTGATCAGAACTTCCCAGATCTTCTTTTGAATCTGCATCCTCTTTCTTTGATTTCCCGTCCACTAATCTTAAGCCATTGTCTACAGACAAACTTGGGATGGTAAACTGCGGGATGCTATCAGGTGTTAGTATATTTGGGAAAATGTTCTCTCGGCGTGTCTGGGTATCTGATGTCAGAGAGCACCTGAAGGAGATTGCGCTGCTGGTTGCTCTCAAGAGTGCTCGCATCCCTGCACTGCTGTGTCTGCGTGCTGTGGAAAAATCATTGAAATCTCTGGTTTCACTGCAAATGGCTCCAATGCTAAAAGTCCGTGTGACTGTGTTCTTATCCATGTCTGTCTTTCGTCCGATATCCAATATGCGCAAAAGCTTGACTGTAGACTGGCAAGAAAGCTGGTCGCAAGCAGCCTTTATACAACTCTTCTTTCCATGTTTTCCTCCAACAAATGCATCACAAGATACGTAAATGTGACGAAAGCCTGTGCCGGAACTAGTTAACAAACAAGGAGCTTGTCAAACTGGAAGCATACTAATGGGACCTCTCTGTTACACCTCTTCATATGCTAAAGAGCAAACAGAGCAGGAGCATCTTTATGCCTCTCAGGGTGTCATGGCTACATGACGGATTTAAACACTGAAGCCTGAGGTTAAGCTGTAACAGGTTACACAATATGGAAAGTGACCAATTCACTTTTTATGGTCAAACAATTTCAACTTCTCTTTTTACATGCAGTTGGGCTGTAACTATTGACTATTTTCATTAGCAACGAGTCTGTAAATCAATTTTTCAATCTACGAAATGTAAGAAAGTTTGTATACTATTTACCACACTTTCCTAAAACTCAAAATCATGGTCAAAAATGTTTAGATAGATAGTTTTGTTTTTGTATACACACTTAATATGTGTCTAGTTCTAGGGGGTGTCCTAAACTAATGTGAAGCTGGCATTAAGAGTGGTTGCACAATCTGTGTGAAAATACAGCAGAACAAACGTCTGAGAAATCTTACGTAACCTAAGTTTCCAAATAACTATATAGGCTAAGAAGGTGAAGCTATTGTAATCGTTTCTAAGTATAAAGAGCCAAAGCCTGTAGCCAAATGCTAAATATGTATACTTCCCCCCAGTGGTGATTGTATACAGTTGAACGTATTTCATTAATTACCAACTTAGCAGAGGTAACACTACCCTTAAGTAAGAGAATTACTTTACAATAATGTTACTTCACAATAATGTTACTTAACAATAAGGTAGAAGTAAAAGTATTCATCCAAAAATTTTCCAAGTGACAGTAAAAAAGAGATACTCAAGTAGTCTGATCGTAATGTCTGATTTATTTATTTTTAGAAATACAAAAGTCAGCTGAAATATAATATAAAACAATATGCTAATTATGTTATTGCCAAATAATCAAATTAAATAACTATAAATAAAATAAAAGAAATAATGTAACAATTGGGTTCTCTCAATGTGTCATTGACATGCTTGAAATGGTGGACCCAAACGCAGACCAGAGACAAGAGAGGGTTCAAACAAAGGATGTTTA
>JAUMHF010000019.1:7591144-7615120 GCA_032359275.1 Microctenopoma steveboyesi | reverse complement strand
GGAGAGAGAGGGGAGTGGTTAAGTTGAGGGAGGAACAAAAGACACATGAGGGCTCAAAGAGACATGACACTGACACAATGTAATAAAAAATAGTAAAAACAAATAACCTAAAATAACAAATTAAAGCACAAGAGAAGCACTTAGACTAAGCATCGGGATATCTAGAGTCCTGGCAACAAAATTTAGGTTGAATAGTGTTTCAACAATTTAATTTGACATGTGACTTTGATTTGGATGGATGGATGGATGGATGGATAACGATTTCTAATATTATTTTATTATTATTATTATTATTATTAGCCCATTGTTTGCATTAAACCTTTTTGAGCTGTAAAATCATTATATTCAAACAGTGCATTTGAATATTCAGTTGAAAGTTATAGAGCAGTCATCAGGAGTCACGTGACCACGGTCCCTGTCAGGTTAATTGGCGGGATTTGTTGATTAGGCCGCGCTGATTGCGCCAGGTGTGTGTCTCTGCTCTCATTGGCTGCACGGTACTAACGTCAGCCTACATGTCACCCTCTAAACCCCGAACCTAGTGTAGTTTTTCCAGTTCCTTCTTCTCACAGCAGCAGCAGCAGCAGCAGCAGCAGGTCCAGCAGCCTTCGACCCGCAGCACGATGAGTGAAACGCGCAGAGACTCCGTGAAGAGGGAGCAGGCCGAAAACGCTGAGGTAACGGTGGATGTTGTATTGCACATTGCAGCCACTCGGGTAGTAGACTCGTAACCACAACGTGTAACGCGTGTATGAGTGTCTTGCCCTGTCTCCTGACCTGCAGGGCAGAGTTGTGAGGAGACATGGCGCGCTTCGCTCCGTTGTGCACGGCCTCTTCTGGCCATTCACCATCGTGGTACGTGCAGCTCTGAATATCGGCTTGAAGCTCGCCTGTAGACTGTGCTTGTGACTGGAGTTAATGACCTCCCTTGCAGGTACGCGCCTACCGCGGGTTTTGGCTGGTCCTGGGCTTCCGGCAGCCACAGGAGAGCCCCCTGCTGAGCCCCGTGGCTCCCAGTCCTGCGCGCCACAGTGTCACAGGCCGCAAGCGCCTGCACAGGTTCACCCGCCTGCTGCTGTCCATCGTGCCCCGCTGGGTGCAGGCCGCCCTGGGCTACCCCGTGTCCAGCAGCATTGGTCGCTCCCTCTCGCCAGGTAGACTCATGAACTCGAAATGAGCTAAGAGGTTGTCTACAATGTATGTGGTGAAAGCAGGTCTTTATTTTTGCAAAACTCATAACGGGCTGAACATTAAACCATTTTCTGTTTCACTCTTGTCAAAAGTGGACATATTTGAAAATTTAAATTGTGGTTTGGTCTGGTTTTTCCAAGCAGAAATTAGGGCGTCCCCTACAAAACCATGTGGAAAGGGCAGCAAGCGAAAGCAGGATGAGTTGGATGAGGAAGACGAAGAGGAAGGGGAGCATCAGACCTGGGTGGAGGCACTCACTCAGGAGCTTGCTGATGAAGATCCTGAGGAGGATCCAGACTATGAGGTTGGTTGTGAATGGTTATTCTTCTGAAATGTGTTTAAAACAGTGCTTCTGTCTGAGGCCTTGTTGGAAATATCACAAATGTGTTCAACGCAAACATATCGGAGCTTACAACAGATTATTTTTTTCTACAGCCCAGTACTTTAGAGACGGAGAGTGAGGAGTACCGCTCGCACAATGACACGGAAAGTGATCTTGAAATTCAAGAGAAAGGAATGGTTATTATTAAAGACGTCAATATGGTAAGAGGAATCACGGCTGCTTTAAGAACGGTGCATCATTCTGACACTCCCCTAATTTAATTTTGTTTTATAGGGTGATGAGCAATCCACTCAAGCTCAGGTCTCTTGCCCTGCTGTTTAATGTGTCATATTGAAAAAATGTATTTTTGTATAATTCAATAAAATATTGTCTTTCCCTTGACATGTGACCCCCACTAGATGGCAGTGACTGTTTCATTTACCAGTGCTGAAAGCAGGAAACTACCTTGTTAGTATGTTATCAGTTTTGACATCGGATGTTAAAATTGGGGCAGTTTAAAGTTGCATTTATATTGTAGTGGTCGTTCCCCATCTCAGAAGTAGGATAACGGCACTGTTAAATTATACATCTACACGCAAAAGCCTAATTGTCTTTCGCTTATGGAAATGTCAGTGTTAAGCCGCCTTAAACTTTCATTTCATCTGTTAAACTGTAATGGCTGTATGATTTAAAGGATGAAACTGTGCAGGGATTTGTTCCATTTAGGAAGCTAAAAAGAAAACCATCACCTGTAATCACACAAGAAGTCAGGTTGTGCTCAGAATTTAAAACCCTCTGCCTTCAATTTATCCATGATTCAAGTAATCTGTTCATCTGAGGATTGGTTCAACAGTTTTAATGGTACAGTTCTGTTCTTTTCCTCCAAAACCATACTTGTTTTTTTTTTTTGTGTGTTTTTTTCCAACCTTTGTGCTCTCTGCCAGGTACAGTTGGGAAGAAGTAAACATTTATGTATGTTTCTCAAATCTACAATTAAACTTTTCCTTGACAATACCCTTTTCTTCAAGGTGGACTGTTTGTCACAGGCTGAAAATCTAATTCTACATCTCAGCATGATTCCCTATCTGCTTTAATACTGTATACTGTTTTATTTGGCCTCTGAATATGTAATACCCCAGATAGTTGGTTCCGTAGAGCACTACTCAGCCGAGCAAAAAAAGCAGCATCACAGAGCAGTTCCCATCCCACTGAGTGTGCTGCAGGTGAGGAGGAAGCTGCTGGCGTGTGGCTCTTACATGAGTGGCATCGGCAGAAGGCTGTCGAGTGTATTTCTGTGCTGCCTACGGGGTTTTACCTCTTGTCCATTTGTGAGCTGTATTTACGGGAGTAGGTGGCAGGCTACTGCGAAGAGCCCTGCATCGCTCTCGAAGATGACCCACCCACTTTCCCACACTCGCTCCCTCTTCAGTGCCGCTGATGGAGCAGAACCGATCGCTGTCAGAGAGCTAATGTTCATCTTTTGTTTCCATTTGTATGAGGCTAATTCATGTGCACAAGTTATTTTTTGTGTTTTTGTTGGCGATTCAGAATGAGAGGCAGGAGGAATTATCATATTAATATGTAGGAGGTTTAAAGGGCAAGGCCACTTACATTATTCGTAAGGGTTTCTTTATTAGCCATTTGCTTGTCAGCCAAATAAAACCACACCGCATTAGGGTAAATCTAGGATCCATGGAGAGAGAGAACGTTATGTTGGTATAATCCTAAAACTGGTCCTTTCCATAATATTTATTAGTGCATATAAGTTCATGTTTAATTTAATCTTTTTGGCCTATGTTGACTTTTATAATCGTAATTTACTGGTGAGTTCAAAATTATGTTTGTGAATTAGCACATATTTATAATGGGAGGGTTAATTGCTCTCTGACTTTTAGCAGACAGGAACTCCTGTGATGCTTGTAACAAAGCTGTACAGTGTGTGTCAGCTGAAGTAATGGTCTGCTGGTCATAGCAGTGACTCATAAGTGCAATGAGTCCAGATACACGCTGCTTTTTGTGTTTGACACTAAAACTAATAAAATGTTTGACATTTTAAACAAGCTTTGTCGAGCGGTACAGTTGTTTGACCCGGTGTAATTCTGTTGTTCGGTGTTTGTATATTTGTCAATGCTGCGTGCTCCAATGTTAAAAACAGAAAAAAGATATGTATTTCAGTTGTGTGCACCAGCATCCAGCTGTCTTCAATTAATTCCTGAAAACACTTGGGCTTGTTTTGACAGTGAACTTTGTGACTTCCTTTTTTTTCTCTTCCTCTCCGATGTTTTGCACCTCCTGATGCTCGGGTGCAAAGGCAGGCCGCCTCCTTACTGAACCAGCAGAGAGCACATTGGTGTGAATTAAACGCTTGATGTTTCTTTGTGTGTGTGTTTGTGGGAAGGGCAGCAGCAGTGAGAGCTGGATACTGAACAGGAACTGATGGTCTCTGGGGGTTGTCATGGCTGTCTGAACGTTTAAAGGGTAGACTGCTCGGTGGAGGCAACAATAGAGAGCACCGACCTCTATCTCCGGTGTTTGGAGCCAGCTGGAGACTTCTTTAGAACCAGTCGCTCTGTCTTTGCCTTTCAACGGCAAGGTGAAAATACGGCGTCTGGAAGGGGCTATAAATTTCATGCACGTTCCCCTGGTGTGCTATAGAACAAAAGCAGCCTGCCTCACGCTGTGAAAGTAGTGGTGGTCTTGTTGTTTAGTGGATGGCTGCATGCAGAGTGATTTGTGGAGGTGATCGGTTTAGGTGCAGACAGCAGGTGCTTTCATATTATGTCACTATGTGTTTTTTTATTGCTTTGCAGCTGATTTCTGTGAGGCAGCTCTTGCCTTTATGTGTCATACACACACAGAGGCGTGGCCCACTGCCGATCCACGACTTGGACTTGTGGTGACATCAGCTTATAGTCACCTTGAATGAATAGCAGCAGATAATGTGACTTTTTAATGTCAGCCAATAGAAACCAAACTCGCCCCCTTTTCTGTTTCTACCTTTATTTGGTTTATTTTTCTCCTCAGCACTGTCATGAAACATACTTTGCTGTACCTCCAGCCCAATGACCAGCTGTCCCCATAGAGTCCGAGAGCATCTATCATCTTCAGAGGAGCAGAGCAGGAAAAATGAAGCGGACACATGCAGCCTTCAGTTTGTCACACAGTTTGATGCAGAGGACGGCGAGGGCTCTGGAAACGTTTCACAATAAAGGAAAACTGCATGGGAGTCAGATTTTGTGTAGTGAGTGTTGATTTTAGCACTTTTTTGTGAGTGGAGGACCAACTGTTGGTGGACAAACAGCTGTCACCTCAGGACACTGTCCCTCCAAATTAAGTCAAGCTGTAGGAACAAGGCAGAATGGAGATAATTTGACATGACAGTGTTTTTCATTTCCTTAATGTTGGTTTTATCCCTGTCAAATAGTTTTATGTGATAATCTCATACCTTGAACTATCACAGGCCAGCTTATCCTCAAAGCCCACGCCCCGAGCTACAGCTACAGCATCGGTTTCTCATCTGGATGAGTGTATTTTATGTCTCACCAAGCTCCTTGATCAATCCAGCAGGATTTAAAGGCTTTGCTGCTATCTGTGCCTGCGATTGTCCTTGTCTGTCCAGCGGTCAGCAACACCTCTGGCTCACAACCAGCAAACTGTTCGGGGGCCTCAGAATGTGGGAAGTCAGTCCCTGCTGAAACCAGTAAGCAAATCCATTCACACATTCAGGATGCTATTCTGAGCCACGGCCCAGAGAGCAGCGAGATATGTAATAACCGGAGGAGCTGAGGCATGCAGACAGATAGAGAGAAGCAGAGTGTGAGGGTGTGAGTGTTCAGCACGTACAGAAGTATCTCAGTTAAGGAACTCATTCTGTTTGTAGATCGTTATTCTCTGTCAGTAGCTGGATTCCGCAGTTGAAAACTTTGACCTTTATTGCATTTGTTCGCACGAGCTGGATTTTGATGTTTGTTTTCTGGCAGCATGTCAGCGTGTTTGTTTGTTGTAGAATTTGATAGGTCAAATGTCAAACGCGTAGGTAACAAGAGAAATGAGTGATGTTCAAGCCGAAGAATCACAAGATGGAACAGTCAGGTTTTATTAACTAGACAATCTGTGCTGTGACTTTTTTTTACTACTGCTTTTAAAGTTTAAAACCAAAATGAAACTGCATCTTTGGGCTCATTGTGGCCCCCTTGTGGATTTGTGAAAAGCAGTTTGGGTGCACAACAACAAAAGATGCAAATTAAAAAAATGTTGTATTGTATTATTGTATTGTATGTCTTCTCTTTCGTTCTGTACCAGATTATTTCTTTCTTTACCAAAATGTGATTTCTGCTGTAGCCTGCGGCTCAGAATCATCGCAAATAACTTTGGCCTCATTATCAGCCACTTCTTCTGGGATTATGCTGTTGATTTTAGTGTTTCCAGAGGGAGACATGTTGCTCTTACTGTGAAAATGAGAGGGGGATCTGGGCTTTTTTCCCACCCTATAGACATATATGAAATTACTGCTTTTTATGCAGGGGAGCATAAAGGGCATAAAAATATATCTAAATGTAAATTTGTAAAACTGATTTCTTTATTCATTATAATCTAGCACAAAAATCTACACCTTGAAGTAGCTCTAAATCCTGCAAATTTAAATGTGAAATTCTTACTGTTTGAATTTACAGTGAACACTTTCAGAATGGAGATCTCATACAGGAATACGTTTCAATGTGAAGATTTGTCCTGGGGTTAAAACACACTGCACATTTTTTCCCAGGAATGGTTAAGTGCGTGTGAGACACATTATGATTAATTTTAAATAATAAAGGATTTTATAGATGGAGAAGTTATAGACTGAGATGAACTATTTAAATAAAAAGAAGTATTAACATTAAAAATGATCATAAAAAGTATTGGTGGAAGAATAGATGCAGTAAAGTCTAAGCTTTATAATAACAGATTTTAATAAGTCTCAGACTGACTGTTAAAGGCTTTAAGACATTAAAATGCGTAACATGACACAAGTAAGAGTAAAATAAAATCTCAAAGTCAAAACCTGAAAAAGGATAAAATCTTCCAACTCACAAAAACATCAGGTGTCAGCCCCTCAGAACTATGCTGACAGCAGATACAGCTTTTGAATAAAGACACTTTGGCACTTTCCACCTTGTGTTATCTTCTACTGCAGTAGAGGTCGTGCCTCTGTAGCTCCTAAATTTCCATTTCTCTGCAGGTGTTTATACCAAACGACTGACAAGAGCTCATTGCTGAGTAACAAACCCAGAAGAATTCATTAGTTTCCACTAGATTACACTCTAGTCTTGTTTACATGTATAAATTGTAGTAGATGGTTTGGTGTAGTGACTACAGTTTGACTGCCATTCCTCACTGAACATAGCATAGTGCTGCCAGTCAACCATATTGGTGGCTTTTTGGGGTTTCAGGAAACGGGCACGAGTGAATTTATAGTCCTCAAGTGAAGACAAGAGAGCAGCTGCTTCCTTCAAAGCTGCCAACTGTGTGTCCACCTGTCTATATATTATCTAGACAGATGATTTAAACTGTCACTTTTAGCTTTATTTGTGACCTCTGCACATTTTAATTACCACGAGCTTCATTTAACTGCCATGTGAACGCACTAATTGAATATATAAATACAGTTTTGTGTTTGACAGATTTTAACTATATTTTTTAGGCACTTACTTTAACAAAGCTTTTGTTGTACGTTATTGTTAAAGAACTCCTTACATAGCAGTATAATAAATTGTTTCTACACATGTTCAATAGAAAATTCTTATAACTTATTTTACCACTTGGCATTTTTAAGACTAATAATACACAGCAGTAAACACACAAATATGTCAGAAACATAGCTTTGCTGGTGTCCAGTGTATTGAGTTGGCTTGATGTGGTTAAGTTGCATACTGTATCTCTACATCTGTTGTTAGAGTTTAAGAAGAAGAATCCACTTTATTGTATTTATTGATACATTTTTACATGTCACAACGAAATTGGTTCTCTGCATTTGACCCATCACCCCTGGGGGGAGCAGTGAGCAGCCACAAACGGCGCTTGGTGAGCTAGTGCTGGGTGTCTCGCTCAGGGACACACCTGGTACCCGGGTCTGCTGCTTTCCCAGCTCTCTGTCTTAACCACTCTGCTACTAGGCCGCCTGGTTGTGGATAGTCACTGTGAAAACGTGACTGTTGATGCATTTCGTCACTGGGGCCAATGTTAGGCTAGCTCCTGTCGTCTATGAGAATACTTTCAATATATTATCTAAAAGTTAATTAACCAACATGACTCTCCTAACCGTCTGGGTGGAAAAATATGCAGCCTGCTGCACAATAAATAATATTTCCCACCACTTTCCCCTGGTTGCTACTTTTTCAAACAATGGGAAACATGTTTAATTCAATTCAATTCAATTCATCTTTATTTGTATAGCGCCAAATCACAACGAAAGTCATTTCAGGGCACTTTACATAGCAAGGTTTAGGACCTTGCAAAAATATAAGTGTATATATAATCAAAATAATGCATGCAATGAATCAAAATCTTTCATCCGCATGGTGAGTAAATTTGGTCGTTCACCTTCCTCAGGTTGATCCAGTTCTACTCTGCTGTTATTGAGTCCGTCCTCTGCTCCTCCATCACAGTCTGGTTTGGAGCAGCCACTGCACATGACAAACACAGACTGCAGCGCACAGCACAACTGCAGAGAAGATCATTGGTGCACCTCTGCCCTCTCTTCAGGACCTGTACACTTCAAGGGTCGGAAAGCGGGCAGAGAAAATAACCACAAACCCCTGACACCCTTGACACAACCACTTCCAGCTTCTCCCCTCTGGCAAATGCTACAGAGCTACGTTTGCTAGAACAACCAAACACAAGAACAGTTTCTTCCCCCAGGCAATATCTGTTATAAACAACTGATTGCTGCTGCTATATGGACACAAACTGCACACAACTCAGCACACTGCACACACACACACACACACACACACACACACACACACACACACACACACACACACATTGTCTTGTCTTTCTGTCTTGTTATAATTTGTCTTTAATTTATTGTTTTGTCCTAGAAAAGCTATAAACGACCAGAAGCTAATTCCTTGCATGTGCAACATCCTTGGCGAATAAAGCTGAGTCTGATTCAGATTCTGATAAAAAACAAATAGCAGTACCAATAAAGAACTGTTGTTTTGGAAGCTGACATGAATAACTGTAATGCTTCTTTTAGAGCCTAAATAACATTCACAGTTTAACTGTGTAACTTGTGTGATATCCAAGGACAAACCTGAACATGCTCATATCTCAGATGTGAAATCGGTGTTTATCCTTTTTCCGTCATCGCTTTGATGTGATGTCTGTTTGATCGTGATATTCCGGACACATATTTAAATACCACACTTCTTCCATGTTTTGCTCGATGTCACACAAAGTGTTTTTAGGCCATCAGCAGCGTGAGGTTCTCCCAAATCCCCTCTCTTTCCTGTTCCCGCTGAATACTGTCTGTGGCAGCGACAGACTAACACGCTCCAATTACCATCTGTCCAATTAACCCACTTTTTTTTGCTTTGTTTCTCCTTTGGTGAAACAGGAGTAGACTTTGTATTGATGATGCTGTTTGCATACAGACAGAGAAAACGGTGGGGGTGGGGTGATAGCAGTTTTATCTGCGCATTAGATTTTATGAGAACAGTATTTTTATTTTGTGTGTGTTACAGAACCCGATGTATTTTCTAGAAACGACAGTGTACAGTGTGATGTCAAAGTTGTTCTGGGATGTCATTCTCTGTGTCTGCACTGCGGTTGTTTGTCATTATGTCTTTCACCCGCAGCTCCGTGTGTGCTTTTTGAGAATGTGCCAGGCACAGCTGAGTGACGGAAGTGATAACATGCAGAGTGAATATTAAGCTTCCTCTTAGTCACAGGGAGACCTCGCAGAAACGCACACAGCAAGAGAGAGAGAGTTAAATCCTAAACATGCATCTTTGATGTGCCCACTGGCACTAATGAGATTTGTCATCTTTTCAGACAGAATTACTGCAGTTCTTTTTCAGTGTGTGCGTGCACACACACACACACACACACACACACACACACACACACAAACCCTGTAGCTAAAGGTACATGCACCCTGGGAGTGAGTGTGCTGAATGACTTTCTATCAGTGATTCACCTCGTTTCCAATAAGAACTTGCCTCATTGCTGCAAACAATGACAGAGACAAAATGTTGCGACAGAGCGGCCTTGATAGATGGTGAGATGTCGACAGAAAAATATAGGTCTGTGTGTGTGTGTTTTATCGATGACAGCGGTACATTATTGTTTCCCTCAGAGCTCCTCAGGCTCCTATCAGCGTCAATGACATCTGTGATTGGTGATCCGACAGGAAATTAAACCAGCAGGTAGTGCTTTAATATCACTTCAAAGTTCAGACAACTCAGAGGGCCTTAGGCCACATAAAATAACATTTCCACACACACAAGGTTTTTTGCAGCATATTTCTTTGAAAACTCTACTACCTGGAGACCCCAGTGTTAGACTGGCTTTTATTTCTCATCACCTCGGCTGTCTGACCAGTGGTTATTGACCACACTGAGTTTATACCTCTGATCCTTTTTTTCATCAGGTGGGATTGATTTAACTGTGAAAGACAATGAAGGACAATAGTCCATTTGGCCTTTTCACTGTCTGTACACCTACTCTGATGGAGCTTTAGAAGATAGTGACAGGCTCAGTATTTCTTATTTGAATATGAATATTTTGTGGTGGGAACAAGGATACACACACACACACACACACACACACACACACACACAACAATCAACCACCCAAGCAACCAGGGTGAGCAGAGGCTTGGTTCGGGTGAGTGTGTGTTTTTGAAAACTGGCCCATAGAAGCACTCATGGCGTCAGAGTAGCTTTGTAGTATTAGTAGCATTAACAGAACCTGGCAAATGTAGATGTGCTGCTTGGTTCTGGCCTCATTACGTAACATAAAAAGAGAGTGAGTAGCCAGAGGCGCGCGAGCAACACTGATGAACCGCTGGGCATGGAGCACTTCTCTGATACCTGGAGGCACCAAAGCAAAGGCCATTTGACAGGTCTAAAAATACACAGGAGATGACAACGGAGTGGTGACAGAGAGAGTGAGGTGAAGAACTCTTCTCTTCTGAAATGTATTCTCTGGGTAAAAGTAGCGCGTTGTTCTTTCACAGTAGCCTGGAATAATCTCAGCTTCTACCCTTTCTCAAACACTCAAACGGAGATTAGTTTGTTGCAGCACCCTGCCGTGATGCCTTTTATTGTAGTGATTGCATAACTTCTGATTGAACTGGATGGACTGTCCATTTTTCCACTCCCCCACCCCCTCCCCCGTCCACTATCTCTCCCTCACGCTCCCTGACATTTGCAGTGATGTTTATATGAACTGTGTGCACTGCAGAGCTCAGCTTAACTCCACTGGCCACCCATCCTAATCGGCTCTCCTGGCCCGAGCACTAACGAGCTTAAAGCAAAGGGGAGCAGTGGTCAGCAAGAAAAACCTTCCAGTCACGGATATTTTAGCCCCGTGTTTGACCATCATGCTGCAGTGTGTGTGGTATGCAAATAGATTGTTTGTTTGAGAATGTTTCTCCTAAGGCATTATAAATATAGATTACATATCCATATCAGTGGCAGAAGTACAATGTGTTATGATTGAAGTAGCAGAGGCTAATGGGAGAACATAATCTCTCCACTCTTTTTAAATCATTTAAAAATCCAATTTCTGAAATGTACACTTACTGATAACATTTTTTATTTCACTTCAGCAAAGCCCAAGCATGGAAAATGTCTCCTTTTGTGTCCATCTAATTGGTTTTTATTGTATCCACCCTGGTTCATTTGCTTGTATAATCTGCAGTGACTTGAATTGCTCTTGTCTAAGCTGTTAAAACCAGCTGGAAACCACAGGAAAGAGAAACATAACCCCAGAGCTTTCTAATCCACCCACTATCCTCAGCTATGCCTCGATCTGCATACGATGTGGGAGGCTATTGTGTGAACTCACTGATCTGATGCCATATTAAATATGTGCAGCACACACACATTATACACAACCACTTATCCTGAAATAAAGGTACTAGAACCGTAGTCAAGGTCTCAAATGAAGAGTGCAGGGAGAGCTTTTTACTGAATTCCACATTTTCACATCTTGCTGCACAGTATGTAATGCTGCCTGTAGTTCTTTGTTCTCTTGGTCGATGAGAGGTAAAATATTTCCTGACTAACAGGAAATGCAAAGCGTTTATTATTGTTGTACAAGTAAAACAGCCAAAAGCTAAATATAGTCTGGAGGAGCTGGTGCATTATAATTTGATTTAGGGGCAAAACTTTAGCTTGTTTTTCTTTGGTAGAACCTGCTTATATATATATATATATATATATATATATATAAGCCAAAGTAGATGCAATAGAAAACAGCAACTGTTGCCTCCAGCTGCATGCGACCACCATGTGCATATTCACCGATACTGAATATGCATTTACACGTCAGGCTTGACCACACTCACTAAAACATGAGCCCCAACAATGTTATGATTAGGGACCAGCTTTCGGCCTCGCTAAATACTGCCAAGATTTCTGACTTACTGCTCAATATGACTATGACCAAGCTCCCATAATCTGACATGTTCCACGAGCTCCATACTTTATTTCCAAGATGAAGTTATTTTTACCCTGGCAAAGACGTTGCACAGAGTGACATCACGTCACATCTGCAGATCCTTCCCTGAAAGAGGGAAATGCAGATGAACATGTTTGCTGGGTTTTCCTATTGATAATGTACATTTTACTCATCATGACGCATTAGCAGTTCTTTACACTGGATCTCTTTACCGTTTCATTCCTCCTGCTGGCATTAAGCAGTTTAAAGTCTCTCTGTCTCCGGGTGTTTTTATAGTAAAGGTGGAACAGAGCTGTAGCAGAGCGGGGCTCAGTAATCCTACCCTCTATGCCTTCCGACCACATACTCCTTATTTACTCCTGACAGCTTCAAATTGAAACTGCAATCCCATTTTCCACATGGTTCTTCAGCCACACTCACTTTTAGAACTGAGCAGCCTAAGACACTTAAGTGAGTTTTTTGTTTCTCTCCCTGTTGCTTCCTCCTGATATCTCTCTTGTCCTCTATCCCTCTGCAGCTCAGCCTTGCTTTTGGGGATTCACCAAAAGCACACTCTGACATTGTTTTGTTAATGTGAGTCCTCTAGCTTCATGCTCCCTCTCTGTCTCACTGTGGACTGCACAGTTCATTTGTTAATATTGGAAGAAAGACAGAGTGGTCTTGAGATTGGATTAGCAGAACAGAGGAGAAAAGAGGTGGATTAATCAAAGCCACTGTGACAGCTACAGACAATTGTGTCGTTAGAGTCTGATAAGGTGAGAGCAAAGGCTCCTGCATGAATAAATATGGGTCGTTTGTCTGAACTCGCTACCTGGAAATGTTCCTATTGGTAGACTGTAAGTAAAACAATGTAGATTTATTCAACCATTGTCGTCAGGAAGACACACAGAGCAATTTATAAGAGTTATTTTACAAGTATGTGGCTAATATCCAGACATACTGTATAGTTTCTTGACTCAACCTTAGATATAGATATTGATATTGTATAGATGTTGTAGAGTGGATAATACATTAAACGTGAAGACTGGAACAGATGGCTCTGTTTGAGCAGACACATCATCAACATCTAAACAACATCTAAACCGAAAAATAAGCTGAAATTATATCCCCCGTCTTTCGTTTTCTCAGATTGTCTCTCAGTACACTCCACACAAACACACACTCTAACTCACACATACCCTTAAATGGGTAACAAAAAGCCCACCTATAGCCTGCACCCACAGGGTGCCTGTGACAGTTTGTGCCCAGACCACATGGGCAGCAGATTGGGCTCTTGGCTGTGTTTCACTTTAGCTGCTCTAGTGCTACATGGGCTTGAGCCCAAAGTGACAGCAAGTGTCTCTCCTGCAAATATGTCCTTGTGAAGAAGATCTTGAATGAGACTTAGACAACAGCTTATGTTGAAGAAAAGTAATTAGGATTATCAAAACATTATTGTATGTAAATATCTGTGAAGGTTCTCGGTCATCCAGGTCGTGGTTATCTCAAAAAGGTTTTATCCAAAGCAACTGGACTTGTTTGGTTTCTTGACGACGTTTCACCCTTCCATCCCAGGGGGCTTTCTCAAGTCTGAGAAATTGTCTCATATAAAATAAAGTCTACACATATCATGCATACATTAAAACTCCTGTCATGTTATTTATCAGCTCGGCACAAAGTCAAGTTCATCAATAACTGATAAAAGGTGAATAACTAGCCCAGCTGGACTTGATTCAACAATGCATTTCTTATTTAACTGTGTTTAACACTGGAATTCTGCTGCCACCCTGCTCCTTGTAAGCCTTTTTTCTTTCCTCTCTGTTTGTATTTCTTTGCTGAGTTTTCCTGCTGCTCTCAGACAGGGGATGTCATATGTTGTACAGACTCTAAAGGTCCCTAAGGGGAAATTTGTGCGTTACATAAATAAAGCTTTCTCATCTCTAACTATAAGATTTAGCAAAAAGGAAAGTTTAGAAAGTCTAATCTAAAAAGGTAGAGAAATTGTTTGTCTCCTGGATTGGGAGCTGGTCCCACAGGAGAAGAGCTTGATAGCTAAATGCTCGGCCGCTACATTTAGAAACTCTGGGAACCACAAGTAGACCAGCACTCTGAGTGCTGGTTCTAAATAGTTAAATATGATGGAGCCTGAATATTTAGGGCTTTATATATGAGGAGAAGGATTTTAAACTATTCTACATTTTACATGGAGACAATGGAGAGAAGTTAATGTAGAAGAAATATGATCTCTCTTGTCAAAACTGGCTGCAGCATTTTGGATTAACTGGGGGATTTTTAACGAGTTACTGGGACATCCTATCAGTAATGAATTACAGCACTCCAGTCTACCCCTAACCCTGGAAGGAGGAAGTTATAGATGATTCTTTTATGCAGGAGGTAAATTATTTTTCTTGGTCAAAGACGACTCAAAGATTTCTCCCAGTAGTGTCTCCTACTGTGGCGTGTACTGTAGCAATCTGACTAGATATCCAAAAATTTAAATTATTATACACAGCAGACACAGTGTGAAAGAATTCAGCTAAAGATATTAAAAATAAATATACCTGACTTCATCACTGTCTTCTTACGGCAATGGACAACAGAGGTGGTTGGAAAATTTGGTTTGTGTATTAATAGTGTGCATTAATGGTGGAGGTGGATTGTTGATTTCACTCCACCTGCCAGGAAGGCATGTATTCTTAATGTATCAGCAAGAGCAGATGGTTCAAATAACAATACAGTGATGATGTGTTTGCATTTGCATTGGCAGTGAACCAGCATCTTTTCTACATCACATAAAAGAAACGGAAGTCTTTGAGCCAGATGTATAGGAGCTGTATAGGAGGCAGAATGGGTGTATGTGGGAAAAGATGCATCTATAAATAACACTTTTCATTCAATCACTATAAAGAGACTGCAGTACTGAAACTCTATTTAGCTAAATGTCAATCTCGTTGCTTTATTAATGGCAGGGGTACATTGTGTAATTCATTCGCCGCAAAATGTGCCTCTCAAATAAAGAAAGAGGAAATTAAAGGTGACTCCCTCATTTTAGATCAGCAATAAGCCTTTGTCGTCCTTCTCCCTGTGGATTGTATGAGAAGCATGTCGTCCGTGCAAAATGCAAACTGTGGATCCAAGTAGCTCTGAATCTTCGTGTTTCCAGAGATTAAACTGAATGCTCCACCCCTCTGATTTAATATGATCTGTGATTTCATGTAGCTTAGAAATAAACATCCCGCTGTGCAATATTGGCGGAACGGGTCTGCACAAGTCAGCATCAACCAGTTTCCTTGGCAGATAAGGAATTGTATTTGTTTGCAGTCATCTCAGTCGTGTTATAATCTAAGCCATTTTAATAAATGCCATGGCTGTCTGCTCAGACTCCAGTTTATGTGAGGAAGAAAATGGAGAGAGGGACAAGGATGACGATGACCTCGAGCTGCCAGCCTGTTACAGCACTGGACAAATAGTTTGTGACATGACAGTGACACTGTGGGCCTATGATTAAATGTATTTGAGCATGCACTTGGCCCAGGCTGTTCATTCTGTTGCTTCCCTAAACTTAACATTCCTGCAGTTTGCTCTGTGTTGTTTCCGCCTCTGTTGCATGTGGATGCCCTGCTAACTTCATTTCTGCCAGCCTCAGCTTTAGTGAGGCACAAATCTGTGACTGATTTTCACCTGCACCTTCATTTGCTGCCTCAGCTCGTTCTGGTCTAAAAGGTAATGTAATGGATGATCCCAGCTGTTGTGTATTATCATTCAGCTGGAGACCATTTTGTTTACGATATTTCATTTATGTAAATTCCTTCTGTCTGATAAATGTACACTTTAATGTCTCTCCTTTTTTCCCACATATATACTCTGCTTTCTATATATGGTTCAAAACTAAGCAATAATTGAATTTTATACTGTGTCATAAATAATTTCTGTGATTTAATTAGCTAATCTAACAGGGGAATTAATTCTCATCCACCGGGTGGGGCTTTGTCCTGAAGCCTTGATTTAATTAACAAATTCATATGTTACTTGAGCCGGAGTCACATAAACACAGCCGTCATGAACATCTACCTGCTGCCTGTTTTATTGCCAGGCAACAATCAATTATTAACATTTTAATTGAAGCTGACTACAAGGCTCTGGATTTGTCAGGCTCAGCTCGGCTGCTGTCACAGACGTCTACATTCATGCAGAAAAAATGAAATGCTATATTTGTATGTCTGTGTTTAATGAGAGATCTGTCACAAATGTGCCTCTCTTGGTTTCTCTTCCTGCTGTCGCTGTGGGTGTTCACATGCCCCATGTGTCCCTGACATTGGCAGGAAGCTGCCGGGTTTATTCATGTGATGCAGTGATGTGTGCAGAGTTGGGGAGATGCTGCACATACCATTTTGGGAGTCGCTGACCCTCAACACTAAAGGCTAGGGACTGTCGTTCAAGCAAGGCAAAGAACTCGCAGTGTAACAGGACTGACATTGACCAAGAAACACACAACTTGCAGTCAGTTTAGTTCACCTTTTGTTTACAGGCTGTAGAAAGTGCGAGGGGAGCTCAGACACCATATATTTATTTTCCATTCTTTAAGGTTTTACAGAAATGCTGTGCAGAAGTGGCAAAGAGATTATAGCTATTGATAAAAATGTATAGTGTATCCTTTACAAGCACTCTACTGTATTAAACTTCTTTCTGAGAAATAACAAGTAGGCTGGAGCCCTAAGGTTATATTTCACTGCTACATCTCAGTCATTAGGATATTCAATTTAAGTTTGCATCGAACATCTTTTTTCATAACTCCAACTCTACGAAAGTTTTTTTTAATAAATAAAAGATTATATACACTGAACTGCAGAAGGAATTAGTTGATACTATATTAAAATCACAGCAGCCAGGATGACAAATTGTTCCTTCATACTTCAGAAGCTGCAGCTTTTATTAGACTCTTGTTTTTGAAAAGCCCTTAAAGTATTTCTGTAATAAAAAATGTTTCATTGACAGGGGATACCGCTCACGATAAAACCAACTAACAGCTGTCACCTGAGTTTGCAGCTTCTCTTCCTTTATTTAGCTCATTGTTTATGTGCTTGACCTGTGAAGTTACTGTATAGGTTGAATCACTCTGATGTTGATGTTTTCAATTGCAGCATCTCAGAGAAAACAAAGTGCTGCACTCAGCTGCTCGGCACAGACCAGTAGATAGACAACGTTAGCAACTAGCGGATGAACATTTGGCAGCTAAAGATTCAGATACGTTCCTCAGGAGTTGGACAAGTTTAACTTATCATCTCAAAAAGTTGTCTTTGCTTTATTGCCAGCGCATTGTTCCATAAATCACACATCACAGCCAGGCAGTGTAATTTTGTTAGGAGGGAACTACTAGAGGGACAGTGACAACTCTCTCCAGTCACATAGAGGAACATGTGTGTTTAACTTCTTTTTACTAGCTGTTGTTATACACTACTACCTTCAGAGGTAAAATCATAAATCTCCACTCTGCTGTAAAAAATCAAATAACTCCACACAGTGTCTTTAAGACTCTACACCACATAAATTAAAAGAAACACCTTTAATCGATAGTTATTCACAGTGGAAACAGTTAGGCTGCATACATCTCTAGTTTAGGCTGCAGTGATTTACAAGGGTCACGGGTTTATTCTTTTTTAGGAAAGAAAGTGTGTGACTGTGCACACGTACAATCTCCCAGTTGGCTCCGTGTTTACTTTACTACTTTACAAATATGGTCTCCTGCCCACATTTAAAAAGACGTTTTGTGTGAGTGTGTGTGTCTAAAGTCTCTAGAGTTCCTCAAAGCTGTCTTCTCTCTTCCTCCTTGCTGCTTCCCTCACAGTCCCCATGGGTGCTGCTTAGGCTCCCCTTTTGGTCTCTCCTGGCTTTATTTACTTCTTCATCTTTTCTTACTCCTGGCAAAAATCGGTCTTCAGGGGGAGGAAGATGTCTCTGCTTTGCCACCTTCTCCTCCTTCTTTCTACAGTCGGCTCATCTCATCTCATCTCATCTCATCTCATCTCATCTCATCTTGTCCCATGCCTTCTCCTTATCACTTTTATTTCTTCCTGCTTCGGCTGAGCTCTGATGAGTCACCAACCTTTGTCCAAGCCTGGGGGTGTGGGACCATCCAGCCTACACATCCATATACACAATAATATGTCACACAAAGCGCATTATTCATCCAGCATCTTTTTGGCTACAGCATTGAAATCTTCGTTTTAAATGATCTCAACATGTTATGAGGGAAAGTATCAAAAGTCTATTTATGCAAGCCAGCTCCTGTCAGTGGTGGTAATAGGGAGACACAGCAGGACAAAGATGTTGTATTTCCAGTAATCATGAAGACATGGCATTTGTTTATAGCCATCATGTTTGGTCACATCTTTGTAATAAACAAAATATGTTGTTCATATCTCATCATTTTAACTGGCATTCACGCTACAGATGACCCGGGAACAATCATCAGCCTGTAACACCACATTTGTTCTGTGTCTCTTTGTGTGTGCTTGTGTACAGTGGTGCCTGCAGTGAGCTGAATGTACTTGCTGCCTGAATAAGTCTGCACTGTTAGTGTAGCACAATAACACCTCAGAGTGCCACGTCCGAGCTCGCCCCACCCACATGCAGTCTAAGGCAGGGAGACGAGTTGAGCCGCTACAATTACTCACACGATCATTTTCACGGTTGCAGTGAGGGTCTAACACTCTGCTTGCATGCTCACACACACACACACACACACACACACACACACACACACTGATTCACTGTCTTGTCCATCACGTGCCAGAAGTTAGATGGGTTCAGGATGTTACTGTAGGGCTGCAGGACACACTTACACCATATGAAATAATGTGCTGTACACAGACAGGAAATATATTCTGCTAGAGAAAAATGACTTTGCTTAATGCTCGTTTTTAGTTACTCTTGCAGCTTAGCTACAGAGGTGGCAAGGTAAGGTCATAAGCCAACATCAGTTATTTCTATGAATAAACATGTATAAGCTGTTTGAAATTATGTAAAGGATCACAAGTACTATGAGTACTACAAGTAGACAACATAGCACAACATGGATCCTTTTTCCCAAAACTCACCCACTCACACTCTGAAATCTGGTCATTTTTCAGGAAATGCTAAGTAGGCGTGTGCCACATCCCACTATTCCATTCACAGATACATGCACCTTGTTTCTTGTGACGTGTGGCTTTTAGTGAGTGGGTTATGAAATGAAACTTGTATCACAATTGACGATACTGAAACTTGAGCTTGAAACTTTTACAATTATGAAATGTGTGGTTTAAAACAGAATAATGTGACACACTTGGAAATGCGATGTGAATATATGAAAAATAAACTATATTCTTGTCATGCTAAATTTGTATCTTTTGTAAGTTTTTGAATCTCTCTTTTCAAACATTCAGCTTTATTCTTTTAGTGATTCACCTAATGTTTTTCAGACATCCAACACTTTTCCACATTTCCAGTGTTTGTACAACACTACAAATGTAAAGTATAACAGCATATGCTCCTAAAAAGAGGCACGTCTTGTCATTCTCTTTTCTTTTTGTACGTCAAGTGAATTTTTCCAGTCTCTGAAGCCTTTTTACTAAATCAGATGATGCATGCAGCATCAGCTTTTGGCATCCTTCAGTGGCAAAAGTGTGTTTCCAGTCAAACTAGAAAGCTATACAGAGGTACCTGTTTAGGTTTTCCTCTCTGATTCGTCTGTAACAGAGTCTGGTTTTGTGGCTGCAGGATAGAATTAAGTAAAACAACATCTGCAACCTACTAATGTTGATACTAAACAACAACCAGAGAAATAAATGTATATAAAGCTGCTTTATTGTAACTAAGTGATGTGTTCAGTTACAGTTCTGAGGCACGTGTTTTATGCTACTATAACTACAGTTGAAATGGAAATTAATCTGGAAGTTAGGAGTCCATAATCAGAGATTTTGTTCACAAAATTACTGGCTGAAAGTATAGGCCAAACTAAACAACTAAACAAAGTTAAGGTTGGTAAATCATTCAATAAACAAGAATACACCATTTATAGATTTAACAATATGCGTAACAAACAAAAAGGTTCAACTTATATGAATGATTAAACCAGACTATCCTGCAGCATCAGATCGTACCTGAGGTGACAGATGCTCAGTTATAAAAATATATTTTTTAAATCTGAATATTGAAAAAACTGATTTGTAACACTTATAAGAATAACAAAAATGTTTCAGACATTCAAATTGTACTTTCAAACATATGAGCCATTTTTTCAGTTTTAGAATCACAATTCTCAGTGCTGCCTTTTTTCAAAGTTTCCAATTCTAGTTTCACAGTTACTTTTTACAATACAGTGTACATAACGAATATGAAAAGGCCATTAGTTTGATGGGTGAGATTTGCAGATAGAAAACTTGCAGATGGGCTTAGAGAGTCTTTGCCAATGACCTTAGGTCGACGTCAGCTGCAGTTGTAGAGGTTTTAAGCTCAGAGCAATGATGTTGTGATAAACAACAACTTTGTGAAGATCATAATGTGTTTTATTTTGTTGCAGAAAGAATAAACCAACAGCCATATCATTGAGACGACTGTCTGACTTTCATATGTCTTGCTCATTAACGTGTCCTTGTTTACAATGAAACCTGACCTCAGTCATGTGTTTTATCGAGCAGCAGAAAAAGCAGTTTACACAGCACAGGTTTATATAGTGTTACTATATATGTATTTGAAAGTAAATATTAGCAATGTTTCCCTCTGAAGTGAACTAGGTGTAGTAAAAATCACAAAGTGAGCTCTATTAATGTAAAGCTTCATGTAATGCACTATGCTAAATTTGGATCCCATGACCATGACTGTGATTTAGCGTAACATACCTGCCTCTTACATCTGCTCTGCGAAAGTGAGAATAAGCAGTTGCTTTCAGTTTGACAAATTACTGTGGAATCCTAGAGTTGATGTTCAGCCTTTTCAATGTGAACAATATGCAGGTACCACCCCCTCAATGCTTGCATGCTGCAGAAACCCATAAAATATTCTGCTAGAAAAGTCCCTGGAACCTAGCGGACTTCATTTAAATGCTGCTTTCAGGTATGAAGCACAGAGGGAGGCATGGTGATTTTTACAGTGCTCTGGTATTATTGTAAAGCTGCTACAGAGCCCTCAGCCAAGTGACATAATGTCTTCCACCTAACACAGAAGCTGTTACCATAAACCTCCAAAGGACATGGTGGGAGTGACATTCATGAAAGTCACCGTATTACAGCCTGTTGTAGTGCATAACAAAAAAAACAAGCGACAACCAGTGGCAATGTTCAAACTTTGTAATAGAAAAATGTCCTGTGTATTATCAACGTACACGTAAATCTCACAATATAGTTTAGAGAGTAAAAATAAAACAATCACGCACAGGGACTGCAGCACATAAAACCAGCACAGGAATGCTCCATTTGCATCTTTTGAGGGCTGCAGCACAGGTTGAGTTAGCTTCCATTTTCACCTGGATATGACATTCCTGCACCGCCTCGGGCTCTGATTTAAGCTCTGTTAGAAAGCGGTGGTGAAATGTAAAAGATGTGTGAGGATGCCTGAAGGAAGAGCGCACGTCTCCTTGTCGACATCTTAGGCCATTAAAAAGTAAAATGGGTCTCCTAGCACTTGTATGGAACAGGGTTCCGTTGATTTAAAATATGTTTTAATATCAACCAGATTTTTTTGTGATGGATAATACATCAATATACTATTTTAATGCACCCACAAGGGCATGTTTTGTCAGGTTACCCATTCATCTGGTGAATTCTTCATCTCTGGGATGCCCACACTGGCCCAACCTCCACTTGCACTCAAGGATTAACTGGTTAGATTCAAATGAGAGGGCAACAGTGACATCATTTCAAAATCCCCTTTTGTGAAAGTAATATTGTGGTAACATCTTAGATTTTTTGTCAAAATACACATTGATGCATCTCCGTAGAGGAACAAACTTTCACACAAAGTTTACTGCATCTGGACTACGTGGCCTCGTGGATGAACTGATTAGATTTCATGCATGACATACAACTGAAGAGCAGTAATTCTGCTTATGTTGTGTACCAACGTGTCTCAACATGATCAAAGCATATTTTACCTAAAAAAAAAATTTTAAAAATAGCTTGGAGATCAAATGTAACTACCTGGCACATAGTGCTGTTGATATTTAAAGGGCACCATAATTAGTCTATCCTTGAAGCTTTTACCCACCCCTCACTTCATCACCCTGTCTGCAGCCCAGTGTCATAATAAGAGCAGCAGCAGCTCAGTTGGTGGTTGGTAAAGTGGTGCACACTACAAAATGAAACCTCACTGCTTCATGGTGTAGGGTGAAATTACTGAATAAGTGCATTGTGACAGTGTTGGAACCATTTATACAATAAAGAAATGATTATTCATGGCTTGTTTTTTAATGTGCTGTATTTACCTAAGTATTAAGTCTTCCTGGCTCAATGCTTATATTATGGTATGTTTAATCGAGACCAGTAATGAGTGCAGACACCTCTAAAATCTGACTGGCTTAAAGAATTTCCACAGGAGATTTACCAGTGTGAAAGCACCTCAACTAAAGCAGAATATTTTAAAGCAGAGCTTTAAAAGCCATGCTCTTTCAACTGCAGACATGTCTGAGGCACAGTTGAAGTTAATTTTCTTTAGTCAAATGCAGCACTTCAAAGAATGAAAAGGTTACCATAGGAAAGACAGCCACATCTATAAGCTGGATCTGTACCTGGAAACTAGACACTCAGGTAGATTTTACTTTCTTGCAAGGCTGATAAAGTGGTAATGGACACCAAGATACAGTACCTGCTCAGCAATACAAAGACTGCATGCCAAAGCTGGTGAACCAAATATGTCAAATTCACTGACAGACAAGCCAACCTTCTCAAGTAATGGTGGGGACAAGTTTGGCCAATTAGAGGCAGCAAATGTTGAAGCACACTGAAGAAATGTGGTGTTCTTTTAACATGTTTAAGCAGCAGAGCAGTCCACTTAGAAGAAACACACTCACTCAACCAGCTCATGTCAACACATGCAGGGTAGCACCTTTTTAATTAGAGTTCAGGTCCCAGGTCTTCACTTAGACAATGGCACAGTGTTTACTGGTAAGAGAGATGCAGAAAGCATTAAAGCCCTGGATGATTCTAAGGTACGTTGCCATGTTGCAAAGAGCACTTAACACTCTCAAAGTGTTTTCTTAAAGTACGATATCTATATGCACAGTCACTGGAGGCGAATCATTCAAAATGGAGCACAGAACGAGAAATGTAAACTTCAAGCCTTAATAGGGCAAGGCATGAAACTTATGCAGTCTAATGGGTCTCTCAAGCTTACTTGTCTTGGTCTGTGTTCACACAAAGATACATAAACTGGAGATCCCCATTACTGAGATACAATTTGTCTTGCCCACAGGATAATATTAATAGACAAAAATACCTCAGTAAGTTTTTGCATTGCTTTATATATTGTTTGGATAATCACAATCACCTCAGGAAAGTGCTGTGTTAGTGTTACAACTCAATATTATTGAAATTTAACCTGTTCAAAAATGATAAAGTATCCATTCGGTTTTATTGTCTAATAATTATTTCTCTGATATTTTATATTTGAGAAGTCTTAAGTCTTTCCTCTTTTCATCTTCTTCTTGTGTCGTCATCTTTTGTCGTAGAAACGTCATTTAAACTTCAAACAAATCTATCAACTTTCATCTTTCTTACTTTAAATCAGCTTCTTCGTATCTTTTATACTTTTTGCATTTCAGCAGTTTACGTTTTGTGTGA
>JAUMHF010000019.1:7566809-7591044 GCA_032359275.1 Microctenopoma steveboyesi | reverse complement strand
GTGAATCCTGCTCTCTGGTCGGGGAGATGGGTCTAAGGTTCAGCGGTGCACGGCGGCAGGCACCTTCAAAGTTTCCCGAGGAACTTTCTAGTTGTTAATAGTGTTCACAAGTTCTCTGCATTAAACAAATTACCTAATATTAACATTAATATTTATGTAATACATCTGATAATAAACTTTGCTATAAAGTGTGTATTTGATTAAATACTCAATTAGTAGTTTATATTTATTTCTGCTGTAGCTAAAACAGCTGGTCCAATTCCACAGTCCTGCAATAAATCATCCTAAGGATTTCCAATTTATTTGAGGATGTGGCTCAGTGTTCGAATGATAAACAAGTGGCTTGCTCGAATGCTCAAATAGAAAACAATAAGTAATTTAGGAATAGCTTTGAAGGTGATAAAGTTGTTTTCATGTTGTGGAATTAGTACTATCCATTTACAGCTACCAATAAGCTCTGCTGTGAATACAGAGATGCGAACTGTGTGGAAACTTTATTGTAGTATTTATTTTTGCCCCTTCTGTTTTACTCACTCACTTGAATGTTTTTACATTATTTTAAGATTTTTTTCTCATAATTGATATTTTGTCTTTATATTATATTCATAGTTTGTAGAATATTATACAAATGTCTGATAATGGGTGTGTCTATCTCTCACAAGCACATACTAATTCTGTGGTTTTCTCCCGCTTAGAGTAAATTGGTCGAGATGCAGGAAGAAGTGTGGAATAACTGACTCTGTAATCTGTGTTACTCAACATATTGAAGCAGTGTCCACATATTTGCAGGCAGATGTCTGTTTCATAATTGAGTGTTCAAGTGCTGAAGATCCAAGATTTGGCATGCAGAGCTGCTTGACCTGGTTGGTAGCTGAGAATTGAACGGTTTCCAAAAATGTTGGAGTTGGGCAGCAACAGACTTTCAGCAAAGACACATATTCGTAAGAACTGATTCATGTCACCCGCAACGGACAAAATGGTGAAACTTGGTTTTACTCCATGTTTGTAAACTGAATACATCTACTCTAAGATGGACACAAGAAACAAGTCCAACAACTTTGGTCAATGTCAATCACTTCTGCAAAAAAAAAAAAAATCACACTGAACAACTTTAAACTTTAAAGTGTATAATGGACAATCAAGCAACCAAATGAACAACAACAACAATCAAACATTGTATTTTCTATGTGATTTCTTATATGCCACAGCAAACAACCAGATGACATGACATCTGGTTCATATCTTTAGATTCTTTTAAAACACTGTGAAATGTTTTTTTTGTTTGTTTTGTTGTTTTTGTTGTTTACCTGTTTCTTACGTTTCAGCTGCTAAAACGTTAGCAACAGGTAAACAAGAAAAACTTTTCATTTTGTTTTAAGAGAATCTAAAGATATGAGACAGAAATTACACACAGTATGAACGTATAAAAATGACATCTGGTTGTTTACAGAGGGGGAAATGAACTAAACACATTTACTTGAGATCTGTGGAGCAGTGGTGGCCTGTCAACAGATGGCGCTGTGACGCCGCACCAGAACATTTAAAGAAGTCAGTAAAAGAACCGTTTTTAGCAAGAAAAAAGTTCATTTCGAAGCTTAATCCTGAACCGTTTCACAGAAGAACCCTACAGGAGAAGATAAAATATTCTAGACCTCACCAGCCAGACATCAAACGCCAGACAGAGGGAAGAAATCCTGGCTAACTGTCTGCCCTGAGACCAGAGCTTTGGTTTGCTTTTCCTGCCTGTCAGCTGTCAGGAAATGAACGAGTGTTCATTTAGACAGGTAATACACATTTAATACATTTCCTGATGACGTGAGACAACATGACCAGACTAGCAGCTAAATGAAAAATGCTAACTGCTTTGTGTCTTACAATGATTCAAATGTGAATATTGCTACAGAGCTTAATGAAAGCTACAGGATGGAGTATAATCAGATCTTATAATGTGGAGGGGGACAAAAACAGACACTTTTTGTCTGAGATGAGGAAGACTGCATTATATTCTGCAGTGTTCGTGATGAAAGTGAACACTGAATTTTCTGAGGGCTGTAGGACTTTGTTGGTTCTTTTGATGCAGCAGCAGTACCTGCAGCCTGTTGCTTGTCTTGTCTTGGTGCAGAATGAGCTGCTTGACTGCATGTTCCAAGTTGAAATGCACTTATTTACTAATAAATAGTCTTACTGTTTTTTTAAACCTATTTTTTCTTCTTTTTCTTTTTTACATCAAATTCCTGCTTTCCCTGCAGCGCATTGTGAGTGAACTCACAATCTGAAAGCTGAATTGGACTACATTTTTAAACAAGGAGCTTCTACTGTTTTCTCCCACTGGACCTGAATGCAGCACATAACAGCCCATGTACGAGACAGTGAGAGAGAGAGAGAGAGAGAGAGAGAGAGAGAGAGCAGCAACAGCGCAGACGAGCCCCTACGAACAGCAGCCGGGTCTATTTCAAACACACACACACACACACACACTGTCACACAAACCACGCTCTACATCCTCCACACACAAATGGTAGGACACTCACACACATGCAGCCCAGTAACCATCATCAGTCTGAGCTGCCTGCCGCTGCCGGTAGCTTCTCTGAGACACAGAGCTGGGAGTCCGCTGGGAGAGGAGCTCCTGATGCCTTTGTAGCACAAAGGAGAGAGGACAGAACCTTAGACTTCATTTGAGAATTCAAAAGCAGTATCGAGAGGAGGATATAAGACAGAGGGGAGGGAAGGTGAGTGAATGCAGTTCAGTCCAGCTGCTGTTGCTGTTGCTGCTGCTGCTGCTGCTGCTGGAGGAGGAGGAAGAGGAAGAGGAGGAAGCTCAGAGCCTGGAGAGGCAGGAGGAGCAACATTTTCCTGCACAGATCCATGGACGGCCAGCAGTAATCAGAGCTTCTCCGGGCTAACAGATGTGGAAGGAGTGCTGTGCAAGTTCTAGTGCTGGGTGAGCCAACTTCCCCCATCACTTTCCATATAAATACATGCTCATCCGGTCCACTTTACCCGCTGTGGGACGCTTTTATACACCTCTCTGTAAAAAGAGAGACATCTGAGGTGCACATGGTGTCCCCCAGCCTCCCCCCTTTCTTTCATTGCCTGTGTGTCTTTCATGCCGTTTGCTGTGGACAGCTCTCACCCAAACAGAGAACCTGCTGAGTGCGAGAGTCACCTGTGATCACTGTGCCACCAGTTTATCCGCTGGTGCAGTGTCGACTGATTGTTCTCTAACTCAGACGGGTCTCGTTGTGTCACGCTGCCTGTGGTGCTCCATTGTCAGCCTCGGTGTGCTCGTGTATCCATGGAAGCAGAGCGTCTCCTGTGTTTGTGTGCATGCGTGCCTGTGTCTTTGGTTACCAGTTCTCAATTAGTTTTAATGATCTAAACATAGTGGTAGAAAGGGGGAAGACAGCCTTTGATCGATTCCTGCAGTAATCCCAGTGTGAAAGTCTATGTCATCGGTGTGACAAATATGAGCCTCTGATTGTGTTTGCTCAGCCCTCTCCCAGTTCTTTTCCTGCACGTATTGTGGATCGATTCAGTTCTTAGTGCAGCTCTGGAAATCATCTGGTTTCATAAGAAAGGCTTCAGTGCAGCTTTGCTTCTCCTGTTTCTGATGTGTGTCTTTATTAGGGAATTGGAAAATAGGTTAAGTTGCAGATAGGGAATGAAAGAAAGGGTCCGTGAGAGGACTCAGATCTAGTGGGCACCACGTCATTGATTTTTATACCCCGATTTTCAGACCTTGTGACCCTGCAACTAGTACGTTCAGTGCTTATTTTACGGGGTTTGCCACTGGCACTCACACAGCAGTGAAGAAGTTGTGCGTCTTTGAATATTTCACTGCCAGCCCGAACAGCCGATAAAGCTAAATTCTCTAAACTTCACAGACAAACACCACAGTGTTGCGGGCTTGTGGAGTGCTGAGCCTGCAGGTTGAGCAGGTTTGTTGACCATCCAATTAGAGAGCTCAGACTTTCATCCTGTGAAACTGTCCTGCAGTGAAGTGCAGTTTTCTTCAGTGGGTGTACAAACCTCATGGGGACTGGATCCTTGTTTTGAAGCAGATGTGGCTCTGGAGAGACAACAGACTCTATTTTAATTGTGCAATTGGTTGTGAAATCCCCTCTTGAGTTGAACTTTGTCCACTGAGGTAAAAGAGGTGCTAAATAAATGTAGTCCACCAACAATTGTTTCTCAATAAATCTATAAGGAAAAATTTGGAATTGTGTATTTATCTTTTCATTGCTTTTTGAGAGCCACAACAGTTGTTACTGTCTAAAACTCAAGAGGAGAAAAACAGCTTTCAAGTGAATGCAATTACACATAATGGTACCCAAGGTGCCACTTAGCCTCCCTATTTGACAGATTTATGTGTCAGTAATGAAATGTCTGCTTACAAGGTTATGTGGCCCTCAGAGTGCATTGTTAAATGAAGCCTGTTAGTCTTGTCCATTGCTACGCCTACACTTAACTTCTCATTTTGATGTTTCCTGTTGCACACTAAGCTGTCAGACACAGGCCAACAGTGATTTCTACCTGAGCGTAACATCATAGTCTTCAGATCCGGAGTATTTATGGGGGCCAGTAAAGCAGAGATGCATCTGCTGTCAGTGGGATGAGGATGTTGCTGCTCGTATGGAGAGGGCAGGGAAGGAAGGAGGGTGGTGGACAAGGGAAAGAAGCGGGTGCCTCTGAGCGGCTGTCAGATACCTGCAGGCTTGCTGACATGTCAGCTGTTGCGGTTAAGATGTCCAGCTGGAACGATTATGGGCCCGTGTGTGTGCTGGCTGTCCTCCCACTCACTGACTGTTCTAATGCCATTATAGATGTTCAGATGGGGTCATAACCTTGATGCAGAGCTTAGACAGCATCTGGACCTAACAAGTCCATGTTTATTTCCAAACATGATTGTTTTATTTGGCATTTGTCAATACGGTTGTGCCTCGCTGACCTCGTTTCCTAAAAGCAACAACGCTCGTCGTCTTTTGTCAGACATTCCACTACAGGCCTTTTAATGTTAGCTGAAGGACTTCTTTATTCAAGGTGAATGGTATTTAGCCTGTTATAGTAAATGCTTCAGCATTCATTTATACATAACCTAAACTTCCTTAGGTGTGGAGATACAGGACATATGTCACTCCAGTACAATGCAGTGCTAAAAGTGCTCAAAGTCAAGGACTCCATTTAGTTTCACTGATAATTATTGCTTTTTGACAATTTAGAAATATATTTGTCCATAACTTAAAACTACATTAGTTCTGTTGTTGTTTCTATTTATATCACAGTGCCACAGTAAACTTTGCATGTTTCATAGCAGCCGTCTCTGAACAAAAGCGGATCATTTAAAGTGATGATGGTGCCCGTGTCACGTTACCCGGCTGACTTCAGGAAGACTGGCGAGATGAGAGACAAAGAGGAAGCGATAGGGCGAGAAAGAGTCTTTCTGGATGCTGCATATTTTATGCTTTCTGAGGCTGGATGAAAGAATGTGAGATGAGATGGCAGTGGCATTACATAAGAAATAAAAGGGAGGCCAAGGAATCTCGTGAGTGTAGGTGAGCAGTGCTTACACTTTAGACATGTTGAGACAAGAGGACACTAAAGCTTCTTGCAAGGCATTTTGCTGCCCATTACATTTGTTTGTCTTTTCATTCAAACTTTAGGTCACTCACACTATGCTGAATTCATCCACAGAAATAACTGTGAGAACTAGCGGAAAGATCAACAATTACAATCACTGTAAGTGAGCTGAGCTTATATATATCAGCGAGCTGATAGATTTGGTACCTGTGACTTCAGAAAAGTGTGTCCAGCACTGACTTTTATTACAGAATGAAACTCAGAGTATTTGAGGAGTTCATAGACTTGTCACTCTCTCCGGCTCATTTCGTTTTATGCATTTATATTGCTGCTGGCAGCTTGAGGTGCTGTGACTCGCCAGCCATAAAACAATTTTCTTGTGTATGGATCGACCATCATGACTGAGATTGGGTGAGAAAATCGAGTTCAAGGCTCCTGTCTGCGCTCTCAAGAGGAGGGTGCAATTCTTACGATCATAAAGCATGATCTAAACGCGATTGCTGTAGCGATGAGATGATTTAGAGGTTTATCAAAGATATTTGTTGATTTCTTAGTGAGCAGCAGAGCTGTTTTCACTCAGTTAACCTGCAGGGTCATCCGTGCACTTTGTACTGTCCTCTATTCACGCGGCTGCATCACTGGCAGTGATCTTCTGAACTGTAACCTACAGTTCAAGGCAGATAGACAGGGCAAAAGACATTTATTAAACTGTAGTGTATCTTTTACATGCAGCCTATTAGCCTCTGTGATCCTGGCTGTGTCCAGCAATAGCATCAAAACACACCACATACTGTACAACGGTGGCCAACACAAAACTGTCCATGGTAAAAGTGTTACATCTGCACCAGCGGATCCATAAGATATGATATAAAGGGTAGAAATAACCTCACCTTTTATCAGTACTTTAAATTGTATAAAAAAAACAGCGCACTGAAGGGCAGCAGGTTTTCATACTCACAGCATAATCTTAAAGCCTGTTCTCAGACTTCAGGCTGTTTTCCTCTTTCAAATGAAAAAGTACCCAGACTGTGAGAGATGCTGACCTATTAAGATGTTAAGCGAGCTTTCTGAAGCCTTTCTTAAGCTAGACTTTTATTGATTTCCCCCTATAATGCTGACGCCGTTAACTGCATTTTGTCAGAAATGTAGTTCACACGCAAGTGGAATACCATACCATACCATACCAGTCTATTTATATAGCACATTTTCACAGCAGCATGGCTGACCAAAGAGCTGCACACTCTAAGAACAATTCAAAAACAGAATATCACAGTAGATAGAAAAACATTACCAGCAGAGGAAAGCAAGATTAGAATAAATACATAGGTATACATTAGAATGAATCAATGTCTCATTGGTGAATGTATAATTACCAAGTAGTTGTTCTGCTTTTTTTTATTGCAAAACAGCACATTTCAGAAGTAATACTATTTCTTTGTTATTAAGCACATTTGTAGCAGCTGAGCCAGGCAGACGTGGTTTACTGTAGTTTAAATGGCTGTGTATCGAGACAGCTCTGCCCTGTGGGTTCGCTCAAGTTACACACATCTTTCGTGGCATCTCTCCGTGGGCCCTGCACACAAGATACTGTAGCTCGTTAATCTGCTCTCTTCAATGATGTAATTAAAAAGCAGGTTTAGATTAACACGTGAAACGAGTGTGTTTTTGTTTGTGCGACTGATTCTGAGGGAGGTGCAACACACGCATTCACCACCACCTCCTTTTCTTTGCACCATTCGTTGAAACGTTGTGTGTCTCTGTAGCATTTACACAGAAAAACAAACAAAAAACATCATGTGCTTAGATTGAAATGCCTAATTAAATTCAAATGCCTGTAGCTGCACATCTGCGCTCATCACATCTCCAGCCTCCTCTGATTGATTTTTAAGCACTTCATGATCAAAAGCAGTATTATTTTTGTCACAGTGCATCCTCAGTCCTGAACTAACTAATGACTTTAACTCTAATGAGAACTTTATGTGTTGTGGTCCAGCACACTTAACACTGGGTGAGAGTATTAGGCAGTGGATTAATTAATCATTCTTCAAATGGCTCCTGTCGGCCACAACAGTTAACAGTGTGTTGGACTCAGCTGAGCTCTCAGGCGTTCAGCCGGCCGATTGAGTGGTGATGATGTTGCATTTAGAGCAAGATTAATGTGATTATTTGTGAACAAAAAGTTCATTCTCCGGCACATCTGATTTACGTCAATGTTTTTGTTTTTAGAGCTCTCTCAAGAATTGTCTGCTTCCCTCATCCTCATTAAGACATTAGTCTTTAAACCCACTGTATCACAGTGAACTGTCAGTGTAAATGAAGATTAAAAGTTCATGCCTTTTTGCATGACAGTCTCCTCTGTGCACTGTGAAACACACTTCATAAATAAGATAATCAGTTAATCAAATAATTCTCGTGAGGCGGAGATAAGTAGTGCAGAGAGAGCTGCACAGAGACTCTCGTCTCTTTTTGTATTTTGTCTTGCTTTGTTTTATAAACCTGCACGTGTTTTCGCTTCTTTCATTTAAAGTGAAAAAGAAGAAACAAGAATATAAAAATGAGTTAGAATTTTAACTCTTTCCATGTGTGGTTCAAAGAATATTATAGAAACTAAAAGCTTATTTACTTTCTGGGTGAGGTTGGAAGATACATCCAGCGACGACTTAGCTTAGCTTAGCACACAGATTGGTGGCCTGGTAGCTCAATGGGATAAGAGTCTGGGATGTAGAAGGTTGCAGGGCCGAATCCCAGCCCAGACTACTAGTCCATTCCCCCATACCAGGTCCTTGAGTAAGACACTCAGCGCCAGCTCCTTGTAAGTCGCTTTGGATAAAAGCAGGTCAGTTGACCTGAGGGACAGAGCAGTGAGGAAGCTCAGATAAATCAGGGGGTCATTTAAACTTTTAAAAACAGTGGCTTAAGACCTTACACAGAATATACTGTAAATACATGAGAGACATTGGGCAGGTTGACAGGACCAGTAACTCACTCACTGGCCTGGGGAAAAGATTTGACGATGGTCGCTGGAGTCACCGACTTATCGCTGGCGTGGAAAATATCGATTAGATTATCTATTTTCTCCACTCAGCTTCTTCTTTGCTTTCCTATGATCTATGTGGAGAACACGACTTAACCCTTGTACCAGCTCTGAGACGAAGAAACGCTAAACAGATCAGACCTTTTTCACTGCAAATCACAGCAGGAAAAGCACAGATGACATTACTAATAACGATGAGTAAGTGTCCCTCTAAGCACAGACAGTGGATCAGCATGCGCAGTAGCAGGAGCTCCTAATGGAACTCCTTCTTCTTCTTTTCATTGGTTTTTGAGGTGATCAGATCATCCTTTTCCAGGATGATCTGGTTCGCTTGTCCATCTCCTCCCTCTGAGCTTCTATCTGGGTGATGCTGTTAAACATGCCATCGTTGCTCCCACTCTGCACTCATGGCCAAAAAGTCCTTGTGAGAGGCAGCTTTGATGGCTTCAGTCGTTCTCTTGCTTCCAGAACACAGAAACTGGGTCGTACTCTCCCTTCCAGTACTGTGTGACCCTTCTGGTCTCCATCTCTTGCTCATGGAGATCTTTTTCAAGGGATTGAATCTTTGCTCTTTTTTCTTGATCATTCTCCACATGCATGCTTGATTCTGATTGGTTCCCAGTGACTCCAGAGCCTTTATCATTTTTTTCTTATTTTTCTCCCAGTCCCGCTCTTTAGAGTCTATCTGCTGATACAGGTCAGCATTTTGTGAGGCCAGGTACTGTTTTTCTTCTTGAACCTCTAGCTCCAGTAAGTATATCTTAATACTTTATACTAGTATAAATACATTGTTTTGATAAAAAGTGTAAAGTTGTTTGTATGTTGGGGATTGGACATTTCATCAAAAACACGAAATTAAAAGTAGTGCTATTGATTTTAGCCAACAAAAAAAAAAAAATTAGAATTAGATTTATTCAAGATAAACGTTATTGCAACTGTAGATGTTTACACGTGTACATGAATTGATCATTGATTAACCTTGTCCTCTGTAATCAATGACACGTACTGTATATATTTTCATACATACCCAACAGATATACTTTAGTATGACTCACAATCAGAAATGTTTATTTCCATGTAGGTTTCCACATATAAGGAATTTGCTTTGGTTGGTTTGTGCATAAAAATAAGATGATATATGAACTGAGAACAAAACAAAAGACAAAGATCATAAATAGACAGTGGTCATAAATATAGGCTGTACAGAGGTATGCTTTGACTAAAAGAATGTAACAGAGGAGCAGCACAGAAAGTACTGTGGTATTAGACTGTGGGGCCTGAGAGTGTGTCAGTGTGGGGACCTGGGCCTTGTTGATGAGGCCAGCAGCAGAATCTCCTGCATCTCAGTTTTAGCACAAAAGTGAGTAAGCCAGTTTCTCCAAAATGTCAAAGTTCCTTTGAGCCAACACTCCACGCAGCTTTTCAGCAGAGGAACTTTGAATCTGAATAACAGTTTATGCAGACACGATCTTTTAACTCTCTTATAGAACAAACATATTTCTGTACATTGTTTTTGTTTTCACCACTTTTCATGTGTGATCGTTTCATTTTCTGTATGTTCAGTATATGGTAAACATCTTATATATTCCAGCTGTGTTGTGCAGCGTTTTACCTCCTGTAACAAATCGCCGTTAACAGTAGCTGAGAGGCTGACGCACACAGTGGATACTCTACTAGTGTTAGCCAACTGCTGCTCAGCAAATGTCTCTGTAACATCATCATCTGAGAATTTGATTACCAGAGGGATTACATTTTATTCCTCCTCAATTTGCATCTAAATGATGTGGAGGTCGCAGCAAGGTCAAACGTGTCCTGTTGTACTCACTGTGTTCATTAGTGTTCCTGAGCTTGTACCTTAAAGGTGTTACCGCCACCTGCCAACTGACAGAAATCTTACGCATTTCTTCATTATGCAACTGCTCGTTTGAGCTGGGTTGGTATTTTCAAATGACCTTTTAGCTTGACAAGAAACGGAGGCGTTTTCACCCTGGATGTGTCACACATGTTCTAAAAATACTGTTCGTGGCAGCTTTGGATAGTGATTAAAATTTTAATAACTATAGTAACAGGTTATGCCTTAATAATACCAGTCCGTTTTGAAACCAGACCAAGCAGGGTGTATAAAAGCGCTACTAAAGAACATCTATTTGAATACATTTGGTTTTTGCAGGACTGTTCACCATGTGGTGTTTGAGTGTGTGAGTGTGCCTGATGGAGAGGGTGGCAACATATTTTTAGGCAAAAGCTTTCTTCCAGCCTGTCACTTGAAAGGATGTCAAAGTCAGGAAGGAAATCTCTGTCTCGTTTTGTTTCTTCATCATTCGAACTAATAAATCTGCAGCTGTATCTGTCCGTGTGTAAGCAAGACAGAAGGGCGTGACGAGATTGTGCCTAACAGACTGTGGCTCCTCTTTCTCCCCTCACCTTCTTCCTCATATCCTTCCTCCCTCCCTCCCTCCCTCCCGCTCTTTGGGAACATGCGGTTTTGGTTTGCTTGTCAGAACTGTTTGATCAGAAGTAGTCTGCTGAGGATCTGTGCTTTGAACAGACTCACAGCTGTGGCAAGTTTCTCTTCTCTTGTCTGTACTCATAAAATGCTCATGCTCATGCTCATAAAATAGCTGGAGCACTCTGTGTACCCGGTCCGTTTTTATATGTGGAGGCGAGCTGCATGCTGTTTGTGAGAAGTAAAGGATTATGTTTGTCAGTATAGATCAGAATCTGTGGATCCCTGCGCCTATGAATACCTCTGCATGCCACTGTGCCCATGCATAAGTGCATAAACATGTCTGTGTCTATTTAATGCTCTGCTGTCACCTTCCCTCACTTCGACAGCTGTACTTTCTAATCTGTGGTGTTTGCCACACTTTGAGGCGCGCAGTCAGAACGCAGATCATCTTTTCCAGAGACAACCCTGCCTGCTTTCCTTTCCCTCTGTCCCTACCAGTGCACTGTACACCCACGGCTTTCTTTCAAAGAATTTTCTTGTTACCCACCCACTGCCTCAGCAGGCG
The DNA here is from genome assembly GCA_032359275.1 of Microctenopoma steveboyesi. Lineage (NCBI taxonomy): Eukaryota > Metazoa > Chordata > Actinopteri > Anabantiformes > Anabantidae > Microctenopoma > Microctenopoma steveboyesi. The sequence goes on along the minus strand of JAUMHF010000019.1, from coordinate 7,579,416 downwards.
TCCGTCTCACATTAAAACATCTCATCAGAACAACTTTTGATGGATGTCTTGACTCTCGTAGAGAAAGCAGAGTTTGCATGTCAGAGTAAACAGTCTCGAAGAGCCTGTGAATAATTTGTACATCAGGGTGTAGCTGCGGTTGTGTCTGTTTGCATGGACAGGGCTTTTCTTTTTGAGTGTGTGTGCACGGTGCAGTGTGTGGTTCCAACTCTATCCAGCATGCTGTTTCATCCCAGTACATCCAGTGCTGTGTTCCTGCATGATGTCAGAACGGATCTATGTTAAATGTGCAAGCAGGGCCCAATTACCTAGAGACTTTGAAGAGCCCCTTTCTATGCCAGATATATGATATATAAATACTTTACAATTATGTAATCTGCTTTAGATTGTGTTGGTAAGATGGCGTGGCGTGGGATTCCCCTTAAGAATTGCTCATTCCCTGCATTGGCGTCGTGTACATGTGTTTTTTCGCTATAGGGTAAATTTCCTCCAATCAGTCGTTTGAGTCCCCCGTCTTGGTTTCTCTTTTATTTCAGAGACTGAATATTTGAGATGACTCTGTTAAGAGCAGAGGGAGCACAAACACCCCTCCTCTTTGGTGCCTCTTCATTCCCTTTTTTCCTCCCCTTCTCCTGGATGCCTTGAGGGAGAGCAGCTGAGTCACTCTCTCCTCCTTCTCTTCATCCTCAATCTGTTCTTACTCCTCCTTCCTCCACCTTCCTTCTGTTGTCTCTCACTAAGCTTTCATCACAGGAGATGGCAACTTGTGTCAATAGCAGGAACCTCAGCTGAGTATATGTGTGTCATTTTTTCTTTGCATTTAGAAATACTGAAGATTTTAATGTCAGCGTGCATGTTCCCTGTTAGATGCTGCTATTAGTCAGAGTCGTAGCGCGGACAGTAGCAGCAGCACATTCCGAGACGGAATCTCTCTGGAGTTATTTACGGTGGAGAGATAACAGAGTGCGACTGTCAACCAACCATCCGATGACACACACACAGTTACAGTCTGTTTCTCTGAAGTGCCTATCTTTACTTCCCCCCATGGTTCTGTCAGGATATAAAATCCCTCATCGCCTTCGCTTAATCATTTCACACTGCTGCGTTCTGTTTATGTCATTCAGTGAAAAGGTTCCTTCACTTCTGTTTCTAATCTTATTTCACATAGCAATCTGCTATCAGAGAAAGTATCTGTTCTCCCTTTTCTCTCATTTTGTTGACTCCTTAGTTGTTGTTTTTTTCTCAGGTAGTCAGCACCTTCACACACGTTTGTTCCTTCTGCCACCTCTTCGTCTCTTCAGACGCTTGACTTCTTGCCTTCCTTTAACAAGATGCTCAATGTAGCATTAGTTATTTTTCATGGCACAGATACTGCACACAATGCTTCAGCTCGCAGCTTTAAATAGGTGCCACTTTACAGGGAAACATCCCCACATTTCTTATACCAGCACAAAAAGAAAAACAAGGGAGAAGAAATGCATTTGTAATTTAGCAAATGAGTGATTGTGTTTTTTGTGTATGCAGGGAACTTAGTGTGATGTGAATGTTTTAAGATGAATCAGCAATTAGCTGCTGTATTGCGTAGTGAGACTCTCGTTGTCACGAGAGTAGACTCTGTAACAGAGCTACTGTTTAACATCCTATATTTGCCTCACAATTCTCTGTGTTAATAACACTCTTGGATAATTAAGCCAGAACTACAAACCTCACAACGCTCCCATTATTTGATTCAGCACAGAAAGAAAACACAACATAATCTAAGTAAGTATGTGTAGCCACGTCCTGTAGCTGTATGTTAGTGGCACTGTAAATAGTCTGACAAAGTTATACTGTAAGTAAAGAGTTTTTCACATCATGATTCCCTTTCGTTACAGTCGAGACTGTGTCGGACTGTCAGAGCTTTTGCTTCTCTTGGCTGCAGATTAAAGCTGAGTGAAGGAGAGATGGGAAGTGGACAGGGCAGTGTGGCAGCTCCCAACGGCACAGGATTAGAGGTTGGGACAGTGAAGTAGGCCATACAAACAGGCACAGCTGAAATATGGACAAGAGACCATAACATAGACAGAACTGGAAGCCACAGCACATTTCATCAGCGTGTCATTATGCTGTAATCCCAAACCAGTCACTATGCTGGCAGCATGCATGTCACACAGGGACACACTTGTGGATATTGCTATTTCTGCCTTGATTAGGAATAACAAGACTTTGATGTCAAATCTGGCCTATTTTTGGTGTGAGATTGCTTTGCTTGTATTAGATATGTGATTAAAAAACATTCTTGTGTTTTGTCTGGATTTTTTGGAACAAAGACACAGCAGATAAGACCTGCGGAAAGACTTTTTTTATTGTATTTATTTTATTTTATTTATAATATTATAATGATAATATATAATAATAATAATATTATTATTATTATTATTATTATTATTATTATTATTATTATTATTATAGAAATTCAGGAAAGGCAGAAAAGAGATAGATTTAGTTTTTAGATAGTTTCTTGTCAGAGGTAAATTGTGTGTTAAGTGAAGGAGCAGAATTAGCCTGGGGTATGTTAATGAGTTATTTTCAGTATTTATCAAGCGTTTACAAAAGAAAGTCTTTTACAGAAAAGATAATAAAACTTTGTTTTTGCTTTTTTTTTTACTAAATTCAAAGATAAAGACATACTAGAACAATATAAACAATAAGAAGCTATAATTAGTAAGCTCCATACAAATTGGCTGAAAACCGAAGCAGATGTTAGTTTTGAGCAGCTGAGAGGTGAACGCTTATGACTTTGAATTTAACGAGTCAAACGACATGAACTGACATAATCCAGAATAACAACATAGCGCCATGATTTCTTCCTGTTCAGTGAAAATCACGAGACTGCAGTTAAGTTCAAAGTCAGTGAAGAGAGCGAGAGCCTTTTAAAAACATGTAAAGAATCAGCTTGTGAATCAGACTCAATACTATATGCAAGATGTAATTAGCAATAACAAGGAGCTGATAAGTTAGGTGGTGTAGGGAACTCCACCCTGGAGGTTAAACAGTGACCCTTTCATTTTCATAGGAGACTTAATCATTGTCAATCACTTTTGTTTCAATACTACACATTTTACCTTCTCTTTTACACAACTTTGCTCTTTGAGGATTTTACGAGTTACTGTTCTTATTATATACTTATATATGAGACAGGAAACAGAAATCCTGGCAAAATGAGATGTCAAACCCATTTAAAAGACAAAACAGCAATGCTTGTTCTTATTTTTGTATGGGTTAAACAACTAAGGTGTAATGTTTTAATTACGCTTCGGATGTGCAAATAGGTTTTTATCAGAATCAGAATCAGGAATTTCCTTTTGGTTGTTTGTAGCTTCTCTAGGACAGTACAGACAGAAAACAAATACATGAAAAACAATAAATTAAGGCAAATTACAGACAAATTATAACAAAACAGAAAGACAAGACAGCATGTGTGTGTGTGTGTGTGTGTGTTCGTGCTATGCTACGCTAACCAGCTGCTGGGCACGTGCTATCAATCTTCTCATTAAAGACTGGGTAAAGTATAATCACTGATTTCTGTGGTCAAACATAGTGGAAGACTGTTCAGAAAGGACACAAAGTAAAGCTTGATAATACACTAGAGCCATAAAACTGAAGTGACACAAACTTAACTAAAAATCTCATCGAGATTTCAACATTGCTAGTTACTACGACTGATAAAAGGGAGCACTGTATGTCTTATAACATAGCTTATGTGTTATCTGTGCTGGGGTTTAAATAATGATCAAATATAGTCATTTATAGAATATTCAGTTTTATCTCAGAAAATGTCAGACTATTCCTTTAAAATTCGACATTTCGGCTAAAGTGCCACATCTCACTTTGCCCTCATGCTTTATCCTTTTTACATGCTTGTCTTTCCTCTTCACTTTCAATGTTTTTTCTTCACCTCCAAGTCAGTGTGGTGTCCTAACTTTAGGTTTGACAACCAAAGTCACCTCCACAGGCTTGTTATGAGACAACACTTGTTTGTGTCAGCAGGAGGACACTTGAACGCGTTTAACTTATGCTCTGAAGGTGAAACACTTCTACAGACTACCTTTAAATGCACTCGCAGAAGGGTGAGGTGAAGCTTTCTCTTGCACTCGCTTCAACTTCCAGGAGTCACTTTTCAGAACGTTGCACTTTTTGTACGAGTGGAGTGAGTGAGTGAGTGCGGTCCACGAGTTGTCTCTCTGTCGACATTAGAGGATCCCTCCTGGATCCCTTGAGTGCGTTACATTTTCAGCTCTAGTCATACTGATGCTTCAGATCTGTTTTGTGATATGACGACTGAATTAACTCCTCAGACATTCTACCCCGCTGAATTGGACATATGGACATAATTAAGTAGCTAGACCTGATATGAACCGCATTGTGAAAGCAAACCCACATGACTCTACGTGTCTTCTGAACCTGACTCAGCTTTTTAGCCTTATTAGGCTTGTTTTGATTTATAACTGAAACTTTAGTTTTCTGTGGCAGCTGTTCAACACATAATCAGTCTTCTGTTTGGTCTGGTGAATGCACCCTTTCGGTTATGCAAGGAAAAGCTTAAATGGCTCATGTTGGAGAAAAAATAGTATCTGGGTTTTCAGTCTTTGCTGTCTACGCTTGAAAGCTTTTGAGTTGGACTTTGACAGTTCATGTTAGACAGACAGTGGCTCAGTCAGCTTATCTATTGAACACTGAGGACGGACAGCTGTAAGATCTAATATGATGTGAAACACACAGACTCCCAGTGATCTGTTCCATCTGTCTCACTGCTTATAACAAGTGTCCTTCTCACCTGGGACCTCCAGTTGCACAAAGAAAAAAAAAAAGTTTGAGAAAAAAAAATACCTGCACGGTTGCTCACTGCACTGTATGTACTGTACTTACACGATGTTCCTGTGTTTTATAACAGCAGGACATGAATAGAATTGCACCTTATAATGTTTCTCATATTCCTTTGGGAAGGAAGAGGAAGCTGCAGCACATATATGACCCCTCTCAGATAGTCATTGACTCCAGATAACTGGTTGTAATTGGCCTGGTTGATGAGCAGGCAGTGAAAGTGAAGTAGAAAGGACACGGATCCTTTTAATGAAGCCAATGAGAAGGACACAGAGAGCCCGCAGGCTTCAAAAAGGATTAGAGCAGGCTTCAGCAGATTTAGGCATGTGATGCTTCTGCAAGACTGTGGAAAAGGACAAGGGAAGATAATTTATGTCCTTTACAGTGATATGGAGCAAGTGAGATATTCCTTGCTGCCTTATACCTTAATCTTTGTCTGCTGTCTATCTGGACATGGTAAACAGAAAGATTTTTCTAAAGGTCAGTGTCCCCAAGACACCATCTTATTAATATACAGCTCACACATGTTCCACATACTGAGGACAGTGTCTTCTTATATGTGTGCATGCTTCTCTGCTGATTCCTGTATCTTTGTGCAATCAGCTGTGCTATTTGTAAATTGGAACACATATAGTGCTAAGTATGTGTGTGTGTGTGTGCGATGGCCTGAAGTGCAAAGAACTATAAGCACGTGATATGTTATGCTGGCCTAATATGCCCCATCCCTGCCTTTCTGGATATGGCAGCGAGTGTGAGAGCGACAGAGAGTCGAGCCAGTTGGCATGGGAAGAGGACTGAAGTGATGACTGGAGACGTGGCAGACAAGCCAGCCAGGCAGGAAATAGATGCCAGCAGGGATAGAGATCACACTCACCTCCACCTCTCGATGACTTTGTCTTTCTGGCCTTTGTCTCGGTCTCCCTGCATCTTTCTAAGAGCTTTGGTGTGACAGATTAACAGGTGTTGTTGTGCATTTATGGGGGAAATTTGTTGAAATTAAGGCTCAGTATGTACAAAAAAAACAGGCTCCTCAAAGACAGGACTTTTGAGTTTGTGAAAATGATTCTCATTCATCTTTGACCTGAGGTATTTTATTCATGCTGGGAGTTTCCTTATTGATATATTTCCTTTAACCTATATTTTTATATGGGTAACTATGCTGAGATTTCCCAATAGTTGTACATTTCTGTCACAAACACTGAGGCCAGATGATGAATTGTCACTGTACAAAATTACAACCACGGGGGTCTGCTGTGTCTGAATTAATTTGATAGGAGGGAAAACAACAGCAGTGTTGTCTATCGCATTGGCTCCACTCCTGTATTTTACAAGCATAATGGAAATGGAAGAGAATATTGTACAGTAATGGTTTGAACAGGTGCCATGCACACTGAAACTATCAAAGCAGAGAAGCTGACAACCAGCCATTTGGTCTAAAGTCATAGAGAGTCACAAAGTAATGGATGCTTCCACATCATTACATTAAGTATTTGATCAGGGTACTTCAAGGACACAAATATTGTGGTAAATGGCCCCTGACACTTTCAAACTGGATTGTCTTATTTAATCAGCTTATCAGTAGTTGCCAGACACAATCGGAGCAGCAGCCTAGTAACATATTCTTTTATATTTTCCTTCTTTCAAAACAACCCCAAAAGATTTGGACAAGAACAAATTAACATTTTGATCTGTTCACTGAGCACAAACAATCCGTTCGCTGTCCCGGTTTCCCCAATTATGCCTCTCTTTCCTTGTGGTCTGTCACTTCTCATTCCTAGTGCAGTTGAGTTAGTAGCCTAAGAGACAGCCCTGGGGAGGGGGACTGCTTGTTGACTGCCACACTCTGATCACAAGGGCTTAAAAAGACGATGGCCATTTAATAGGCTAGCTTCCAGTGACAGGGTTTCCAGCCCGTCCTGTGTGAAAACACTGACGGGTGACTGACTGGCGCTGTCGTTTCACTGTGACACCCATGTCGCCCTTAAGCAACAGGACAGCAGAACCACAGGTGTGCCAGATGTTTCCAGATGGCCGAAATTGCTTCGAGTTGTCTGCCAATGTTAGCAACAGTTAAGGGAATGACACAGACACTTTCCATATGAATGATCGCATTAAAATGGAGAATATTTGCTGTAGAAAACGGTGGGTAATTTGAAAGAATAGTGTGATATTTTTTGAGACACGCTTAGTTAGTTGGAAGAGTAACACAGGCTGTATGTTAAATATTAAACTGCAGACTGAGGGTGTTTAGCATAATAAGGATTGTTTCCTGTCATATGAGTTGAAAAATGATTGTTGATTTACTGGACAGTGCTAAAATATAAGATATGACATTTTAATAATTACTGTAATTGCTATAATTGGATTTTTAATCTGCATTAATCTTTTCAGTCTGAGCTCATGTCTCATGAGACCCTGAAATAAACAAGCACCGGATAAATAACCCTGCCACCCATGTAATAGGCCTAAATTGATGGATCACAGTAATGAATTACTGTTACAAAATGTTGCTAATGAAAGTGTGTTAGGTCATGTGTTGATATGATAACACTGCTTGTAAAAGCCCTGACTGGCATGAGTGAGTGTGTGACCGGGAGAAGATGTGTCACCCTGCATTACAGTGACGGCCTTTGGGCCCTCAGAGAGTGGCATCGAACTTCATGTTCTTTTGAGCCATAGCTCCTTTGTGTTAACTCAAACTGACTGTGTTTGGAGGCTTCGCGTTGTACTGGAGCCCCAACACTTGCTTTAACCTTCACTCGAGAACACGCCTGGGTGCAAATGGATAAAAAATAAATCAAGGTCATTACATGTGAGTTTGGAAGACATTGTAGCCCCAAATGTCCTCTCATATTGCTCATAGTGAATGATTTCCATGAAGAAAGCTTAAAAAACCAGGGCAAACTGTAGGTTTGGTGTTCATTTTGTATAGTGGGTCTCAGTCCTTGTCCATCTATTCTAACTGACACCTGAAATTTACAGGAGCTATGCTGATATGTGTATATATATATATATATGTGTGTGTTTGTGTGTGTGGGGGGGGGGGTTAAATTTAGTTCAGGTTTAAGAATCAGGCAAGTTTACATTTTATAGTAGTTTGACAGAAGACAGTAAAAGTTGCAAAGGTGTAACATGTACAGAAACTTTTCATTAATAAAGTTTCAAACTTTACTTGAATGCTCGTACTGTCAAGAGAATTGGTTTCATAATACTTTATTTGCAAAGTTTTATTTGCAAGAAAGAAGATGAGGCAATACACTCTTCATACAACTCTTCAGCCTTATATTAACGCCACAACAGCTCCTCTCCCCTGAAGAAGCACTGGGTGTGGTTAGATTTAGGAGCACCTATTCTGCATAAATGGTATATTAATAAGGAAAATTAATCCATTATGTCGCCAAAAATATGAAAGTTCATATAATTTTCATGTTCATATCAGCTTATATGATTACTTACATCACTACACGTATTATTTTTACAGTGTTATGCTGATAATTATAAGGCATTTGACAGCTCCCCCGTCTTGTTAAATGATTTATGTGTCTAAGTATGTCTTCTGTTTTCTAAAAGGACATACACATTGACAAGAGTTAATTATGGCATAAAAAGAGAAAAACAGAACACAAGTCCCAACAATGATATAGATAATCTGACTATTCATATATGTGTATAGTGTATGTAAAGTGAAAGTATATTTAGTGCGGTTTAGTTATATGCTCGGGGTATATCAGTAACTATATTACTCTACAGCAGGTGATGACTATTGCAGCTGTGTCAAAAAGTGTCAAATTCTTCATGTCGACGGCTCACGACCATGCTGCATAATGCTGCATTATTTAGCTCCTGCTCATAGGAGCCTCTATGCCCATAAGCCCTGAAACAATTCTCTACTATTAAACATTCATAGCATATGGTAAGACATATTCTTAATCATGCTTTTGTGCTCTTTGGTTTCACTGGTCATGCTTTCTGTTGGATCGTGCAGTTACTTAATGTAATTCTCTTTTGGCTCCTGCTAACTAACCAGTGTTAAAAAAAAAAAAATTTGCATGAGGCGCTTAGGTGTAATGTATATTTTTCAACCTATCTGCATAAGTTCACTGCAGAGGTTTTATTATGCAGAGCTCAAGGACAAAAGCACATTAAAAAAAGTGGACTGTTTGCACGTAATGCCCCTCATCCATCTTCTCTTGACTTCTCCTGTCATCTCAATGTCCACAGCTGCTGGATGGACCCCTGTGTGGTCAAATACTTACACACACGTAAATACACACAAATTCCAACCTCACACGTATGCACACAGTACAGATGCTCATACTCCATGCAGCACCTCCAGCTTTCCTGTCTTCATTCAGTGACTGGGTCTCCGAGCCTCTGGTGGGTGGCGAGGCTCTGTCAGTAATAACGATCCATCACCAGACTGCAAGGTGGAACTTACAGGGACATAAAATGAAGCAAGCAACTCACTGTTTTTTTCCTCTCAGAGATCTTTCCCTCTCGTCAGGTGAGCGTGCATAATGGCCTGTATGTACGTGTGTGTGTTCCCTAGACGATGCGACGCCTGCGGCTTCAGGGTCTCTCTACGCGGACTGATGGGCACTGACAGTGGCTTCCCTCAGTGTGAATGTGTTTTCCCTGTGAGCTGCTCTAACACACAGTCACACAAACATGGAGCTGTGCTTATGTGAAGCGTGATGAGTGGGCACGGCAAAAATCAGTGTGTGCTCAGCCATTTGAGGCGCTTTTGTGGATGTTATACCTCGGCCTGTGTGCTTTTTTGGAGAGCACTTGGCTACACCTACACACTCTCAAACGCACTTCCTGCTCATTTGTCAGCTGTGTCCTACACCTGCAGCAGTATTATATATTTGCCAGTCTCACCTTCTGTTCTGCTCTTGTTCCTTCTTTATTTTCTTGCTATAGATAGCACAAACATATGTTAATATATATGAGATATACTGTATAGTATATATATAATATATGTATATAATCTCATCTCACAGTGTTTATGGATCAATGTGGATGTTCATTTTAGTATTTCTAATCACAGTTTAAGCTTAAAATAGCCTTTCCTTCTGTGCCATGGAGCTCCATCATTCTTCAAAGATCAATATAAACACACCATCAAGCCAAATGATTGTACTGGCGGACACGTGTCTGTGTTCCTTTCAATAAATGGAAATGTATCTTCATGCCCTGTGTTTTTAGGATTGATGTCTTTTCAAAAAGAATAGGCTTAAGGGTTAGTGCCACAATCAAGATGGAATAGTGTGTTAAACTGACCTATTTCTGCATTGTGAATCATCACCAATCATCAACCAAACATCTGACATTTCAGACACGTAGGCTAACACATACGTTTGTACAACATGTTTGCATTTGTACAAACATCCATTGTCTGCTTTGCTACCATCTCCTATCTCTCACACACACACTTTGTGGATTATTAGAAAAGCTTTATGCATACATTAATACATTGTGTGCTTTTCTAATGTGTAAAACTTAGCTGAGCACGGGCTGTGCCCTCTGCCTGATCCTATCCTAATGTCCTCATGCTGAAACATGTGGAGCATTCACAATCCATTATTTCGAATAGCAGAGACGGATCGTGTTTGCAGAGGTCCATTAGCTTAATTTGCTGTCTTTTGTTCCCTAATAGCTTCTGTTTAAATAACACATGCTGGAGAACAGGTAACAGTCAAGTGAAGGCCCAAAGACGAATTATGTAACTGTTTGTTGGGAAGCGGTAAAAGGGGTTAAAGAGGTGGCAGTACATCTCAGTGAGCCCCCTGCCCCTGCAGCTTCTCAGCTCACTCCACTGTCTAAATCTGGCTCTGTTGCTATATAACCTGCACTTGGCTTTTTTAAGCCTAAAAGGCACCCCCCTCCCTCCTCTCTCTCACTATCTGCAGTGTTTACATGGTAATTGAGCTGTGGTTAAAGAGCACATGAATTCCGGGTCAACCACTTTACCATCTGTACTTTATAGAGTGAGCTCTGGAGGACCACTCCGGCTGGAGCTTTAGAGAGAAGACTCCTGGCAACCTGAGCAGAAATAGACAACAGTCATTAACATTTTCTGCAAATGCAGGTTGAATAGTATCCAATAGTGTTGTGTAAAGATAATTGCAAGTATTTGTTACTATTATTTTTTAATTTAAAACATCTTTGAGCCAAATACTAACTGAAAAAAGCTAAAACGCTTGTTTACATTCTGACACCTTCAGGAGAACATCGGTACTCAGTTTCATAACCATCTAGCACGTAATTGTTGAGACGATCCTTCCAAAATTAGGAATTTCAACCTCATGGTGGCACAAAAAAGGTGTTGCATCCATTGGTTGTTCAGATATTTCTGCCAAAGTGGTGGATTGATGATTCCAAAGACCAAAATTGCCATCCCTGGAGCAAGACCTTGATTAAAAAAAAGAATCAATTAACAAGTTTAATTAAGTCTATAATTTTAGACACACTTATATTGTACCTGTCTGGGGTGCAAATGCAAATCATCTGCTATAGAGCAGCTGTGCTTAAGATCATATGATTAAGGCAAGAAGTGAAAATAAAGGTTATACTAGTGTTACTTTAGTATACTATACTTTCATGGCAGAAATGGTTTAGATGGGGGTTAAGGCCAACGTTTGCTCTTCCTGGGAGCACAGGAAAAAGAAAGAAAGAAAGATCTAGATGAGCCAGGGCATTAACAGCAGCTCCATATGAAACTAAAGAAAAATACCACATTAAATAGATGACTGAACAAACCAGCAGCTCTGTTTGCATCAGCAACTGTGCAACTGTTTACTTCAGTTTACTTTACAACAGATAACAAAATAGAAGGCCTCAACAGGAACCCCACCACAAAACCCCCCTTATTAGACAGTGTGTTGTTTCTTTCAGCTTGGGACATATAGACTACATACAGCTGATACCAAGGCAATCTCGCCATATGACCACACATATAATAACCACACATGTCCTGCATGTAGTCATTATTAGTGTTATCATGTCATGATTCAGTTCTGTGTTTTTTAAGTGAAACAATCTCACAATTCGTATGTGACAAAAAACCACAACAAACACCCCGATAACAGAGGAAGTGTCTCTTTAAGTCCTGTGTCTCTTTATGTTTTACAATATGCTGACAGTTGACTCTACCAGCTACACAAAGCACTGCAGCACTCTACAACTACCCTACAAAAACAACAAAAAAAAGTGTTTCAAATCAATTCACTGCCCCTGTGTATGAATGCTGGGGTATTTCCAGAATAGAACATCACTTCAGGCATTAAAGTTATTTCTAATGCAGAGTACGATGAGTAAATGTTGCCTGGCAACAAAAATAGTCAGATACAGAAAATTGACCTCTTGTCTGATGCTGTTGGATGTGTGAAACAATACACTGGCAAGTGAACGCTCAGACTGATTTGATTTGTTTCCAAATGCATCTTAAAATATGATCAGATCTATTAAATAACAATCCTCTACATACACCAGCTATTTGAGGTAATACTGCATCTACTGAATACACCATTCCATCATTTACAGTAAAGGTTGGAAAAGACTGTCTAATCTAATTATACTACTCTATGCAAATATTGACGGTATGCTGCATGGCTGTAAGACCAGCAGCCAGGTGACTGAGGGTACGGTGGATCGGGCCAATGAACTTAACATCTTCTTTAATAGATTCCAGGCCGGGTCTCAGAGCCACCAGCATCTCAACACCACATCCTCTGTCCCTCCC
>JAUMHF010000019.1:7548491-7566734 GCA_032359275.1 Microctenopoma steveboyesi | reverse complement strand
AGCGGCTGTATTCATGGCAAACAATTTCCCTCTGGGATTAATAAAGTGTTTTGAATCTTGAATCTTGAATCTTGAAAAGACTATGTATAAAAACTCTGCTGTGGACTGATGAAACCAAAGTTATATTGCATGGAAAGAAGATGCTGCAAAAGCGACACTGCACAACAACAGAAAATCACCATCATATTGGTGAAGTACAGTTAAAAGAGAGTCATGAAACAATGCAGCTTTGCAGCCTCAGGGCCTGGACAGCTTGGCATTGTGGAGAGGAAAAATAATTCTTGGGTTTATTTAAGTATCCTACAGGATGATGTCTTGGTGGCTGTCTGCCAGCAGACGATTGTTGATGCAGCAGGAGAAAATAAATATACTGTGGAATGACTTCAAACTAAGAGAATCTAAGTTTTGGAGTGGCCCAGTCAGACTGCAGACCTCAGCCTAATAGAAATAGTGAGGAATGACTTTAAATGATCTGTTCACTCATGACGTCCTAAGTATATGTTCATATTCAGCTGTGTAAGGAAGCCCTTGAACACTGGGCCGATATGATCTGCAGCTACTAGAGGATTTTGTTGAGCTTCCATGACTTCAACCAATTATAACAAAATTTCCTTCTTCCATCAGCACTTTGAATGTTTAATAATTATGTTCTAATTATGTTTGTAATAAAGATCCCATCCCATTTGATAACCAGAACATTTGAAAGGATTCACATTGTTTTTCTTGCTTGAATATACTGAAAACAAATTCATAAAACATGAATCTGTTTGACAATGACAGACAGGTGAAACAAAATAATGGTAGTAAACTGTTTACAGGTGTGAGGCAGGAAAAGTGTCTTAGATATCACAACAAGTAGACAATGTTGATTAAATGAGTGATCCAATGTGAAATGCACAGAAAAAACAACCATAGATATTCACTAAAGAGTCGGCAGGTGAGGTGAGCATGCAGAGAAACAGGAAACTCACTTTAGTTTTTCATCTAGTGGACAGGTGTACTTCGACTGGGGATCGAAACCAGAAGACTATGAGGAGAGTTGATAGCGGGAGAAGAGAGGACGGTAGAAGGAGATGGTGCAGGCATCACCATGACAACATAAAAGTCAGTCCAAGAGTACTGTACTTTTGAAGTCATTGCAGGTTATGTCAGAGCTGCATATTGATTCTGCGGGAAAAAGATAGCAAGTGTTGCCAGTGAACATCTTCTGATTACACAGATCAGTTCACAGTTTTTGCGTAACTGAACTTCACGTTTATTTCTAGACATTTACCTGAAATGTTCTAGTCATTTCATCTGATCAAAAAACAGTTAAAATAAGTTACTTTTTATTAGTGCTACTCATCTTCTGTTTTTATTTACTGTTTTTATATCCACTGCAAGTTTTGGTGTCTTTTTTATTGTATCAGTATTTAAAACTTGTGCAGTACATGAGACAATTATAATTTCTGTTATTGGGAGTCCACCATCGATAAAAACGACACAAAAACAAGAGCAAATGAAAGATGACGACTGTGAGAAAGTCGCCGTCAGTCAGGAAAAGCATTTCCTTCCCTTCAGCAGGACCTTTGCCCTGCTCTTTTCAACTACACCTGCATCGGCTGAAGGTCAGCAAGGAGGAGCACTGTTGTAGCACTGCTCTGTGATCAAAGAGATGTAGCACTGATGGTTATTTTTGACTGCAGCTTGCTACCAGGTAACAGTAGCCTCATGGAAAGCGGGGGGTGGGGTATGTTGTATAGTAGAGTGCACACTGCTATCTCCACCTGCTGTTGACCTGTGGTGCATTAGCTGGTGGGGGCCTCTGGGCTCACGGGTGAGTGAGTGCTACCAGATATGGGTTTGGAAGACGACCATGTGACTTGCAGGGAAATTTGAGACATTATTAAATGTAGGGAGTGACTCAGTAGAGAGGAAGTTTGTGGTTACTGCTGTTACAGGCACCACCCATGGGCTTTTTATGGAAAAGAAATCTTGAAAATTTGCAGAAGCAGGTGAGTTAATGCTGTTTTTTATGGAAGCTGCATTTATCTAGGTCATGTTGAAGAGAGTAGAATTTCAAGGAAAAGTCAATCATTTTTGTTAATTGAATATGTGGCAAGATACAGTATCTGGTTAAACTCCTTGAAAGTATGCAGATAGCTCCGAACTGTAATTAAGGTCAAATTCATTAGACCCCTTATGTCTATGCTTTGTCTAATGTGTAATCTAATCCTGTATGTCATCAAAACCTGTAAGTAGTTCTTGCAGATATGATTACATGTCATATAAACTTTCTGGTATCCTAAGATGAATGTGCAGGCACATTTTATGGCACTGCCACAAAGATTGCATCTTGTTATTTTCTATTGATTGCATAACACTTAGACCAGTTCTCTTCTTACATACAGCACTAGCTATTGAAAAGTTCTACAACTCTTGAAACGAGTTCAATTCAGAATAAGAAATGAATCCTCATAATATATTATGATTATTAGTAGCCAGCAAAGCACCTTACTGTTCAGCGTCAAGCATTGGAAATATCTAAAAATTGTTTCCAGTTTGAATACATTGAGCCCAGATGTTGGATCAGTGAATCTGAGTTGTATTTTAAATGCGAAGTGCATTATAAACCACCTCTGAAGTCCTGAACTTTCTGTACTGCTACTTTATCTTGTCTTTAAGCTTATAGTGTAATTGTGGATTCCGCATATATTTGCATATTTGTGTCATATTTATTGGGAAATTCAGCCATGCTTTTACAACAGCTGCCATATGTTAAAAATTGGGAATCAAAATTTGAGAGCAGAACACATTTTTGCTTCATTGTCTAGTGGGCCTTGTTAGACCATAGTGAATGACACAGACATTGTGGACCACGCATTAAAAGGCTACAGTATGTCTGACACACACCGGGGCTGTTTGGGGAGAATTGCAGTCTGCCACTGTGTCATTTTTGATACTACTAATGGGATCTCAAAGTCCGAAATGTTCATATTTTGTAGCTTTAAGTGATTTTCTTAGAATAATGTTCTGCTCATTTTAGGGCTGTCTGCCATCAGACAGGTCGACTGGCATTTTAAGTGAAGTTACATTCATACTGTGGCAGGTTGAATAATAGGAATATTCATCTATGAGCCTTGTAGTGGTAAATTAGAACACGAGCAGAGGTAAGATATATTAATAGAAGTCATCTATGTGCCTCTTTAAGTGCAATTTGTAGGACAGACATGATACAGTGTTTGTATCTGACTTCGTCAAACATGAATATCATTTGCTTCCTTTCACAGTGGATATGTCTAAATTACAGTGTATTTTTATATACTGTGTGTGATTCTCTTTTAGGGAACAAAGCTTTGCGACCTCTTCATGCATGTACGTTTTATGAAATATGTTTTCTGAAGTTCCTTTCCCTCTCACTATTTTCATAATGGGTATAAATGGGGATTACCACTCTGCTAACATCCACCAGAAGACAGATGGCTGTAGGGAGAGAAGAACTGTGCATACGAGTAGTGTGTGTCATATGAAACCAATAGGCAGATTAGACTCGGGAAGCTTTTCTCATGATAAGCCGCATGCTTCAGAGACTTGTGCAGATAATGTGATGGACTGAGTTATTGTGATGCATTGAGTCGTATCCGTCTGCTATGGTGCATGACATTTGCGAGGCATCTACTGTTGCGTATGCCTGCTGATGGGATTGTTTCGTGTTGCTTCCACATTTTCATATTATAAACGGGCCTTTGCTGTAAAAAGTTTGTAATAGGCTGCAATTGTTTTCCTCTTTCATGCATATTTAGATGTTTTCTATTAGATCTTATGAATACAGATGATTTTCAATTCCCCTGTTTTCATTCAGACGGCATTGATTGGCTAAAGACCAAAACAACCATCTTCTACAAAATGACTCAAAATGAGATTCTGAGCGTGTGTGTTTTGGATATGATTTGAAATCTTGATCCGGTTTCAAATAAAAACAGACTCAGGCGTTACGGGGTTGGTTTAGAGCTCTAGCATTAATTTTACAGCTTGGGTAAATTAGATTTTGTAATATTCATGTCATTTAGAGTTTTTGATTACTGCCATTGTAGTTAAGAACTAATTTGTCTCACTGTCTGTCTCTTTGTCTTTCCTTCTGCTCAATCTTTCCTTCCTCCTTCTCTTTCCTAAGGTGTCTGGCCCAGTGATTCAACCCCAGACAGAAGCAGAAGAAAGCAGCAGAAAGGAGGACCATGGGGCTGAGACTGGGCCCGGATGTAGGCTGGCTGATGCCTTTCCTGTTTTTGCTACTGATGATCACAGTGTCATGCACCCAGAGTCAAGGATGTCCTCAACGCTGCGATTGTATTGCAAAGCTCAAGAGCGTGTCCTGTTTTGGTAAACGTCTATCTGCGCTGCCAGATGGCATCCCACTAGACACCAAGATCCTGGATCTATCTGGGAATAAACTCCGATGGGTGGAGCACGGTGACCTGCTATCATATCCTCGTCTTGAAAAGTTGGACCTGAGTGATAACATGATCAGTGTCCTGGAACCAAATGCCTTTTCTAATCTTCAGAACCTGCAGTCCCTTTCACTGAGGGGAAACCAATTGAAGCTGGTACCCATTGGAGCTTTCTCTCGTCTCTCCAACCTAACTTCACTGGATCTCAGTGGAAATAAGATTGTAATTCTCTTGGACTTTACTTTCCAAGACCTGAAAAGTCTAAAAAACCTAGAAGTTGGAGACAATGATTTGGTTTATATATCTAATAAGGCCTTTCTGGGTCTAGTAGGGCTGAGGGAGCTAACTATCGAGAGGTGCAACCTGACTTCTGTGTCCAGTCAGTCTTTGTCTTTCCTGCATAACCTGGTGACTTTGCGGCTCCGATACCTCAGTATCTCCACCTTAGAAGACCAAAACTTCCGTAAGCTGGGGAACCTGAGGGGGCTCGAGATCGATCACTGGCCCTTTTTGGAGTACATTTCCCCTCACAGCCTGCAGGGTCTTAACTTATCTTGGCTGTCTATCACACACACCAACATCACCTCTGTGCCCACCTCTGCCCTGCGCAGTCTGGCTCACCTCACCAGCCTGAACCTTTCCTACAACCCAATCTCTGTGTTGGAGTCCTGGGCTCTGCGGGACCTTGTTAGACTGAAGGAGCTGCATATGGTTAACACAAACCTTGTTGTAGTGCAGCCATATGCGCTGGGTGGTCTGAGGCAAATCCGCCTTCTTAACTTCTCCACCAACAACCTGGTGACGCTCGAAGAAGGAGCCTTTCAGTCTGTCAACACTCTAGAGATGCTACGTTTGGATGGGAACCCTCTCGCCTGTGACTGCCGCTTGCTCTGGATCCTTCAGCGGAGGAAGACCCTCAATTTTGACGGTGCTTCGCCTGTCTGTATGACACCTGTTGAGGTGCAGGGACGAGCTCTTAATGCATTCTCTGACTCAGCACTCTTTGACCACTTTACTTGTCAGAAGCCCAAAATCCGCAACAGGAAACTGCAGCAGATATCCGCTCATGAGGGACAGGTAGTGTCTTTTATTTGCAGAGCGGAAGGTGAGCCAACACCTGTCATATTCTGGATCTCTCCTCAGCGACGCCGCATCACTACAAAGAGCACCGGCCGCCTAACTGTGTTACCAGAGGGCGCACTGGAAATAAGGTACGCTCAGGTAACAGATAGTGGCACTTACATCTGCATAGCCAGCAACGCCGGTGGAAACGACACCTACTTTGCCACACTTACAGTTAGCGGTCTGCCACTAGACGCAGCACTCATGGCCAACCGTACCTACTACACTGGAGATCTTAATGACACAAATCTGAACGACACCAGGGTGTTCCTGAAGTTTACTCTGGACCTCAAGACCATCCTCATATCCACAGCTATGGGCTGCATTATGTTCCTGGGTGTGGTCCTGTTCTGTTTCATTCTGCTGTTTGTGTGGAGTCGAGGGAGAGGGCAGCACAAGAACAATTTCTCAGTGGAATATTCCTTCAGGAAAGTGGACGGACCTGCTGCCAGTGGAGGACAGGGTGGGGCACGCAAGTTCAACATGAAAATGATTTGATTATGTCCATTTTTCTTACTAGTATTCTTTTCTTGATGCTGTTTACAAGCAGTCTTAAGCTAGGGTGTGAAGGAACACAAAAACAATAGATGTCTGCGCTTGCAGGACATTCAAATAAATTCTATATAGGATGATTATTGAGACACGGTTTTATTATTGAAAAACTACTATATGTAAGGAAAACAGGAAGGTAAGGATTTGAAATACTGTGTTTATACTGCTCTATGTATGTGTTAATGTTACTGTGCAGAACAAATATGCTTTATATTTAAAGATGTTCTCAAAATCTTGAATAGATTCTCTGAAGACCAAACAACATAAAAACTTAGAGTCCCACCATTTTAACCTCTACAAAACTCCTGTCAGTTCCTCCTTCCTCGCTACAAGGAACTCTTTCCTCGTCATCGTTAAAGGACTTCACCTCCCTGCTCCAACTGAGGTGATTAGAGCTCTCCGTTCCTATACTCATGAATACATAATGGGTGGTGCTCATTAAATGCCAAGGGCTTGCCAATATATATATATTCGAACAGTTCCAGCTATATACTGCAAATTTAGACTCTGCTACGGTCAGGATTTTAGAGCACTATTACCACATAAATAGAGACACTCTGCTTTGTTGCTGATAGTGGATTCTTACTGAATACAATAGACACCAAGAGAATAAACTCTGCACACTGCCAATCTGATGGTAAAGCACTGCGTGATATCACTCACTGTTAAATGGAAGATGGATGTTGTTTCTCATAACTGGGACTGTGTGATAAGCTACAAATCACGGTTTGTCACCAAAGTTATGTGGTGACAAACCAGTGCATGCAGTGCACACGTAATAGGATTTACATTGTTGTGTATTTATTTGTCATGATCTGAAAATATTCTAATGATGAACATGTGTACAGAGTAGGCTTCTTATTTTAAATAAGGTGTATTATTTGTAAGATAAATATTGGTAGGGTGCATTTATTCCAGATTTGATGATTATATTGTGTAGGTAGAATATCTACTGTTTAAGATGTATTATACATTTTGTAATTATTTCAATCTTTGTTGTTGTTTATAGCATTGTTTAGTGATCAATCATGTTTTACTGTTCTACTGTATTTCTGCTGTTGAAAATCTATTTTCCATATTGGTAATATCCTGTCCAGTTGTATATAGAGCTTTTATAGTCTAATTGTATCATGACATAGGATACTGACACACCTGCTCATTTCCTGAGCTCACACACAACAAATCCTGGAGCTTTCAGTTCACATGCCCAGTTCTTGCTAAAGAAACTACAGTGAGGAGGCCTGGCTCAACAGCAGTGCACCTCAATGTGTCTCAGATATGCAGGGAGAAAATGTGACAAAGACCTTGCAGACTAGAACAAAGGTCGAGATGAACCTGAGCCAGAGAGGAAGTGACAATGACAATGTAACAACAAAACGCTGGATGCTAGCTTAACTTCACTATGCAGCACGAAGATGAAATTGGGATTGAGAAATAGGGTTTTAGAAAAATAACACGTTTCCAGATTTATTCATACAAAGTAAACCTACAGTACATGTGTATTTAAATAAATATTGATAATGTTTTTATACTTGGCACACATGAAAATGCATCTTCGGCTGCTAAACATTAATGTGTGTAAACTAGGTGGATTGTATTTTTTTGTTTTCTCTTGATTTCAGACATAGTTTCAAGAGAAAGACAACCGGTGACCTATCTGTACCTTTTATATCTCAAGCCATATCCCTTGGTCCGAAGGTCCAGCCTTGTGGATCACCAGTCATGAAATTAGTACTTACAGTTGAGCTTCAAATAATAAACTTGTAAAAGTGTTACCCTGCTTCCCTCTGTTGGTGACATCTGGTATTAAATTCAAAACCTAAACAGTTAAAACAGGTGTTTTGGTTCAGTCTTCACATACATGTATTTGCTCATGGACTGATTTGACATAAACTTTGACATAACGTCCTCTCTGTGTTTTAAAATGCAAGCTGTATTTTCCATTTTTCAATTTGTAAAATTTGCCCAGTAAATATGAAAACCAATATGTCTGGAAATTGTGCTTGTTTGTTTTGTATTGTATTGTTTTTTATAAAAAATGAGGCACGCTGTTTATAAAGCATGATATTTATCTGCTACAATGATGTCTTCTCCCATGTCCTGTTTGTATTGCTTCTTGTCTCTCAACCATTACGACAGCAGGCTGAGAAGTCTGAGAGTCTACAATACACTTGCGACCCCGTCACTGTGAAATTTAATGTTGTAGATTTTATTTTGATCTGTTTTACAGGGGTTTATCATATTTTAAGTTTTAAAAAATTTGTCAAATGTGTGTGAATTTAATATACTGCTTAGAAAAAAACATTCTTACCACGATTCACATTTATGATATACTGTAGGTACTACATATATTGTTATCTGAGGGTTATAATTGTTCATTTTCTATGCATTCATCAAAACACAAGCTACAAAATTAATAAAATTTTATAAGCTGAGGAAAAACTGCTGTGCATTGACATTTGTGCATGACTTTGTGTGCCGTTTGTCAAAGGATTTCAAGCTTTCCACTGATTGTCCTTTTAGATATGATGACATAATGTGTAAAATAATGCAATCAGAGTAAATTAGAGTAGGGCTGACTAAAGTTCTGGTATTTACTGATTAGAGGAAATTATACTGTACTATCTGGCTGTTAGGTGAGGTCAAAGACAAATACAAACCTCAAGGAGGAAGTGACAACAGGAAGATGTTAAGCACCCAGCACAAATTAATCATGTGTTCAAACTTAATAATCCTTAATGTGCGTTTGCTAATTGACTTGTTCATCCTAACGTTGCCTCTTAGTTTGACATAATGTCAAAAGCAGAACGTGACGCTATGCTCACCTTTTTTCTGACTCTAACACGTGTATAAACAGGTGGCACATACCATCATTTTGTGGTATCACAGCTAGTTCAGGTGTTGATCATGCTCCAGTGAGCAACTAAAATAAATGTGATGTGAAACATATAATCTCTGATGCAAATACACCTCGAACTGACTCTTGAATTCAAGTATAAAATAAGGTAATAATAATGATAATAATAATGTTTGAATGATAACAAAGCCATTATAATATAAAGAGAAAAAAAGAGTTAATTATTCCAGAGAAAAATGTTTTTGCATGTTTTAAAAAATGACAGGAGAACATCTTTAAAATCAATCAATTTGACTGTCTGCCTCACTTGGTTTCCAGTTTCCTCCCACAGTCGAAGGACATGCAGGTATGTTAACTTGTGAATGGTTGTCTCTATTTGTGTCTCCCTCCTAACAAGGACACAGGCTGATGACCCTTCCCAGGTCGAAACAGACAATGTTGAGCCCCAACCAGAGAGGTACCAGAGAGGTGAACATCATTTCCCTTCTAACATGTTGGTGCTGAAGAATGTGATTACCATCGTACTCAACATTATTATCATTCAGTGTCAGTTTGAACAAACAGCTCTTGTTAGCCTTGAAGCGCTATTGATTTGCAAAACGCCCTTAAATCCCAGGAGACAAAACGCTGCCAAACTATGCAGAAAAATGTGAAGTTCTAACCTTTACTTTGTACCATTGCTGTCTGCGTGCACTCACCCACTCTTCAAGAATATGATGTGGAACAATGACTCATATGACTATATCACCTTCTTTCCACACCTCTGTAGACCGTACGGTTTTAGCACTTCTGATACGTCCATTTTGTAATGAACCCCTTAGATCTGCTGCTTTCTTTTATCTTAATCCAAATTTCTGGAAAGCTGGTTTGAGTAAACGTTTATTGACTCAAACGGTGAGTTGCCCTCCCCTTGACTCAGTTACTAGAAGAACCATTCTTGTCATCTTTTTTATTAGAAATCACTGTGAGTAATGCAGATTTTACTTTGCCGTATACTTCAAAGCAATAAACCTGAAACTTTCTCCCTCCTTGTTAGGAGTTGACTGTGGGAGACGTAGAATTAACATGCTTGACCAAGGTTTCAGATGAACGCGTCATTAACCAGGAATACACCAACATCACACTATTATACTAATTCACAGTATTTACCGGTCCCTCAGATTTCTCATTACATTATTCTTTTTAATTAAAGTAGTGGCAAGTACACTGTGCAGTCAACCCCCTACTCTTTCATTTGGTTAACAGGGGAAATTATGTCAGAATGCACTTTAACACACAGACACTCAACTTCTGCTTTAGTGGCTATTTCTAACCATACCATGGGAACATTGACGAGTGAATCGAAGTGATGTAACGCAATTTGTGCGCATACGTGCATATGTGTAAAGTTTGCACGTGTGGGTAGTAATAGAACATTTTGTGTTACCATGGTGTTGAAATGAGGTGGTCTAAATGAGATTGTAGTGGTTAACAGTTGTTGAACAAACAACTCACCTTCAAAAGAAACGTATGCACCTAACTTCTACAGTTAATAAGCTGCAAACGTGTTTTCAGTCACATGTTAGGAAACACATATGAAACATACTTTAAAGAGGCGGTTTCTGATTTGTGTTTTAATACGCTCATTTTGATTGCCCTGGCTAACTCATTCCAAATCCTTGACCCTAAACGGGACATTTTCTTCTGTGATATCTCTGTTACTTTAGCCTCTAAACAACTTTAAAGCAATCGTGTGATTTTAATGTTGTGTTGAGCAGGGGTCAGCATGAGAAACGTAATGCTGTCTGACAGACATTACAACACAGTGCACTGCACCGTGCTGCATATGTTGCCGTGTAGCTGTAGGGCGCTTAGCGTGCCCATGCAGACCCCTGTACACCACAACATTAACACAACCAGGTGGTTTTACTGTGGGTGATCAATGTTCAATCTGTAGCTGAAGACACGTTGAAAGTTGTGTGTTATATCACGTGAAATGTGATGTCCATGGGGGCCCCAGGTTTACCTAATTCTCATTATAAATTACGTGGCCTGGCATCAAAATGACTCTTGTCAATCACTGTTTGAATAAGCAGCACAGACCAGAGGTTAATTTCACTTTCTGAACTTTTTGAGTAATTAGACTCGAACAAAAGAGTTCAGTGTTGACTCGTGGCGTGCAGTCTTTGCTGCAACAGTGGTTGCTTTTGATGGTCGGGTTGCAAGACAGAGTGAAAGAGAGGCTGTTGTGTAAGCACTGTATTCATATTTGGATATAGATGACAAATGACAAAGTCACATCAACAGACTGAATTGGTTTTTTTTCTTCGTTTTTTTGCTTCAAAGTTTAAAAAAGGTAGAACCTTACATTAGGCCTGCAAAACCCATTACTGCGCACATATTATTATCTAATATGGTGTAAATTACACAGACATAAATCCATTAGTACCTGGTTTTCATGTTAATCCCAGCGAGAAAAAACTGGGAAGGACGGAGATTGGTTGCAAATCTATCACAAGATGGACATATTCTAACCTATGGGCATTTTAGAGTCTCTAATTAACCTAAATATATGTCTTTGAACTGTAGGGTGAAGCCAGAGTACACGTAGAAAAGCCATGCAGATACAGGGTAAACATGCATACAGGCACCTACATCCAGGTAATTTTGGCTTTGAATTCCACCCTATCAATAACATGGGAAAATAATTGTAAGAGAGTGATATAGAGTTAAATCATATTCTCCATGTTTATCAAACACCATATTACTTTACAGTGGCCTATCAAGTATTCAATTTAGTTTAATGATGATTTTAATGTAGGCATTGCTCTGGGCAATGTTGCCCATATCTGTCTGAGCTGAGGTGCCCAGACAGATATTGGCTCCCTGTTAAATCTAGAATATAGTTTAAAATTCATCTCCTTACCTCTACTGCACTAAATGTACTGTGTCTTCTCTCGCCCCCATATATAGTTCACTTCTGATCGTTGTTGCGTTCAGTGCTAGCGGAAGGTTACATCAGGGAAACACGGGGTGCTGGTCTTCCACCTGTTGAACCACCCCTCCCCCCCCACCCCCGGTGTATGTGTGCATCGTCAGGTCCGTCCGCGGGAAAAACGACTTCATGAATGTCGTCCTCCTTTCTCAACCCAAGATGTTAACAGCAGTTCGTAAGCAATTGTTTTATTCAAAATGTCGATGCACCCTTGGACGTTGAAAGACCCACATGACCACACCTGTAAGTATACCCCAGTCAGTCTGGCGTAATGTAAGGTAACTAACGAAAACGTTTCCACGCAGCGTGAACTGTGGCTAACCTGACGAAATCATGCTAGCATCAAATTTCAAAACAAGACCTATCCTCATCATTTTTACCCAATAATTTTTTATTAAATTAAGGTAAAGGAAGGAAAAGATACGTTGAATGTAGATATACTTGTGTGTACTCGTGTAGTTCAGCTCAGTGTGGGGAAGTTGTACACTAACTAGCTAAACACTAACTAGCTAAACGTAAGAAAACCTAACTTGTTTACCTACATTCATGTAGTAAAATTACTTTTTGCACCTTTATTTTCACATAGATCACATTAGACACGTTTAGGTCTCGGGGGTGATTAAAGAAGCTGTGGAAAATGTTTGGTGTAGTGTTGATTCTGAATTATATTAGTCCTTGGTTTGTATTGGTCATTGCTATTCATAAACAAGTGTTCAGGGACGTTGTGCAGTCAGTGCTCTCACATTGAATCGAATGTCTGCAACTTAGTTATCTGACTGATCAACACTGTAGAGAAATATGCACTTTCCCAACAATAGCAGCCTATTATATGTTTCAGTTTGTAATGTATTTCTGTGCACAGTTTTTTTAAAAAGATACCAGACACACATTATTGCGATTTAAAATCTTAAAAAGTATTGCAATATGCTATATTGTGACTATCATGTTTTTAACTGCAAATTGAGTCCATAAAGGTAAACTTTGTCAAAATACATTTAATCTAATAAAAAGTCCTCAGTCTTTCATGTCTATTATTTGTTTTGCTGTCTGTATTACAGTTTATTCCAACTTAATGGAATGCAAATATGTGGACTACTGTGCAATTACAATTTGGAGCACTGAAGTTTAATGTGTTTTTTTTTTATTTACAAAATGTTGATATTTGGTGTTCTCTATCAATACAATATTACCACACAAAAATGTTGCGATATTATGTTGTATCAATCCCCCCACCCCTACTAAGCTATGCACACCATCTTTGACAGCAACCTGTTTAATTTTTAATAACTTTTTATTTAATTTATTTTGCAAACATATATTTTTTCCTCATCCAAAGTGAGAAAATATTCTCAGAACTTGTAGATTTCTTAAAATTTCATTTCAGATCCTTTACTATGCCAGTCCACATTGTGGTCGGAGCAAACAGGATGCACCTGTCTAACTTAAGATGGGTTTAAAATTTGAGTCCACCACAGTTTAGAATGTGTGTGTGTGTGTGTGTGTGTGTGAATGCATATATATTTGTGTGTGTATACATATATTTGTATATACAGTCAAGCCCATAATTAATCATACCCCTGGCAAATGACATTACTTTAATTGGCAGATGCTTTTATCAAAAGCGACTTACAGGACGCTAGCACTGTGCGTCTGGCTCTGGGGACACACCTGGCAGGGGATGGACTAGGAGTCAGATGGGGTTTGAACCTGTGACCTTTTGCATCCCAGTCTGACGCTTAACCCACTGAGCTACCAGGCCAACATAGCTGGCTTGTGGACAGTCATGGCTAAGACAAAGGAGCTCAGTGAGGACCTGTGGCGGCGCATTGAGGCTGCTCACAAGTCAGGAAAGGGCTACAGGCCATATCTAAATGTTTTCAAGTTCCAGTAGCTACAGTGCAAAGTATTATTAAATTAGTATTAGTATTAGTATTATAGTGAGAGAGGTGAAAAAGAATGATCAAGGATCTCCACCAAGGCTGTCCTTGTGAACCTGGGCTCTGCTGGTGGCAATGTCTCAAGGCAGACAATCCAACGGTAGCTGCACACTGCTTGGTTCCACGGATGCAGACCAAGGAGGACACCACATCTCCAGATAACGCACACAAAAGCTTGCTTGGCCTTTGCAAATGCTCATCTGGACATAGAAGAAGACTTCTGGGTTTCTGTGTTGGTCCAATGAAACAAAGTAAGGGAGTGTTTTTCAGCCAATGAACCAGGAAACCTAATCACATTAAACAGCACCACGAAAAAAGAGCAATACATGATGATTCTCAATGACATCAGGCAGTAAGCAGAGAAACTTGGCCTTGGGCACCAGTGGACATTTCAGCACGACAATGACCCAAAACACAGCAAAAGTAGTGAAGAAATGGTTAGCAGGCAACAACATTAAAGTTTTGGAGTGGCCCAGCCAGAGTCCTGACTTGAATCCAATTGAGAATCTGTGGAGGGAGCTAAAGATCAGAGTCAGCCGAGAAGACCCTCCAACCTGAAAGATTGGAGCTTGTTGCTAGATGAATAAGCAAAAATACCTTTGGAGACATGCAGTCTCCAAATTTTGCTAGTCACCCTAGCAAAATATGTGAAAGGTTAAGGGATGAGAATCCTTTTAGTCTTCAAATTAATATGGATCCTAATGGGCACCTTTAACTGCGTATTGTTGGCCTGTTTTAACAATAATAACCACAGAAAAATGATAATGACAATATTTGAGAGTCATAGGTCTTTTGTGTTTTTAGTAACATTTTCAGATGTTTGAGGTGAGTTCAAAAGTGTCGCATTTCTATTTTTGTTCAAAAGTGGCCTGTTTTAACAATAATAACACACATCACACACACACACACACATGTCCAGTGAACCTCGTGTAGACCTAACAGTAACAGTTTGTCGCATTGAATAGATCAGGACAGAGGTACAAAAACCATTTGTAAAGTGTTAATAATTGTGAAATGAAACAGAGTTTGAAACAAACAGGACTCTCCATTGTGTTGACAGGAGATGACAGAGAATATTATGTCTTACAGAGCTTCAGATGTTTTCTGCAGAGATGGGATAGCCATCTCAATAACACCAGTCAATGAATATAGCAATAACTATAGTTATTGCAAAAGGGGCTATAGAAAGTATGAATTATAATTATACTAATTATATAATAATGAATTAAGCATGTGAATACTTTGCAAATGAGAGATTTCAGCTTTTGAATTTTTGAATACATATGTCATTGAGGGTTATGGCAAAAAAACACTAACAACTTTATTTACACCCTAGCAAAATATGTGAAAAAGTTAAGGGATGTGAATCCTTTTAGTCTTCAAATTAATATGGATCCTAATGGGCACCTTTAACTGAATACTGTTAACGGCTCTGTTGGCCTGTTTTAACAATAATAACCACAGAAGTTACATTTACCAATGTACAAAAACTGCATTATATTATAGTTCTGAGGTTTCTGAGCCAGCAGTACCGGCTGATTGCCTGGCTAGCAGCAATATTTGAACAGCCCTGTCGGGCGAAAAACCAGTAACTTGCAGCAGCCTGGGGTGCTGCTCCCTCCAAAATCACAGAAGAAAACCGCAAATGCAAAAGAAAGTCGTTAGCTACTGTTTCTATTACCTAATGCAGTCATTTCACTTTTGTTGTCAAGGTGTCAGGCCTACAGTGTTGTGGGATGTGACCTCTGAATTATAGGTTTTTGGGTTATGTCGAAGTTTGAAAAAACTGAATGATTTATCCACAATGCTGTTATGTAATGATTTTAATGTTTTTTTTGGCAAAATATGTTCAGCATCGTTCCTTATTGTACGGGAATTCTAGATTATTCAAACACACTACAGCCACAATGTGGAAGAAGATGACAATATCTGCCCACACAGAGAAACCAAAAATATCATCATGTTTCACTGTTTCCATTTGGAGGGAGGTCATAGTCTACGGCTTGTTATGCCCTAGCAGAAACATTGTCATGTATATTTAATAGTACAGAATTAAATGTATCTCTGCCCTGTTGAAAAAGATGACAGTCCCACTGATCACCTCACTAAGCACAAGCCAGATGGGGTGTTGTCTCACTGCAGAATGTTGTGGTAACCGTGCATCTTATGTGTTCTTTGAATTGTGAATAAAGTGTCACCAAACAGTGTCACCAACGAAACTCCCCAACGGCATCACACCTCCCCCTCTCTGCATCATGTGAACCACACATGCAGATACAATCCATTCACCTTATCTATGACTTACTAAGACATGGTGGTTAGAGGCAGAAAGCTTAAATTTTACTAGAAGTGTTAGAAGCTCCGACTGGCCTATTATCCATTGCTTATGTTCCAAACACTTGTCATTGTTTCATTGGTTTCCCTCAGTCATGGTTTCATTGCAGCAGTTTGATTATTAACAGTTGATGCTGGGATGTACCTGCTGTTTGAACTCTGACACGCATTTATGTGGGCTCTAATCTGAGGTACTGTTGATCTGTGATTTCTGAGACTAATAATGAACCTAACTTTTGCCGCTAAGGTAACTTTTGATCTTGCTTTCATGAGACAGCCCCCTTGAGACATGAGTATTTTTATTGACTATCATGTTTTAAAGTAATGATATTAATGAGTAAATAGAGCTACCCTATGTATAGCAACCTTAGCATAACACAATTGATGGCCTCCAACAAAGCAAGAAATTCCACCAATAAACTTATAACAAGGCAGGTGTGTTAACTGAAAACCACTGATTACTTGAAGCTGGTTAAGATATTACCAGTAGTGTGCAAAGTCTAACTTGCTGTTTTTAACACATTTGTGCTTACTTAATATTGTATTTGTGTTTGTGTTTTAATATATTCAGCGTAGAAAAGAACCAAATACAGGCATGGATGGGTAGATATACCACTATCTATTGGACAGTCAGTCAGATATGTATTGTCTTGGTGGAGAAACATTTTTGTCTCCTTTGGTGATGGTTTTGCGGGGCAGAGCAGAACAGGCCAGAGACAACACACCCGGGACCTGCTGCTCCTCCTCCTCATCTGAGATGCCTCTTGTAGGAATCGGCTTCAGTAGAGCAGCTGCAGGACAGGATGAATGAGTAGGCAGGAGATTCCCAGGCAAAACAAGGGGAGTGAGGAGGCTAGAGCTTGGACTGCCTGATGGGTTTAAGTATGAATAGCCTGTCATGGTACGGAGGGCATATGTAGGGATGAAAAGAGGTTGAGACGTTTGGTGGCTGGACATTACAGAAGAGTCTCTACCTCCCCAGTAGTAATCCCTTAGCTGGAACTGGTGGAGGGAGCTGGTGGCAGGAACAGGCTGTGTGCTGCTCCGCACATGCTGCTGCAGTCGGTTACTCTGAGCAGTGTATCCTGCAGGGTGGACCAGGCCAAAGTGGACTTTGATGGCTGTTAATTCAGCACTGAGTCTGGCATTTTCTTCTTTCAGGGCCATGAGATGAGTCTCCAGCACATAGTCATTCATCCTTCTCTTCTCCCGTGACCTTTTGGCTGCCTCGTTGTTCTTGCGTCGTTTCTCCCAGTACAGGGCATCCTTCTTCTCTTCAGGTATAAACTCTCTTTTACGACGTAGTCCCTTCCTTACAAGTTCATTTTCCACCTGTAAAACATGGCTGTCATGACTGTCATGGCTGTCTTGGCTGTCGTGAAAAGGTAGAGACGGGGACTCCATGGTAGATGAAAAATAAACAGCAAATGAAGACCTAAAATTAAGAAATAGAGGTAAGGAGTTAGTTTAGTGCCATGCAGTCATACAGGTACTTCTTTTTTATGTAATGATAACACTAATCTAATTTGTGTTTCACCCTAAATTACTGTGTGTTGGTTTGTGCTCTCTAAAAGCACTGTACTTTGTCTGAAAAAAATGGTTATTGGAGACTGTGAGATGCCTTCTGAGTCCTAATAATATGTAAGTCTGCTCAGTTCTGGGTAAAATATTGTCATTGAATGATGAATAACGGAAGAATACTCCTACTAGGACAACTATGTCTTTCAGTCAGCATTTCTGCTAAAGTAGTATTAAGTTACATTTCAGTAAAGGTTTCTCAAAGTACTCTTTAGCTCATGTGGCTATATTTATCACGATAGCTTGACAGTTTCTTAGGCAATTCTGATTGAAGCCCAAAGGTCCCAGACATTCACCAGCGGCTTCTACTCTTGTCCTTCAGCACGACAACACTTTAACAAACACCCTGATATCTGTTTGTAGGCTGAAGTCATAGAAATGAAGATGTAGGAGCAATTTAAAAATGCAGGTAATCGCTGACTTGGAGCAGACTTGTGAGAGAAAGTTTAACATGGAAGTGAA
>JAUMHF010000019.1:7492322-7548391 GCA_032359275.1 Microctenopoma steveboyesi | reverse complement strand
CGAAAAACGTACGGAATAACCAGAATAATAAAGAAAAGGAAAACAATACTGTGAATGCTGAATGCATTCACAGTGATTATTTGACACATTTTTTTTATACCCAATCATGACTATCACCTATAACCAATTAAGTTGCTTTGAAAGCATGTTGAAATTTTTTTTTACCCTTTCAGTCTTATTTTGCCTCTGTCCCAACAACAATGTTATTGTGTTGCAGACCGACAACTTTAAATATGTGTATAAGGGGCGAATGTGGTGCAGTACGTAGGGCTATCAGCAATAGTCTAGAGTTGTTGATTTGCTTCATGATTTGATTTTCATGATGAACCCTTGATGCCTCAGTGGGCAGCCTGTTTACAAAGAATTTCCCCAAGTGCATTAATAAAGTATTAATTTTTATTATTGTTATTTTTGATACATTTATATAATGTGAATAACATGCTCAGTTTCATAGTAATGAATTTAATAGTTTGTAATATTGGGTGATGAGTAATTTTACAAATTAGTTGGTTATTTAAGTAATTTATGTTTATGTTTTATGACGTGTCGTGACAGCGAGCATAAAACGGTCAAATCTTCATTACCTCCTACATTTTGCCGTTTGAATGTTGTGGATAATATAGCTTGCGTGGCATCTTGTTTCACACTGGCAAACTCACAGAAAATGTTCTGTAATACCTGGCTGGGTGTGCCGATCATGTTACGCATGTTCATTCGACTCTTTACAGCGTTAGCAGTTGCATCACCTGACTGAGCCTTTAATATTATCAGGAGCGAAATCTATTGTACAAGCCTTATGTGATGAATCTTTTTGATCCTACATCCCTCATCTTGCATAGTCCATGTAGTTATGGTTTCTTATTTTTCCAAAGCGGTTTAGAGGCTGCTACACTCACATGAACCTCACCCTGTCTAGCGCCTACAACTCCCAACCCCCCCTTTCTGACTCAATATCACCTCCTAACTGTCTAGACCACATAAGACAACATGACAGGAAACTTTTAGTAGCTGATATATAGTAATATTTGAGAGTCTGCTGCTATTGCAACTGCTATTATATAAGTTTTATGTGACATTGAGTTAATACAGCACCAATCACATCTAGATCTACTTTTTTTCTATACACAATACATGCTATACTATACAGGTGAACTTGAACCCAGAACACAAACAAAATTCAGATAAATCATACAGTAAGCTTTTGGTCTTTACAAAGCAAATGAAAAATATCATATAAATATATTTATAACAAACAAACAACACTATAGCAGACAAGTCAATTTCTAATGCTTGCTCAAGTGGGACTGTTGGGTTTTCTCAATGTTTCTGTAAATATTGATATAATGTGTAAGGTCTTAAACCTGGAGATAATGTATTTTGTGAATTGGTGCTGTATAAATAAAGTTGAATTGAATTGAAATAATTAAATGTCACAGAATAGTTTTCTCTTGCTCTTACATGTTACATGCAAATAACTGTCAATCGCCTACTTCACGCATGCAGAACTTAAGCACAAACCATAACTTCTTTGTCTATTACCTCAAAATTTATGATGCTGTGTCGCGTAACCTAGCTGTAAGTACTTTTATATCTGTCGTCCACTCTTAAAGCATCTCCTCTTATTCGCTCACTTTATAATGATGTATTGGTGTGCCAGCCAGATTGTGCCGGAGGCATCAAACTACAATTTCAAAGAGGCCATGCATCCTGTGTGTGGTAGTGAGAACACACATCGGGTTAAAAATATTCAGCCTGTGCCCAGGGTGAGCACAGACCCTAAGCTCATACGTGTTTGTATGTCTATGCGAGAACACCTGCTCAGTAGTGTGTGACACAAAGCGTTTTCTACTCAAAAAAGTAACAGCAGGAAGAGAGAGAACAACAATCATACAGGGAGTCAGTGAGAGAAAATAAAAGAGAGAGGCTTTCTGACTGAAATCTCTCTTGAGGCCAAGCCTGCTCAGTCCTCTGCTGCACATTTGCACCTGTTTCTTATTGACTAATTATAGCCGGCCTGCTTTTTAGTAAGGAGCTGAGTGAAACTTCTTCTTTTGGTGTCTATCCGTTTTCTCATACTTCACCATCTGCTGTGTTGCTGTGCAAGATTCCAGACATTGTTAAAATAACTACCCATAAGAGAATAAACTGGTCAGTTCATATCGCGCTACTCTATGTACACTTCTTTTTTAAACTTTCATCAGGGAAATTAGAGTGCAGAAATGCCCTCTTGGGGAAATAAAAAGTTTACCACAATTCTTGGCAGGAATTTTCAGTTAATGCCTACATTCCTTGAAGGCAGTGCAAATATAGCGGCCCTCATAGTGGCCCAAGTGGACACTATTTTATTTAAATCTTCTGCATTCTGTATTTTTTACATCACAAAATACTGTGAATTAGTATTGAGAGTACATATAAATTATCAACATTACACGTGTTAACATAAAATTGATGTTAAATCATTGAAATTTTGCATAAATAAGCGTATATGTATGTGGCCACTACAGCCAGCACAATAAAAAAATCAGGTACACATAGTTTCTCGTCATATCCAGTGTTTTGAGTCCATCGCATACTTCATGTGTATTGTGCAATCAGAACTATATATAGGATATGTTACGTGTTACTGTGTTGTTTGGGAACATATTGGCATGATGTACAATAGCCAGGTAATCAACACCACCTCAATTATAATGTTTTGGTTACAGATTTCTATATATAGATAAATTCTGTCTACTGCACATATTTGTAGAATACAACAAACATTTGTATTTGGTTTCCTAAATATTAGGTGTGGTGTTTCGAAGTTGTTGAGAATCATGGGAATAAGCAGTCACTTCTGTAGCAGTTAGATGATCTGACATCTTGTTTAAGGTGTCAAAACGGTCGTTAGACGCGTTGTACCATGATGTCATTGTGACTAATTCATGAATATGATTTTACTTTATAGATAAAGATAACTATTGTTCAGTTAAGTATATTCAGTTAATTGTTAATTCTCTTGAAACACACAATGTTGAAAACTGTTCTTTGAAGTAATGTTTCAAATTATTTACAAGGTGCTCTGCTAACACTTCCTCTTCCTCAACCAGTTGTCAGATACCAATCATATATTCAGGTATTACATTATTAATTAATTTATATGTTCTGATAATGTGAATAAAATTTGCATGTAGGCTGTACAGAAATGTGAATGTGGGTAAAGCAACAATTACAAATATTTATTGAGTCGATCGGTCTTTTACAGCAAACACCACTGTTATTATGCTGAGATAGCACAAGCTATTGATAGTACATCGGTAAAAAGTATCTATGCGCCGATTACAAACACTTTAACCATTGTCTCCCCAATCTACCCACGGTTTATATACGGTCCAATACCTTTTAAGTATAAAATTTAACTCAAGGCCTTACCTTCAACTATTGTGTGCAGAAAGTCCTGCCACCAAGCTGCCAACGACCTAATTCAGAGATACCGCTCAGCCAGCACTGTT
Source organism: Microctenopoma steveboyesi (assembly GCA_032359275.1). Taxonomy (NCBI): domain Eukaryota; kingdom Metazoa; phylum Chordata; class Actinopteri; order Anabantiformes; family Anabantidae; genus Microctenopoma; species Microctenopoma steveboyesi. The sequence goes on along the minus strand of JAUMHF010000019.1, from coordinate 7,544,900 downwards.
TTACAGCTTAGAGCTCTGAACCCTCCTGTGAGACCACTAAGCGATTGATGCAGTTAAAAGCAGGGGCTCATAATGTGTTGTTGCTTTCAGACCTCTCCTTCTTTGCTTTCTCTCACCCTTAATGTGTTGTTTTCCTGTCTTTAACTCTGGCTGTCCACCTCTACAGTCACATGAAAACGAGCTGACTGCCCCCCTTGATCTTGATAGTGTTGTGGTGTTGGTGGCTTACCCACACATAGGTTTTCCCTGTATGACTGCTGTCTATTTTATATATACATTTTGTATACTGCTAATATTGCACTAAAACATGCAGATCAAGGTCTAGAATACATAGGTGCCACTTCAGTAAACAAAGAATTAGTAAAACCCATGCAGCTTTGATTCTGCAGTGTTCGCTGACATGTTTGCAGCACTGTGTCATCAAGCATTGCATATAGATTTCAGTTACTTAAGCACATTTTACATTGCAAGAACTTACCTGGTGCCTTTTCCCAGAAAATGACTTAAATACAGCACTAGTTGTGGTAGTAAAAGCAGCAGTAATGAAACTAAGCGGGGCCAAAAGTTATCACTATAGTTGCTTTTCAGATATTGACAGTAAACTACAACTGATCCAATTCAGCTGAACTGACTAAAATGTTTCTATGCAAGTGTTAAATAAATCTTTGGCACCTTAGATTCACAGAAAAAAAGGAGAAGTGTTTGTCGCTTATCTGTGCTGCAGTTGCAAATACGTTTCTGCGTGTATTATTAATTTTCTTCGTGCAGCACAGTCTACCTGCACATTAGATTTTTAGGAACAAATTAACTTTCTGATCAAATTATAGTGCACGCTTTTGTCGTAATGGAAATTGTACATCATTGTACCGTCAATTTCTATGTATAGACACAGTAACATGAAAGTCACATGAAGACGAGTACAATTTTTACTTCCTGTTGTGATGAACTGAAGCGATTAATATTAAAATGATGCATGTCCAAGAAGATGCAGTCTAACCTGTATAAGGTTGAATTCTTAAGCTGTTATATTTGGGCCGGGCATCTATATGTTTAGATTTTTAGCTTTTTTTTTGTCTACATGCCAGTTGTGTTTGTGGAATGGGTTAAACAGTAATACATGTGAAAGTATATTTACGTAAACATTTAAAATGAACTTTGATGCCGAACAAAGTAGAAAATAATTGTGAGCTGTGTAACACAGTTAATCATTTCGAGGACTGATATTCTGACACTTTTGTGTGAACATATATTTCAGTCAGACTCAGCCTTCACGGTCCCTGCACTGCACTGCACTTTTTAGGAAACTCTGGCCTGCTGTCCCCCCTCTGTGCAGCCGCCATTTTCCACCTGCCACATGATTTGTGTTGTGGCGCCCTCTGCTGGTGTGAGCGCGAACGTTCGCTGCTGTGTGGTCTGTTACGGTGCCACCACAGAATATAAACCAAAATCAAATGAGAAGCCCTGCATTAAACTTATAATATTACACAAAACAACTGTAGCCCTGGGTTCACATAGAATGAATGTTGTTTGGTATAGCAAAAGACCAAATTAAACAAACTTTAGAGCAGCTGATCCAGATTGGATTGTAATATTTCATCATGCCGCCCTACTATTTATTTGGGTCTAACTGGTGATGAGAAAAGAGAAGGCGCTTTCAAGATGCACCTTTCTTTTACATCTTTACAACTGTTTGCAGCCCCATGCATGAACCTAAACTAACAGACTAATGAAAAATAAAGTGAATTGATTTTTGAGGGGTCTAAATAAATTTATCAGTGATATTAATAAAACTATTTTCCATTGGCACTTGGTGTCCTACCAGGGCACCTTTCATTAATTCGTTTTCCTAACCGGCTTCCTCCCACCATCCAAAGACACGCATGTCAAGGTAATTGATGACACTAAATTGAGGTTCATGTGCATGGTTGTTTGTCTCCATGTGTGTCGGCCACGCGTTGGATCGACGACCTGTCCAGGGTGTACCCCGCCCGTTTTACCACAATATCAGAAGGTCTCTTATTTATGAATATTTAAAATATGATAACTTCATATTTGATTACAGGTAAAAAATAAATAAATCATCATATTTATTTGTATTTAATAGCTCTAGGACCATCTAGAATTAAGCTATTGTAACAGTAACACATAAGCAAAATCAGACGCAGTGGAAGATTATTTCTCACAGAGCTGCATGATAACGGTTCAACGTTTGGTTTTCCATTGTATCAAAGTCTGCTGGGAAATCACATGGTGGGGATAGAGGGGAAAACCAAGTCAGCCAGCACCAAGTTTCGTTGGCTCGGGTAGCCGATGTCTTTCACCGCAGATAAACGGTAAAAATCCACAAACAACCAATCTTAACCAAAGAAATCATATTAGAAAGTCAAACGATTGATGTCGATAGCTTAAAGAACGTCAAAGAAAAACAAGGTTTTGTATCTTCAGTCATTATATTTGTGACTTAATAATCAAAATATCATTGATAAAAGATTGGATTGAGCTTCGTTTGTCCTGCTGTTGAAAAGGTTGAGTGGATCTCTGACGGCATTGATCCGTGCGTGCAGTTTATTTCTAATGGAAACACTTCTGAAACCGCAGAAAGTCAAAAGCAATTACACTGTGGGATGGGAGCACTTTTTATTTTTACAATTACTATGTTTGTAATTGCTACTGTCAGAACAAAAGTATGTCCTTTCCACTATGGACAAGTAACGTGAAATTCAGATTTGTCTTCACATCCTGTTTTATTTTTATTAATAGTTTTTTACTGAATATAAATGCATCACCAATATGAGACCACAGCCTTTGTTTTTTCTCTTTCTTCTTGCACACTGAACCCCTCGACAGTCAAACTGTCCTGTCAGCGTCTCTCATGGCTGAGGCGCGTCCCGATATGGGACATCCCTGCCGGTGCGCTGCCGAACCGGCTCTTGACCCCCTTTTGTGTGTCAGCCTCCACACCGAGAACCTGGCCGTGTCTCTCCTGGATGTAGAGAGGCAGGCTTGGATAAACGGCCGGCGGTGGCAGGTAGGATGACCTCCAAGGCAGCAGCAGATTGTTACACACCGCCGAGTGATTCATATGTGGCACTAACCAATTCTGGGGAGGGTAAGACACGTTGGGCGCATTGTGAAGTGTGTCAGATGTGGACAGAAGTGCTCGGATAGAAGAGGCGGAATGGTAAAACTCGTCTGTGGAGTTGGGGATGTCATCACTGGAGGTGACTTGTCGCTGGGGGTCTATCTCTACCTCTGCTGACTTCCGGCCCTCCAGGGCTGCTCGGGGAAAGAGGACACGGGGAGATGGGAAGATGCTCTGCTGTGTGGCACAATTCTGGGGATTTACTGGATTAAAACCACCAGCACCTCTAGGGGAGCTAAAACTTGGGATCTTAGTGTCGAAGGGGTGGCTGGCGGTTTCTTGTGGCCTCAGACCCAGAATGGAGGCTGGGCTGCTCCTGCTGCTGCCCCAGAGTCCTGCCTGGAGGAGGGCAGGGGCGTGAGTCGGTCTAGGTGAGGACAAGGGAGATGGGACAGGTGCAGCGGCAGCCTTGCTCTTCTCTGCGCTCAGGCTGGAGTGGTACTGCAGGCTGAGCACATGAGCCCGCAGCCTGGCGTTCTCCTCACTCAGAGCCAGCAGCTGACCCTCCAACACCAGGTCATTCAGCCTCCTTTTCTCCCTGGACCGCTTGGCCGCGTCGTTGTTTTTGCGTCGCTTGTCCCAATAGCTGGAGTCTTTCTTGTCAGCGGGAATCATCTCCCTCTTGCGTCGCGTCGTGGGGCTCAAGTGGCTGCTGCAGGCCCGTAAGCGCAGGAGACGTCGAGCCAGGATGGATGAGCGCGTCACAGGGAACAAGTAACCATGGTCCGGATCAGGCTCCATGTAGTCGCTGCTTTCGAGTGAGGAAGAGGGTTCAGCACTGTCAGGGCTGTTTGGGGTGGACATGTCAGCAGACTGGGGTTGGAAATAAAAGTTGTAGTCAGGACGGCTTCTGTGTATATATCTAAAAGACACAGCGCTCGTGTATAAGACTGTGCGAACAGTCACGAACAGTAGCTGAAGACAGGCGTTTGGTTTGAAACAATCCAGTAATAAACACGACAAAATGCACTTTTCCGATTTAATATTATTATGATTATCATTTTGTCTTAAGATGAATTCTTGACTGGAATTGTTCTTTACTGCATCTGAATACTTCCGCCACAACCTCAACTCACCATACAAGATATTTTCGTTAACATCAAAGAACATGCGAAGAAGTGGGTGATCCCAAAGACGAACGATTAAAATATCCTCGGGTATTAATGTCTCCTAAATCTGACTTCTGATTCAAAATGTTGCACTGACCTGGATGAGATGATGACACATGTAGGATGATTTGAAAGACGGCATCAACTTTGAGAGATTATTTTTTGTAATCCTGCAACAGACAGCGACAGACGGCATCAGACGTTATATTCAGATGATTTACACACAAGTGCCTCTGCAGGCGGCGTGCGCGTTGTTTGTCCGCTTACCTGTCGATCGCAGTCAGCGGTGCTGAAGAGAGTTTGCAGAGTTGCCGGGGGCGCGAACATATAGTGTTTGCACGCAGCCAATCGCGTTGTGTCTCCGTACTGTCGGGCGACTTCACATGGAGAGCGGAAGTCCAAGACCACAGTGTGGTCACAAATAACCAACAGGTGATACTGAAATGAGTCACTTTGGATCAAGTGCCCTACTTATTGCTCTTTAACCCACTGTATGATCACAGCACAGCACCTGCGTGACGGTGAATCGATACAGTTCACGTGCAAGTAATGTAATGTGCAAACTTCACATTAACACGTGTTACCGCGCAAATAATGATTATTAAAACAGTTCAACAAATAGGCAACTTAAAACATTTAAACGTATATTGCACATTTAAAAAATGTATAAAAACGAAGTTCATTTAAATGTTTATTTACCAACAAGCATTTGTTTGAAGCTGAACTAAATCTTTCCCATACTCTTATGTCAGGTTTTCACAAGGATTTCACTGTGCTCCAGTCTAAACAGAAAGCACAGCTTGAACAGACAGTAACACATGCGCAATAATATTACATAAAAGAACGTTGCAGAGAAAGAGAGGTGACGTGGAATAGTTTGATTTTGTCTCGTGGGGGTGTGCATATTGGCATGATGAAAGTGCAAGTGCGCAGATCAGCAAGAGCGTGAATAGAAAGTACGCAGTGATATTAATTAACCAGCATGGAAATTTATGGCTCTTATTTCTCAAATAGAGTATGCGGAAATTATTAACAACACAAGTGGGTACCCACTTCCTTTCCATGCTTCCAAAACTTTGTTGAGCTTAATTTTCCTGCTGAACTGTGAAAGGTCAAGATACAAGTTTGTATGATGTTTTTGTTTGAAGTAAGACAAGTCAGAAGTAGTCTAGTACTACCTATCACAGAGAGGGTAGAGATGCAAAAAAAAAAAAGAAATCTATACGGACACAATGGTGCACGTTTTTAAACATGTTCACTATGTGTGAAAAGCATGACGTGAAATATTTGTGTGAAGATTCATTGGCTTTCAAGACTTAATGAAATATTTGAACGCAGGCTCCTGATGGACTACGCTGCCATCTTATTGCTAACATGTTCTCCTAAATGTAAGTCTGATAGGTGTCCTCACAGCAGTCATTCAGATGATTAATGTGTTTGCCTGAAGCTTTAAAATGTATTTTCTCATCGGTTTCCGCTGCCCCAAAAATGCATCGCAGTAGTGCATCTCTAATATTATGTCAAGTTCCTGCAGTTCCTATTCATTCACTAATCTAAATACTGGATGAATGGATGGATCGTATGTCAATCATCATTGCAATTGTTCTCTCTAATAAAGGCTACTACCAACATGTGTTGTTGAAATTCAGCCTAATGCACTGCAGAGATGCACAATTGACTCCTTCCTCACCCCTCAGTTCAATATGAGAAGCACTGTTAGATCACCTTTGTCATCCTGGATGCTCCTGTTTCAAGATCAGTCACGGCTAGATTTGGCAAGACATACTCCCACCAAGTGGTGAAGACACCTGATCTGAACAACACCACCACGCTAAACAATGCAACCAAAATGGAAAGCCATGCTAGATTGTAAGATCGCTCTTGTGAAGTTTGTGTTTAAGATTTTACTGAGTGTGGGGGCAGTCCAGAGCAGTAGAGGGAATGTCCTCTGAGCTCTCAACTGTGTGTTTGTAGAAAACTCCAGTCGATTTTTCTTTCTGACTCACCGTGGCCACAGAGGCTACGTTGTTCTTTTAGCAAAAAGATAGTCTCCAGATTTTTAAAGTGACAGTAACGGCAGATTTCATTTATTTCTGGTAGTTAGTCTAACTTTTTTGATGAAAGGTAAACACACATATATGCACACAGGAAGTACACAGAGTTAACTCACTGTAGCAGCAACTTGTATACTATATCTGAATGTTATACCACTCCGTTCTAATGATACATAACATAGCTCAGGGTAACTTAATAAATGCAGAACTGATATGAGCTTATATATTCTAATATATATAATATTATCTAATATCAATTATTCAAATGTTATTGACTGTATTGCACAGTACGGACTGAATATGCTGTCTTTGAGGATGACTCACTGTCGCTGTACAAACAACATGCACAGAAACATCGTGGTACATGTAACGGTGGGCCTTCATAATTTCTACCACTGCCACCTTTGTCATTGTGTGGCAACACCCACATCCTGAATGCATGTTGCTCACATTTTCTCTGTGTGTAGATGATTTATCTTGAACAATAAATAAGTGGTTTGAAAGTCATAAACTTTGTTTCTTCTCTTTCTCTCCTCTCTTTACGGAACTTGTGGTCCCGGCCTCAGAGCTGCATGTGTTCTGTGTGCACCTACTGGCCCTAAGTATCTGCCCAGTGTTGTCTACTGCTTTCTGTTGTTCTCACTTTTCTGTTGTTGCCTTTTCTCTATCTTCCCTTTCGATCCACTCCTCCCAACTGATCGAGGCAAATGACCGCCCACCCTATAACCTGGTTCTGCATGAGGTTTCTTCTGTAAAAGGGAGTTTTTCTCTCTCAGGTGTTTTTTTTTTCACTGCTTTCTCTCGTGGGATTGTTGGGTTTTCTAAATAAATAGCAATTATATTCTGTAAGGTCTTAAAAGTTACACTGTGAATTGATTTAGTTGGGATTTGGTGCATATACACTAAACATTATTCAGAACTAAACTGAACTGAATTCAAACTGACACGTGGTGGGTCCAACTAAGTAAAAACTCTTTTCTCATGGAGAATAACATAACGGATTAATGCATGAGTAGCACTGGTTTTATCTCGATTTAAACAAAATAGTTACCCAGAATGTGGATTGGTCCAGTGGTGCACCAGCCTCCGCCTTTTTAAAGGCGGAGGCTGGTGTTAGTCTTTATATTTCTATTTACAAACGAATACAAAGACACACATTTTGTTATTCTGTAAATCTTTAGACTAAAGGTTTCATTTTGGTAAAAGGTTACATGCAGTAAATTCTTCAATTTAAAGACTTTTCTTCTTTAAATTAAGGAATTTCAATCAAATATATTTATTTAAAATGAAGTATTGCTTAAGTTCAGTTTTTAGTTACTGATTTAGTAAGTGAGTGTTTTGAGTCAGTATTGGTTTTGATGTCTCTTTCACCTGTGTGTGTCATGCTTTTCTTTGATGTCATGTGTTGCACCAAATAGTGGGGGATTGTAATGGGTTGAATATGTTACAGCATGATTATTGGTTTTTGTGTTTCTAAACTAATCAGTTTAGCACAGTCTTCCTGTTAAAGTGGTATAGAATATTTAAGTGCAGTGTGTAAGGATGGTGTTCACTGATACAAGTCAAAGGTTTTTCCCGGTCTATGGTTTTGCTCAGGTTGATTCTTAAGTAGGTTAAAGCGTGTCTTTGCGGCCACGAAGCATGTCAGTAACGGTCAGTTGAGCCAAATGAGCTATTTTGTTATTTTTAGTTTTCTTTGTTTGATTTGTGTCGCACACACCACATTGTAGTGTGTAGCACTGTTTAGTGCTTGACAATGTGTCAAGGTGACAATGAGTGTGCCTGTCTTGTCACTCTGGCTGGGCCTAGTCACAGTGCTATAGTGACTATTTATGGCAGAAGGGCGTATGTAGACTCTACTCAAGATAAATATACCCATCTTTGTGAAGTGGTTTACAAACAGGCAAGGATACACCCACTAGTAGCTCATATATGGACATTTAGAGTAGCTTGCTGGAAACCTGTTAAATTGCTGTTTATAGATAGATCACTGCAGTATGGCACATATCATAGACATCACTGAAGTAAGACAAGCCAATGCTTAACAATGCTATACAAAAGTTGACTTCAGCAGTGGAGAGACTTGTGTTTCCAAAAACATAGACGATCGGCCTGGTAAAATTACCGCTAACAAAAAAACACACGAAACATTCTGTTTACTTACCTGCAAGAAGGGCTGCAGGTAGTGCTCTTTAAAAAAAACATAACCATGTTTTTCATTTTCTACACTCTGAGCAAATAGGCAGTCTTCCTGCTTGGGACAATTAACTGTCAGTTCATTTTTCAGTCATCACTTTTGTTATTTGTGGGGTTTTGGCCACAGTTCTTACTCATTTAGGATTGTTTTCTACCCCTCTCGGAAAGTCATTTAGCGTAACGTGTTAGCCAGCGTGACTCACTGGTGTGTTTTTGTTTTGGTCGACAGTAGGCAGTATTTCAGGTGTTACATAGGCTCTAGTTACTAGCAGGATCAGCTTATAATTGGTTTTCTTTGGGTTTGCTAAAAAAAGCAAACTCCAATACAAACTGGGTGAAATTTATGTATCAGTGATGGTAAAGTTGCTACACAGAAACTGCTGCGTGTAGTGTTGCAAGAAAAGCAAACGCTCTTCAGCTTCCCTACATCATATTCTTCAGGTTTATCATGATCCACACCTATTAATATGCATTTGAGGTAGCTCTATTAGCAGGCTTTGCTGCCAACAGTACCTGATAGCAGATATCTTCTCCACAGGACCGCACTCACTTACCCATTCCCTCTAAACCACAGGCTTGTCATCACTGCCAGGCTTGAGTGCACCCACACTTGAAGAAAGTGATACCACCATGTGACTCATCATTGGGGGTTAGTCTGATCAGGTTGTTCCTGTAAAAATTGATGTTGTTATGTCACCCCCACACTTCGTACCCAAAACACACTCACACCAAACCTCACACCGTGCCCCACTTTCATCAAGCTGTTGTCTTCTGTGTTCTTAACTGGAAATACCTTTGCGTTCATCTTCACTTCTGTTTTTGTGTTATTTGAAACCTTACTTATGTTACATTGCCCTCCAGGAGGCTTGTTGGGTGAATGTTGGAGCCTTGTGTGATTGTTGGCCTGATTCCTGCTTCTGAACTCACGGCTGAGCTGCTAACCACTTTACAGGAAGTTGAGCCACAGAAAACGCGGAGGGTATCGCCTCCTCATTGTCAGCTACAGTGTGACTTTTGTACTGTCTCACGTGAAATTTTTGCCATAGTAGCAATGCAGGTCGCTGAGAACTTTCTCACACTCACTATATTCTAGACAGGAGTGGTCCGAGGGTCATATACTGCTTAGATCTTGCAAGATACAGAATACGATGAGAACAAACATACTCACATTAAATGTGTAGTGGAAACTTGGCCTGTATTTTTGACAATGTGTTAATGACTGCATCTGTTTTTGGGTTGGTTCTCGTTGTGGCTGTAATCATCAGTGTATGGTTTAAATTAGGTGATGAAAAGACTGAAATCTTTCTGGCAGTTACTTCCTTGGCATAACCGCCAAGATTCATACAAAATACTGTCAGCTATTGTACATTTCATACAGTAGCATCCTGGTTAAAAGGGCGGGCAGTGTTTTTTTTTTAAGATGCTGCAGGTTTTACAGTTTCCATTTAGTATTGAACAAAATATAGGGAAGTCAAATTTGTCATCTTCACCAAGTGTTTTTTCTTCTCATGCTGTGGTAAGAATTTGAATCTTAGTAAGACATGACCTGGATAAGCCTTTTTATGATGAATGACATCTTTGTCTGTTGGTCAGTTCCAATTTAAAAGGTGTAGAAATAAATAAGATGTGTTAGAGGTCTTGGTTTCTTTTTCACAGCTGGACCATAAACCTGCATGAGTAATGATGGTTGTGCGAAGCTATGCACTATTTTTAATGTGTACTTTGTTTATTTTACATTTTCTATAAAGGACAAATAAGTAGCATCATTGCATAGTTCTTCCAGGATGGTGACTAAGACCTCATATATCTATATATAAGTTATTTCATTTTTAATAGTCAGAATGTTAGATTTGATTATGCATATATGCAATAAACTAATGTGTTACTTCTCATTGTTTGTTACATCCTGATGTAAACGAGCATTTTGTCTCTTTGTTGGCAAAGAATTTGATGTTTGGCTTAAAATTAGTATAAGTTGAGTTTAAAATATTAAATTTTATTTTGAAACCCAGACTATAATTTGAAATATTGGAATGTAGTTCAATCTCTTGTGACAATATATACGGGAAACAGTTTTTATACGAATTGACAGGCTTGAAGATGCAGCTCTCCTTTGTGTTTATGCTTGTGGGGTTTGGCAGCCAAGATGGGCAACGGTTAAACTGTAGTGGAAAAGCCAGGTCTAATGACTGTCGTTTTTTTTTGTGGAGGCCTGAGAGCACCTATGCCACACCACTGGCGCATCACCCTAACCACTCTGCTACACAGCCCAGCTGTAAAAATAGATAGGAAGATTGCACTAGATATGCACACGCACTCACATAAACACCCATATAGGACATAGGATACACACATCTTCAGGTGTTAATGTGTGGCCTTTGTGGGGACGACCTCACTTACATGGGGAAGAGAAATGAGACAAAGAGATATGAAACCACAAGCAGTAGTAACTGACACTGAGAATATTTTGAACATATAAATTCAGTCAACTGTCTTGTTCAAAGGTGCTATTGTTTGCAAAGTCACCCTTTTTGACCTCCATCTGTTGGTTAAGCTGTAGTAGGTGCTAGTCTCCACCAGGTGGCATTAAATACATGGAAGAGGAAGAACAGTGATGTTGGTAAGTCTTTCTATAAATTAGCCCTAAAACTGAAGATTATTTCAAGAAAGTCAGGCACATGAAAAAAAACGTATACATACAGTAGTGTTTACTTAACTAAGTGGTGTAAATGCTGGGGTTACCTTTAGATTAAAATATAGAGACTACTTGTTCCAGAGAATCTACTACTCTAATGGCCAAACTGGAGTCATTTAAAAAAATGTATTCAAGCTAAAGTAGAGATGTTAAAGCATTTATTTTTACATGGACTTTTCTTTTTAAGAATTTACATATTTTGAGATGTGCTGTTTAATTTCTGTCAGGATGTTAAATGAACATAAGTAGGAACTAACAGAGATGCAGGTTCATATCATTTTTTACTCTGTGTGTCAGTATGTGTCCCGCTGTCAATCATCTCTGTCAATGTGCAAACTACATCTGAGCTGAAGCCCTCTGTATAAGAAGTTATTATTGTTATTATTATTATTTTTATGTCCTGGATTTACGTTTTTCTGTATATTCATGTTATGACCCTCTGTCAAGATGAGTTATTATTTTTGTGTTGATGTCTCTCTCTCCTCTGCAGCTGTTATGTGAGCGACTGTGTGTTTGTGTGTTTGGGTGGAGCCGCAGGTGGTGTCCCTTGGCTGCTGCATCAAGCTACTCAGTGTTCCGGCTGATTGGAGGAGACGGGGTCTCCACTTTCTTTCAGTGGACATCAGCGTCTCTGTCCCTCCCAACCAAACTAATGTGTGATGTGTGATACATGATGTGAGTTTGAAATGCTGAGAAATTATATTAGTGTTTATTGATAGACTGAAATATAGCTTTGGGAGGCAGTTGATTTTAGTTTGGTTTATTTTTGCTTAGTCTTTGTAATTAATTGACTGTAAATATTGAGCACTTAGTAACCAGTAGGAGTGAGGAGCCCTTTCTGTTCTCTCCTGTTAGTGGTTCAGGAGATTAGCTAAGAGAACCTGAATTTGTTTTAGTTTTATTTTTGTTTAGGTAAGCCAAGGGCTGTATCAGTTGTTTTGGGCATTGCTCAGCCGTGAAGCCATTAAAACCACTTTTTGAACATACAAGTGAATCTGCTGCCTTTGCTTGGGAGTGGGAGGAGGAGGGAGGGCTCATCTCATGTCCAGCTCAGCCCTAGACTGGGCCGTAGCACGATGTTGGATTCATTACTTACAGGACCTGTTAGAAAGAAGGATGTGAGAGGAGTTGTTTTGCTGTTAATTAAACAGGCGCCCTGAGACCTGCATCCTAACCCGGAGGAGCGCAGGTTACTGTGTCCTGCTGTAACACTGCGGAGCTGCTTTCGGAGGAGCGTTAGTAAAAGTACAAGTCTCACACAGCATCGGTCACAGACTTCATCTGTAGGCTTCATGGGTTGCAGAAAACATGTTATACTGGCTTACAGAGCAGCCAGTGTCAGGTTCGTCAGCTGGTAAACGTGGAGCGAATGAGAGACAATAGATCGCTGCATCCATGTTCTCATTATGTAAATCGCAGCATTTTTGCGTTCATGTAATCACACAGACTGATTTCGTGATTTCGTTTCGATTTCATATAGCTAGTATGTCCTAGTGTGTCCAGTAACCTGATATGTTGAAACTTCACTAGCCGTGGGACCCCTCCTCATTCCTCCTTCTCTCTTCAGATTGGTTGCCTGGGGAGCACAGTGTGTGCTTTCACCTGGGAGAAAGAGAGAGGCGAGGCGAGGCAAAGAGGGGGCTGGATGAAACAGGTGCGCTCCATGGAAAGCAGAGGAAGGCACATTATGAAAACCAACCATGTTGAAACTCTAGCTGTGGACCACAGGGCTTTAATGGCGCCACTATTTAACCTGACTGCAAGTGCTATGTGTTCAAGTGGTGCAGGTAAGCACACATTACTTTACTTAACAATAAGTTACCATTCAGAACAGTGTTGTTTAATGTCCTCATATGCTTCACTACGACACTAAGTGGGTTCCAACCTCTAATAAAAAGAGAAACTGGTACAATGTAGTGCAGCAATCGCTAATTACATTAGTTTGTGTGCTGATCCGTGTGACTTTGTGTTCCTCACAGGTGTGAGGCAGATGTTTGGGTTTTCTCTCACCAGGGTTGCTCATGCAGCTTCTAGCAGAGATTCAGTTAGAAGAGTTGGTACTAATCTTAGTTATTCACCATAAGAAGAATAAATCTTAGAGCGATTTAAAGTTCCTCCTAACAGTTTGTTTATGAAGTATGAAGATGGATAACGTCTGTGCAGTACTTACATTGTAACCGTTTGACTTTTTACTATGTCTAAGGTGTAACACGGTGTAATGAAAGGTCCTAAAGCCATGTTACTCTGACTCCCTCTTATAGGATAACAGCAATCTACAGACATTGGAGTGAACGTCATGGCCAAGGAGAGTGTAGAATCTGGTATGTCTCGTTTCAACTTTATTGTCCTTTTCCTTCACCTGCTGCATCTTTATCCCACTGTATTTACTGATAATTTACTATACATTCACGGGGAGGGAAATTCAGTGGTTTAAAAAAGCAATGCACTATATAATTTATATCTATTAACACAAAATGTCTGTGTCGCATCTCGCTTTTCTCCTGTAGCGAATCATGTGTCTTCAGCAGATGCCACTCGAATCAGTTCTGGCTTCTCACGGCTCTTAGTGGTCGGATATAAAAATCCCTTTGAGATATGATTAGCAGCAGTACATTACACACATTTGCATAGCAACACACCCCAACAAACACTCACATGCACCTGTTGTCTGCTGACAGAAACGAGAGATTAAATCCCTTTGTCCAACTAGACAGCAGGACCGGGAGTGTGACTAATGTTTTTATTCTGACAGGCCTCACATGGGAGGTGAGGGCAAACAGTCACCACTACCACAAACATAAACAGAAGAAATCTTTTCTTTGCTTCCACTGGGGGCGATATGCGGTGAGTCAGTCATCGTGCGTGCCTCCCACCACATGGGACCCTAACACCTGTTGGAACACTGATGCACTGAGACACAGGTGAATGTGTTGATACATATGTTTCCCCGGTGCTTCTCTCTCACTCCCTGTTACTCTTCTTGTCGGTTGTCAGGACAATGTGGCGCGCACCTACAAGTACTCTCCCCTGACTTTTCTGCCGCTGACGCTGTTCGAACAGTTCCAGCGAGCGGCCAACCTCTACTTCCTTCTCATGATGGTTTTGCAGGTTAGAAATCTTGAATACTTAGGTTAAGCTGCAGCCATTACTCTCACATGTTAAAGAGAGAAGAGAATATCTATTTTTTTTACTGTGCAAACAATCAGAAGTTGCAGAAAAATGCTGATTTTTCTTCTACATGTTTTGTTCTTTTAGGTTAAATACAAGATAAAATAAGTTACTTGTTCTTTGTGCCACAACCTGTAACAATAATTATGACATTTTTCAAGCAGAGTAAAAAAAATCTGTGCAAGAAGATGGTGCATCAAAACAACAAAATAAATACTGAGAAATACAAATCAAAGCATGGAACATGCTGATATGACAAGAAGGCAATGTCAGTTGAAGCCGGACCTGAAACATCTGAAAGATGAGACCGTGTCAGCAGACCGGTCACTAATGATCGGAAAATGTTTGTAGAGTAGAGAGGATTTGCATGCATTTTGCATTAAAAGGAGTTTAGACAAGCTGAACATACTCATCCACAACTTGTACAGGCTCACTCTGCCACAGTTACTGCCCTGGGGAATCTTCTTAATGAAGGATTTTTTTAACCTAAAAATAATTGTGGATATGCTACTTTGCCATAATCACTTAACCCCTGGACTCCTCTGCTAGCAGCTTACATTAGTCTATTTGAGCATGTTTTAAGATTTGTTTATTAAAGTTTGACATCTTGCTTTGTGTTTATCAGTCTTATCTTTCCAGCGCTTTCACATGTCTAGTTTGTTTATTGTATCAATAGTATCTGCATCGTCTATACCATGTGGCCTTCTTGTGTACACTGTATATACTCACATGTCCATGTGGTTACCAGTGTGTCCCTGTTATCTCATCCATACCCTGGTACATCACCATCATCCCACTGCTCACCGTTCTCTCTGTGAGAGGGCTGAAAGACCTCTCCAACGACATGGTGAGAGCACCACGCACTCCCTCATCCACCTTCTCTGAGCATGGAGGGGTGCTGTCGGGGAGAATATCCCTCAGCAATTAATGCACCTGCTCACACACACAAATGCGTGATCTTAAGCACAAATATACGACCGGCATGCTTTTATGCACCTGGCACTTAAGCATGTACACATGCCTTCCTCTCCTTCATTGTCCTCATTGACTCCTTGTCCTCTCCTCATTGACAAAACCAGTCATCCCAGTAGCATTAATTTTCTCTCCTAACATTAAAGCTTTTCCTTTTAAATGCAGGCGTGATGTTTTGCATGGAGAATTCTCTGGTTAAGTGCATCACTGAGTTACAGTCGTTAACAGCTCTGGGTGAAACGCTTGCTTGACCCCCTCTATTGACTAATCATTTAGTGGAGGATGTAAATCTCCCAGCTGGTGTCACTGTAGAGCCTCGTAATGGCGTTTCTCCTTTCTCCTGTTCAACCTTTCATGGCCACCCTCATTCCCTCTCACATGCATGTCCATCACTCTTTTCTTCCGTCCGTGTCACCCTTTGCAATCTATCTCGTTCTCTCTCTTTTCTCTTTTTTTTTTTTTGCTCTGTCTTTAATGTCTCCACCTCTTGTCCAGGCAAGGCGACGCAGTGACTCTAAGATTAATTCCCGAACCTGTGACATTCTGATCTCCCAGAGGTGAGGACAAAGGCAGTGGGTTATTCTCTCAGGAATCAGCGCTGTTCCAGTTTGAAACAACCCTCTAATGAAGCTCTAATGAAGTGTGAACAAGTGAATCCCTAGATGATCCCTTTGTGCATTAGAGCAGGGCAAAAACACTGTGTGTTCCAAACCTTTCAGAAGTACTATGACCATTTCCTTGATTGCATCTTCTACTCTTTCTGGAGACAGTTTGGTTTTCCAACCTAATGAGGAATACAGTCAAGAAAATGTATGGTACATTATTTTTTAGCATCATTTTAGTTAAATATACAAGCAGATGTTTGAATAATGTGTTTCTAGGAGTATAGCTGTACAATGGGTTGCTTAACTTAAAAAACTGAGTGTTTGCTCAATCTGTTTACATAAGAAAATTCTGCATCTGGTTGAACTAGGTTTGTTTTACCTTTAAATTACTTTTGAATATATATTGAATATAGTGTTATCTCTAGCATTACAGAAAGGTGTTCACTTTTATTGGTGTAAAATCACACAATATGTAGTAGTTTTGCAAATAGTAAATGTAAAACAATGTGATATTTTCTTCCATGGGCATACTTTTTGTCCGTTTCAGTTTCAGCACAGAACTGTGGAGAGACATATGTGTTGGACATGTAGTGCGGATCCACAAAGACCAAATCATCCCAGTAAGAATTTTCACTATATAACATAAAAGCATCTGAATAAGTTTTGTTAAGTAGAATAAACACACGTAGCTTAAACATGCACATTTAGCAGCTGACCTTTACTATGTACAGCTTTAGTAAAATAACATATTTACTGTATATGAAGGAATTTCATAAAATAGAACATTTTAGTATTGATTTATGCAGATCCTGAAGTTTGTACATTTTCACTTTGACCTTTCTCAGTATTATTTTTATATTTTCATTCCTATTTCTTCTCAGGCAGATCTTCTCCTCCTGTCTAGTTCCGAGTCTCACAGTCTGTGTTACGTGGAGACAGCGGACATCGATGGGTAAAGACCATCTATTCGTTCTGTTAAAAACATATGAAAACAATTTAGTGATTGATTAAATTTTTATAAACTTAATATAACATTAAAGTTGATATTTATTTTAGTGGCCTAAGTTCTTCAAGCTGTCCTGTACACATGGGGCCTGGACAACGAAAAGTTGGTCACATTTAAATGTCTAATGGTATTTATAGACACTCAACCAGCCAGGGCCCCCCCCTGTGTCATTTAGTGTCATATACCTGGAATCTGTATGTTGTCAAAACATCTGAACAAAAGTGCTGAACGTCAGTTTGTAAAATCTTTTATATTTTTTTTACCAGTTTAACTTCTGCTTTTCATTTAGAAACTGTCGCCCCCTGGCCACGTGACTCTGTATGAGAGTGTTTAGGTGTCCTGTCTTCATTTTGTTTCTTGCTCGAATGTTAAGTGTCGTCTGTGACTTGTAAATGCTTTTTTCATGCATTCAGAGAAACCAATCTTAAGTACCGTCAGGCACTCACTGCTACACACACTGAGCTGACCTCTTCCCCATCAGAGGAGGCCCTTGCTGCATTTGATGGTGAATACATTTTTTCTATTAACAATGCAGATATGCAAGTGAACATTTTACAAAGTGGCAATGAGTTATACTCTCATCATATAGGTGTTGTACTCTGTGAGGAGCCCAATAATCGGCTGTACACCTTCAGAGGCCAGCTGCACTGGCGAGGAGAGTGTCATCTGCTGGACAGCGACCACATCCTCCTGAGGAGAACGGTTCTGCGCAACACAGAGTTCGCTTACGGCTTAGTCATATATACTGGTACACGCAGAAGCACTTATTCAATTCAACTTAGTTTATTCAAAGGGAAAATTATAGAGAGCTCTCTGTGATAACATCTTTGCCTTTCAGACGTTGCAGTGTTAGACTTACACGATTTATGTTAATAAAAGAAGTACTGGCAACAGTTACTGGTTATCTGTTGAGCTTAAGACTAAGTATCTGTTGTTTGATATATACTGTATAGTGACAGAGATATAACTATAGTAGAATGTTTTGTTCCTAGGTCGCCTATCCTGATTTCACCTTCTAATACGGCCACCTCCAGCTTCAATGACAAATTTTATTATGCAGAATGCCCTTTTCTGCTAATTATGAACAGTACTTAACTCTTGCAGGAGTGGGTCTGTTAACGTCTGGCAGATTACAGGTTCCTCCTGTCTTTTAAGTGATCATTTATCGGATTTTACTGGAACAGGCGAAGGTGTCATGGATCTCACAGCTATGACCCTGGTAAAGCAGATCAATAGATCAAAACCTTCCAGAGATGGGTTTTTATACCATTCGTCAGAGACTAGCTACTGGTATGACCCCAATTCATCCTGACTATAACTCTCAACCCTCACCTGATAGAGCTTACTTTAAATCAAGTATAATAAAGGTTGATAAATCATTGTGCAACAAAGTTCAAATCCATTTTCTGTCCTTGAACAATCTGAAGATACAGTGAGGCACCCATTTTCAGTTTTGTCATTTTTACACATACAGTTCAGTGTCCTTCAGCAGTCTGTGTGAGACCGAGGCAACATCACTGGAAAACATAATGTGATATTTTATTGATCCCTGCGAGGGAAATTCTCTCTTCCCCCCTGACATCTCTGCACAGGGGTCAGATGCCCCCTGCAGCTGGTAGTGATTCTGCAACCAGCTCAAGGGCACGTCAGTAGAGGCCTGCTGACACGAGGGCTTGAACTCTCACCCTCTGGCTGCAGGATGGTCCTCCAACACCATCGTGCCTGCCGTTGCAGCGGTAGCAGCTAATAGTTGTCTGTTCTGTACCAGGCGCCGACACTAAGATCCTGAGGAACTCTGGAAAATTGAAAGTAAAGAGGACACGGACAGAAGAAGTTTTCAACAAAGTGGTGATCGGGGTGAGTGGGTAAAGGGCAGGTGGTGGTGAACATGAGGAATTGTGTAGACTTGTTGTTAACTGTGTGTGTTTGTACTCTGGATCTCCAGATAATCATTTCTGTGCTGGTGGCAGTGCTGTTTCTTGCTATTGGCAATGGAGTGTTTTCATATCGGGTCATGAGCCAGACGTTGGTTCTCTCTCCTCTGGTGGTTAATGGCAACCCAGTCTACAATGCGTTCCTGATCTTTTGGAGCTACATCATCCTGCTCAGCCCAGCGATGCCTATAGCCCTCTACATCTCGTTAGTCCCATCTACAATGCTGCGTACCAATACTTTTGCATGCATGCATACTTCTTGTGTGTGTCCAAACTTCTCACTGGTAGTGTGTATTGTCTTAGCGTGTCTTAAATGCCTTTCCATCCACAGGTTTGAGGTGATCCACACCATCCACAGCCTGTTTATTGGCTGGGATATAGAGATGTACTGGCAGCAGACAGACAAACCAGCCCAGGCCAGGAATACCTCATTGAGTGAGGAGCTCGGCCAAGTGGGATACCTGCTGAGTGACAAAACTGGGACACTAACGCAGAACCGTCTGCTCTTCAGACAGTGCTGTATAGCTGGGGAGGTCTATGGTAACAACAAATCGCTTTAGTCTATGATGGATAGTGGACATTTTATACTTTTACAACACAGTGCTGCCACTTCTATTTACCAGACTATTCAAAGTCTAATTAACCTCTTTTGATCCCCTGCCCAGTCCACCAAATGAAATCTGTTTCCTTTTTTTCACAATGTTTGGATGCAAGATGAGCTCAACATTTATGTAGACATATAGGGGCAAACAACTAAGTAGATTAGTATCTCAAGCTGAAATTTCCTCCATGTACAAATTAGAGGCCATCCACTGTGATTATAACAAAGGTTTGAAAGCGTTCAGTGGAGCGTGTTTGGCTTGTTTTTGGTCCAATATTCATCGAGACACATGCGTCCTGTCTAAGCAACGCAGCGGTATGCTTCCTTTATTATTAATTAATGAAACACAAGTTGTTAATGACTAGAGAGCACAGCGTTCTCAGTGGCTTACAGTGGAACAAATATCCGCCTGGAGAGCCATTCCTCGAGAGACAGTGCTGACAGTGTGAATGTACGTGGATTTGTTGCCTGTTTCCAACAGCAACAAATCCACTAAATGTTGATCTGCCTTTTTCATGTGAGTAAATCACTTTTCTGCCCTCACAGGTGATGCATCAGTCAGGGCAGAGGACATAGAGGTATTTTTAAATTACACTCAAATCTGTATCGTTGAACTTTTTTGGTCTATGTTCTTCTTTCACATACTCTTGTGTGCATGCAGCCCATGGATTTGAGCTGGAACCCGTACTCCTGTGGTGGTCTGTTCATGTCTGCTCCCAGCCTGGTGGAGAAGCTCAGGCGACAGCAGTGTGCACTCAGCAGGCGGTTTCTCACAGCACTGTCTTTGTGTCACACTGTCATGGCAGAGTGGAAAGAAGGTGAGCCTGAGCGTGTGTCTAAGGACACCTCAGACATTTGACCATAACAGTCCGGCCAGTTATTTTCACTGGTCTGAATATGAAACAGAAACATGCACTGATAAGTTTAATGACTCCTGGATGAGGGTACGTTCACTGCATTCCTTCAGAAGCTCCAGTTTACCAGGCTGCGTCCCCAGACGAGATGGCTCTCGTTGGTGCAGCCAGAGAGCTGGGCTGGGTCTTTCTTTCTAGGACAAGAGACTTCATTGTCGTCTCTGAGCTGGGTGTTACTCAGCAATATCAGCTGCTGGCACTGCTGGACTTCACCAGCAAGAGGAGACGTATGTCTGTACTGGGTGAGAGTAGCCGTCAAAACAAAAATGTCTCCAATCTAACAATCTCTTGTCATTTTATATAATTATAGTTTGTGCTTAGTTCTCCTATCCTTTCTCTGTGGATAAATGTATCCATGCTGGCCCTATTTTGTTTTCCAGTTCGGGAGCCCGATGGTGGAATAACGCTTTATTGTAAAGGGGCAGATATAGTTATCCTCGAGAGACTACAGAGGGACTTTTCATATCTGGATAACACTGAAAGAGCCCTTGAGGTAAACTAGAATTTCTACTGAACCAATACCATTTGTTTTATACTGAGCCTCATGTGAAAATGTAAAACTTTAGTCTTGCTGATTGTTGAGCATGACTAAGATCTGTAAGTTCCTGTGTGCAACCATGCGCTGGAAGGTTTCAAACCTTAGGCTATAATATGTTAACAAGCTTTTACAGTCACTGTTAGAACAGACATTTGCTATGCTAAGTGTTATATTAACATATTTACAAGAGCAGTAAAATAAAGAGGTGTGTAAAAACACGTGCAGTGTTAAATACTGCATGATAAATAACATTGGTTATTCTTTCTCATATGGGTCAAAGTGGATCTTCTGTTGTCTACAAACTGTCTGATCATCGTGCTAAAAAGTAGTGAAATGTAAATTAATAGTTCTTAATCAATAATCAATATGGTTTCCAAGAGAAGATTGCATTAGTCATCTCCTGTTTGGTCCTCCTGGGGTAGTTGAGCAATGCATCCCAATCCCAACTGAAAAGTTTATCTAATGTTTTCTGTGTCGATCCTTCAGTCGTGCCAGAAAGATCACTGAGCAATGTGCAGCCTATCAAGTAATGCGTCAACTTATCTTCTGTCAGCTGTTTGCCCAGGCCAGTCTGAGGACTTTGTGCATTGCGGTTCGATCTGTTCCTGAGGCATCATGGGAGCGATGGAGTAAAACTCTGGCCCAGTCTGTTGCCATGGTGACCTGTGACCGCGAGGCAGTGCTGGAAAAGCTTTATGATGAGATGGAGAGAGAGCTACAGGTGGGCTCCTCCGTGTGATTTTATACGTTTGTTGTCAATCATCCGCTTAGCATGAGCTGTACAGAAACATCTTAAAATCAAAAGTTATTTTTTTCCCAGCACGTTTAGTAAGTCCCAAAATCCCACCGTCTCTTTGACTTGTTTTGGTTTTTTTTTACAATGCAGTAAAGCCAATATCCTGTAAGATGTGCTAACTGTTTTTGTAGCTTGTGGGGGTGACGGCAATAGAGGACAGACTTCAAGAGGGTGTCCCTGAAACAATTTCTTTGCTTCAACTGGCTGGAATTAAAGTATGGGTCCTCACTGGGGACAAAAAAGGTATACAGGAGTGGCATTATTTGCAATGCTGTTCTGTAGCTACATTAAAACAAAGTCTCATTGTGATTTCTCTCTCTTTTTCTTGTTCTTTTTGTCTTTGCATTTGTAGAGACTGCAGTTAATATTGGATATTCTTGTAAACTACTGGACGAGGATACCAGATTACTGGAATGGCAAGAGCTGAGGTTAACGCTGAGAAAAATACACAAACACACACACACGAACACACCAGCACCATCTCATTGATCGTTGTGTGTTTGCCTGTGCAGAGAGATACTCCAGTCCCCAGACCCAGGGGTCAGTTTCTTCAAGGCCAGACAGTCAGAGCTGTGGGCTGTAGACAATAAGACGGCTAGAGAGAAGACTGCTGTGGTGCTCACTGGGCCGGAGTTGGTAAAAACTGCACATCTAGGAAATTAGTTTCTCTCATTTTGTTCGAATAGACAAGAAGCTGTCATCAAGTAGATTGTAAATTACTCCGTATGGTGCAAAACTATCTGAGAGTGGGAGAGTACGATGGAGCTGAAACAAGCCTTTACTATTTCTGCACTGTAACTGGCATATAGCCATGAAGCATATTTTTTATCCATTAATCTGTTTCTTTTCTAAAAATATTTGGTGAAAGATGCCTTAAAAAAACTCTGCTAAACACCCATTAAGGTGTTTACATTAACACGTACTATTTTCTTGTTGTACGCAGGCAGAGTTTAACCAGAGGCCAGAATGGGGCGCTGCATTCATGAGTGTGGCAGAGCACTGTCAGTCGGTTCTATGCTGTCGTGTAACACCTGGCCAAAAGGCTGAAATTGTGACACTGGTCAGAAAACATACCAGCTCAATCACTATGTCCATTGGGGACGGTGCCAATGATGTGAACATGATCAAAAGTAAGTGTGGGGACAAAAACATAACATAGAAAATGTGTATTTTTGAGCCAGTTTTACACAAAACACTGAGATCAGTGTATTCTTTGTCCATATTTTCGTGTTTCCCTTGATGTTGATCTAAGTCCATTCATGTGTTGTTATCCTCAAGCGGCTCATGTTGGTGTGGGGCTAGCAGGAGTAGAGGGCGGTCAGTCAGTGCAGAACGCAGATTTCGCATTGTCCCAGTTTAGATTCCTGCAAAGACTGCTCCTCGTCCACGGCCACTGGTCATACCACCGCATTTCGCTCTTCCTGCGCTACTTCCTGTTTAAGACCTGTGGTTTTGCTCTTGTGCACATATGGTTTGGTTTCTTTAATGGCTTCAGTTCTCAGGTTAGACACACAACAGATTTGACTCAAAACATTAAAGTTTGAAGAATTGAAGGTAAACAGAGAGAAAACTTTGTGCACCATTTGTTTTCTCTGTTGCAGCCTCTGTATGAGACATGGTTCATTGCCCTCTACACTGTCTGTTACACAGCAGCTCCAATTATGTGTCTAGCCGTCTTTGAACAGGTGCAGTACTGTTTTTCTTTATTTAATGAACTAATTATTCAGCTGAAGTCATAATACTGCAGCCTGCCCCTTCTTCTCATAGGATGTGAGTGCAGAAAGCAGCCTAAAACGGCCAGAGCTGTACAAGTGTGGACAGAGACAGGAGCTCTCCAGCCCTCAGATGCTGTGCTTGGCTCTTCTGTATGCGGTCTACTCATCACTTGTTCTGTTCTTCATCCCTGCTGGAGTTTTCTATGACACACCCTATGACTACCAGAGCATGGCGATCACTGTCGCCATGGCAGCCACATTTACTGCCACAGTTGAGGTCAGGATCACACTTAACACAAGTAAACTACAGAAACATCAAATAAAAATACCTTAGAAGGGTTATACTTAATAAGAAAAACATGTTATCATGTGTAACATTGTTAAAATATTACTGTATATAATAATAATAGTGCTTTGTGCTGTGAAAACATAACTGGACCAATATTAGGAATTATTCTCATTGCAACCTCTGCTGTTTCAATAATTCAAATGCAGAGCAAATTCATTCTAATTGTTCAGTCACATCTTTCATAATCACATTTTTACCATTTCTTCTCTGATAGCTGTTTTTGTATATATCCAGGTTCACCATCCTCTTCTAACTGCAGTGTTTCCTTTTGTCTGATTGTCAGATTATTATGCTGACCAATTACTGGACCAAGCACAATATTGCAGCTGTGTGTGTCTCTGTCGTGTTGATGTTCATCTGTTCCAGGGTCACTCACAACGCCCGTCTGTTTGAGAGATCGCCCGTTGACTATAATTTCATCGGTACACTAATGCTCATCTCAGCACAGCCTTCTATTTACTCACGCCTGTTTCTTTGATGTTAGATAATTTTCCACACGCGGCCATGTTTTCTGTTTATCTGATGAAGTGGGTCAACAGGTCTGGAAACAGCTTTGATTGTTTGCTTTTCATCAGGTGTGTCTGATCAGGCCTTCGTCGATCCAGTTGTGTGGCTCACATCTCTGCTCACTGCCTGGGTGGCTGTTTTGCCCTCGGTCACTGTCCGTGCCCTTACAGTCATCTTCGCCATTCATAACAAACACAAGGTGAGGCACTTGGATGTAAAAGTATGTTAAAATGATATGATAATTCTCCAAGGAAAAATATGCTTGCTGCTGTAGCGGGATCTAAACATAATTCTTTGACTTAATATATATATATTTTATAATATGACAAAGAGGTTAGTTACCATTTTATTTTGGAGGCATTTTCATTACATTTCATCTGAGATGGAAGGTGTCTTTGAGGCTGTTTTCTGAAGATTAAACTGATCACTTTCACCTGGGTGTGATGTAGATCCACAGTTTATCACGTCACCCAGTGGAGCTAAGGTCAAAGTTCAGAAGAGGGACGTCTCTCCGCCGTTCCTCTTACGCCGTCTCTCAGGGTCCTGGACCCGGACGTCTCATTACCTCAGCAACCTGCATTCCCAGCACAGTGCCATCAGTGGATGAGAAGGTGACTGAAAGTAATAATTTTACTGACTCACAAGACCAAAGACACAGGAAGGACAATATTTATGTACCGTCTAGCACATTAATAAGCACTCATTAACTTGGATAAAGTATCCAAAAACATCTGATCATATACTGTTTGTGCAGCATAGAATTGAAACAGTGATTTGTTATACAGTATGTTTTGTATGTTTTTTGCAGACACTTGTAAGCAGACACTATTGTATGGCTACTATTTTCCAATAAAGTAAATTATATATTATGAAAACTATATTGTCTACTATAAATATTGTTTATTCACAATGCAGAGAGATTTTTCCAATATATCTGTTGAGGATGTATTTGAAGATCCAACCAAACACAATAAGTCGACAGCTTCGCTTTGTTTTACAATTGTTTTATTTGTTAATTTATTTCAAAACACGCAATTTTACCCATATTATCCTTTTAAGTTTTTATTTTTCTGTAACAGTTATTACTCAGATTTTTTTCCTTCTCAAAAGTCTCAACTAGAGTGAAACTAAAAGATCTCCACAGGCTCTCCGGCTTCTGCAGTGGGAGGAGGGAAAAGAGGCTTTCTGACCAGACATCGTGAGTGGGTTTGTGTGTGTGGGGGTTTACATGAGTGTGTGTGTGTGTGTGTGTGTGTGTGTGCGCACGTGTGTTTAAGTGCAATAGGTGGAATGTCCAGATGGCCGGTAAATCATGGGACCCGTAGAACAGCCCAGAGGGCTGAACATTGTCTTCTAGGTTTGGTAGCCAGATTGTCATACCTCTGATTTCATCTTTGGTTTCAGCAAAACACTCTTAAAAGGCAGACTCACTTTCTGCAGCATGTGCCTGTATCTGTCTGTGTGTGTGTGTGTGTCTATCTGTCCAAGTGCAATATGAGCCACCATCTCCAGACAACTGTAAACTTAAGTAAGTACAATGTGAGTGTCTTTGCATTGATTGTGGCCCTTCCTTGGCACTGGAGACAAAGACGGTCAAACATTGTAGAAATGGAGCCATGATCGGGGAGGATCAGCAAACATCAACATGGACTCCATTTTGATGTCAGTGGCAGTTTGGGGCATTCATGTAAAGCAGTGTGATATCAGTGTAAGACAACTCGGGGTGCTGTAGTGCTCTTCTCTCCCCAGCCACTCCCTACTTGTACCCTGAATGACCGGGGTTGCTCCGCACTGTCTGAGCTCATGGAAAGGATGGGTGGGGCGGGGGGAAGAGTCCTAAAGATCAACATGTGAGTGTCTTGATGTCTGGGGAGGGATTGAGGGTTGTACACTCTGACCCAGCAGCAACGATTAAGATTGGGGGGGTCAGGTGTTTGCATAGTTCTCTGTGCAATAGCCACCAACCGGAGCCATTTTTTTAATTCCTCGCGGTTGGTCACATCATCATTGGAATAGCAGGAAATCATGGTGGGTGATGGGAAATATGATCTTTGCACTATAACTCTTTTTTCAACTCCTGCAGTGTCAGACGTGTAAAGACAGATGAGGAGGAAGTGAATTTACAATGAGTTTAATGAGATTTGATTTGGAGTGTGGTGCCGAGCTTTGCAGTCCGATTTGGCTGTGATAGGATGGACGATGGGTCTATGAGCGGAGGGGTGGCGGGTGGGGCAGTCACTTGGCAGTCGGGCACTACAGCTTGTCAAAATACAGAGAGCGTCTTTTCCCTTGATTTTATTATTTCATCCTCCCCTTCCTCCTCTCCACTGGCCTGCCCCTCTCTACCTTTTTTCTTGTTTTGAAACTGATTGTCTTCTACCATCACAAAGACACTTGGTTCTGATTGATTAACAGGTAACAGAAGAGGGAGAGCACAGTGTGACTGGGGGTGTCTACATCGGTTCCACCGGCAACCTGTCCGATCCTTCAACGAAATGGCACACATATGCTGTTTGACAGTAAATGCTGACAACATTTCTGGTTGGACGGTCGGTTGCCAAATGGTACCGTGGTTGGTTTTTTGGTCAGTCAGTAAGAAATGGTTTCAAATATTTGCATGACAAATATTGCAACCCATAGTAAAGGAGAATAAAAAAAAAACACTTTGTCTTCCACATAAGTACAAATGAACACACACATACACAGTAAAGCATGTAGACAGACATTCAGGTGTACTGAAGGCCGCTCAGGCCTGTGTGTGTCCCTCTGATTAACTCCAAGTAAACAGCCCGTCTTTGGAAAAGCAAGACACACATTTCAGGACCCAAGTAGGAACCACAAGCTGAGGAATGACGACTGAATGCTTTTGATTGGAAGGAGGAATTTGACCTCCCCCAGCACACACTGCCCCCTACTGTCTGGATTTATATACATCAAAGAAACATGGGGAAAGAGGGGAAGGGTTGCAACAGCACATGCACACAACCAGTGAATCCAACAGTGACGGAAATTCTAAAAACAAGGACCCCTCCAATGCCTAAAACCCAAATCCTCCCACCCTTTTTTGTTTAAGAAACCAAAAATATCCCCCACCCATTCCCAAGTCTTTCCTTCCTCCTCTCTCTCCCCACAAAATCACAGGTCATTCCTGTTGGTTTCTATACAGTTATACAATATCCATGCACAAAAGAAAAAAGTGCACCATCTTTTCAATAAGAGGTGCTGGTCTTTAATATTCTAAGAACATCAGGAGCACTTGAACACACCCAGGAACTTTTAAAATAACAGTGTTTTTTTTCAGAGTTAAGACAACTTAAAGGCAGAAGAAAGCTAATAATAAGTAAAATCGTATTCCTCCTTTGGTTTAACATCAGGTTTTTGGTTTAGAATTCAGCCCAAATCATGTTTTTGTCATTTTTTTTCTTGCTTTTTTCTTTGATTTTTTTCCCCCTTCAAATCTACCCGCCTGTGAGAGAGCTTTGAACTCTAAAGTGAACAGATCTTGCCCCTCTCTCTCTATTCTAGCCTTTTTTCTGTCTCTTCTTTTCTCATGTATCCCTTCACAGAAACATTCACAATGTCTTTTCCTTTATGAAAACAGTTAAGTACATGCCGTAGCAAAAACAAACAAGAGAACGTATGAGAAAAATGAGCAAACAAATAAAAGGAATTTAACAGTATAAAGCTTCAAGTCACAAGTTCCAAAACTAACTATCATAGTATCATAGTTTCATAATCATTGTTATCATTAGCAGTATTATTTTCAGTTTAAATTACATAAAGTTTACATGAAAGGTTTTGAGGTATTTCAGAATTAATTGTCAACACACGCCTACCGAGTCTTAGCACTAGCCAGGGGGAGAGGTCGACTGAACAGACAAGATGGAGGGAGGAGAGAATTGGTGTCTACAAACTGTCAGTGAGTCTTCCACACTTTGCCAGTGCAGCCTCTGTGCTTGCACGCCGTGGAAAGAGAGAGACATTAAGTGGTGAGGTTTTACAACTATAGCCCTCCGAGTGCTTGGAGCCTCTACCTTTTTACCCCCCTCTTTCTCTGTTACACAAAAATATCTCTGATGTGAGAGAGGTAATGCGGCTGAGAGTAAAAGCACACCGGGCAGAGAAAAAAATCCGAACGCAAAGGCTGTGAGCTACTAGAAGATCAACGGTACAGTAACAAAGACTCTGACAGATTAAGGAGTAACATATAATTTTGTTTCAAATAAATAGTGTATAGAAAATGTTTTATAGACTTTCTACATGATAAAGTGCTTGTATTCTAGTGTGTCAAGATGGAAAGTCAATATTGGAGAAAATGCTGACACAGCCCCCACTCTGTGTCCCTCTCTTTGGCCCCCATTTCTGTCCATCCAATTATGGGTGCATTGTCTGTGTGTGAGTGCATGTTTGAAAATGGGTCTGCAGCTATTTGCATGCACCCGCCTGGCTGTGTGTGTGTGTTTGTGTGCGTCCAGTGCAGTCCCACCCGTGGTTGAAGGGAAAAGGCACTCAACTCTGTCTGCAAGGCAGCCACGTCCTCCTTTGTGGTGCGATGCAGTCTGACTGCACTGTTGGTACAAGTGTGTGTGTGATTAATATGCTCAGTGTGTCTGTAACAGTTTTGGACGAAGGGGGGGGCAGGACTTTTGGGTTTTTTTTTTGGTTTGTGTCCCCCTAGGCAGTTTGGGACCGGTAGGCTGCAGTATCTTTGGTATCAGTGGCGGTTTCACAAACCACTCAGCTTAGTGAGGTAGCCACATTGGTTCTCACTACAAACAAATGTCATTATGTCAGCCTAACACCTAGAGCTGAATCTAGCAATTTACCTATGCTCACTGAACTGTATACCACAAATTGATTTTAGCTCATCATCCTTTGGCGACATTAACTCACTGCTTACAGCAACGTGAAGTTAGTCAGTGCCTCCCGATCAGCTCCTCTACAATGACCATCTCTTATCTACTCTGCACCGCTAATCTGACTACATTGTTGGAAATGCTACAGTTGCATCTTAAGACCATACAGATGACTACTGAGTCCAGAGCTTTGACCCCATCACCACCACCCTCCAATAAAACACACCGAAACAGCCAGGACATTTGGAGGTCGTTGTTTTGTCCCCCTACATTTACCCCATTATCGGGGCTCAGTTTAAAGGGGGCTGAGAGTGTCATAGTTCTGACATAAAATGCCAAAAAAGCGAAGGCGTCCATCCTTTATTCTTCTCTTCTGCAGCTCCCTGTTTTTCGTCTTTTCCTCTTTGTGGTAAATGTTTCCTCCGAGTCTGTTTTCACGTAGAATGCGCAAAAAAAATATGTCCGTCAGTGGCCTCGTTCCTTGCATCCCTCTTGTTTTTACTTTTAAAAAGTCCTTCCTTTATGTTTTTGATTTATCAACAAGGTGCCTTACTTATGCACAACAGACCACAATAGTAACAAGAAATAGAAACTTTGTGTCTATGGTACTAATTAAATACCCGCATCAATATAGAGAGAAAGAGAGAGGACCGTGGGGGTTAGAGGGACAGAGGAGGTAGAGAACCAAAGATAGAATGAGAGATTTTTCTTCCGCTTCAAAATATTTCCAGTTACGTGTTGGAGACATTTCCTTTTAGTTTTCACCACAAACTGTACATGTGGTATCTTTGTCGTTTGAGGTTTAGTTATTGTATGCCTTAATATCTGATTCTTTTTTCTTTATTTTACTAAAAAAGTATATTTTCCTTCAGGTAAAAGCTGATTGTTGGTTGCTATGGCACACATTGCCCCTCATCAGTGGGGCCCTCTGTAGCTGTGTGTGAACCCTAGTACCATATTCTGTGATTTGCATTAAGGCAGTAAGCATTGGCACTAATTATTGTAGCATTTTGACAGCTTGATGTGGTGGTTAGCTTTGGGGTTAGCTACTGATAACCATTTTGTGGGAATAACCAGGAGATTTGTTTCAAATCACAGTTGTTGAGCGCTTTTTTTTTTGCAAACAAAGGGGATGGAAATATGGAAGAATGATTTGATAAAATACGAACGCTCACAAAATAATGTAAATAACATAAACCTCCACTGCACCTAAGAAGTGTCTGTCTCAGGAAACCTTTCTGTTCAATCCCTCTCTTTGTACCTTTTTATCCCTCATTGTGTAATTTCGATGTTTGTATTTTGTAGATTTTTTTCTTAAAGATTTGGATTGGTTAAATAAATCCCTGCCTTTGCTAAATCCCTGTGTTTTCAGCATTCAGTTTAACCATCCCCCTCCTCCAGCTTCACCAGTGCTGGTTGGATGAGGAACAACAATAGGATAATGGTTAGCTATTGATCTGCCTTCAAAGAGCTGTGAGAGCCTGAATGTGTTGTGCCATGACTTCTCCTCAGCATCTAGTGGCTCTTCCCTCCGTCTTCTCCACTCCGAACCCCCTTGTTCTGCTGGATACAGGTCTCCGCTATCGACAGCAGGGGGCACTGTTGGTCTGTCCGCTCCGACAGGCCCAGGGAGGGAGAGGTGTGCTGCTGCTGTAGTAGCGAGGCCTTTGTGTCCCCATCTCCACTGAGTTCCATGTGCTCCTCTTACACTCTGCGTTTCGTATGCAGCTGTAATGTAGTTGGCTGGATGCCCGAGTGTGTTGTTGTCGCTTGGTTCTCAGTTATTGATCAGAGGAAAAGCTCCCAGCAGAACAAGGAGCATGTCCAGACATCTTACCCGCCTCTCCTGTTGGTCAGAGAAACACCGACTCTAGGCTCAGACTGGGGGTAACAATGACACGTCTCCCTACAGGCCTCCAACATCTGTGCAAAAAATATAGACCTGGGCCTGGAAGACCTGAGTGTCTGCTGCCAAGGGTCTTGAGTTTCACCTTCAGGAGGGGTCAAGGCACCGCTCTCTCTGTCTGCATCGATTCATTTTTCAATTCATTAGTTTGCTGTATGATCAGGCTGAGCTGCTCTCTGAAATGGCTAGCCATCAGGGAATACCTTTGGCTGAGGAATGAAGGAGACTACAGGAGGAGGGGGAGGTAGAGACAGAGAATTGGGGAGCCTTGTTGTTTTTTTCATAGGCTCCGTTGTTTTCTTTATGATGGCCTCGTGTGTGCAGGGTGGGGGCTTGGATAATAAGGCTATGTGCTGTTCCCTTGTCAGATTTATTGCCGTTTTTTTTCGCCCTTGTTGCTTCCATGTGCCGGCATAGAGGGGATGTGAGAGGGAGTAAAGAGGCAGACACAAAGGAGGTGAGTGGAGAGGAAAAGCTGAATCAGTGGCTACTTCATCGGTGAAGGAGGAGGCCGGCATAATTCAGATACTGTCCAACAAAAACATCTTATCTTTGGTGTCTCTTTACTTTTTCAGATGCCATAAAAATGATTTTCTTTCAAAAAAGAATCAATGATTGTCCTTGTGTGAGTGATGCAAAGTGGACCTGACTTCACAATTCACCTTTAGATTCTGCTTGTTTCAGGTGAGAGCTTGAAATTCTGACTGACAAAAATGATGATTGCATGGCACAAAGGATTTAGGGGCAGAGGACACATTCAGACGGTTCAGGCCAGGTAGGGTTGTTTTACAGCCAATTTCCCATGTTGCCTGTTGTTCCAACCTGGATCCCCAGCCTTCTGAAGGCCCTCTCCCCCTCTCAGGCCTTGGAGAAGGTGGTGGCCGAAGTGCCAGGCTGCCCGGGGCTGGTACCATGGTCATCGTGCCAGCGGTCCACACAGCGGCGGCGTGCATTCATGAAGAAGTTGCTGACGGTGCTGAGTTCCAGGCCGAGCTGCTGGGAGATGGTGATCTGCATTTCTTTTGATGGACGCTTGTTCTCCTTGAAGATGGCAATTAGTGTGCGGCGCTGCAGGTCAGTGAAGACTAGACGCTGTTTCTTGGGCGCCGTGTTGCGGTCCTTGTGTTGCTCCTGTTCTTTGCGCTTGCAGGCTTGGCGTGGATGGCAGCGGTGGGAGGGATTGGAATGAAAGTGGGAGGCAGAGAGGGGAAAGAAAACACAAATCAAGGTAAATATGCAAAAGTGAATATATTTGCAACTAAATAACAACAAAACCATAGGTGGAGGGAAGTAAGGTAAGTAAATATATCATTAGCCAGTACTTAAACACATAAGAACTAGTTTATACACCAGCAGAGATTCAACAGCTCCATCTCTATTGCCATATTAAAGTTGATTTAAAGCTAATCCATGCCTCCTGCCCAGTGGGAATATTCCTTCCATCCTGCAGAGTGCAGACAGGGAGTCAGCCTGCGGTGAGAGAAAGATGGGGTGAGGAGGGAGGGGGGGGGGACTGGCTGTTGCCTGCTAGCTGGAGACACTGCTGTTTGATTCAATATTAATGCAGTTTGAGTCACAATGGGGGACTGAGTGACTGTTGCACAAAAGTAAGCATTTTGTGCGCGCGCGTCTGTGTGTGTGTCAAAATGAGAGATAGAGGAGGGGCCGATGCAGGGAGAGAAAAGATTGGAGGGAAAAGAAAAAAGGTGGAGGAGTAAGACAAAGTGTGCATTTGTGTGTGTGTATATAAGAACCAAAGAGAGGAGCTGCGAAGAGGAGGGAGGGGCAGTAAAGGAAGGAGAAAGAGCGATATTGACCGACTTTGCTGTAGGAATTGGGGGGTTCTCTGTAGGGACTGAGGTCAGAATCCCCCCCCCAGCAGGTCTACAGTCTGCTACTTCAAACAGAGCCCACTGGAGCCCACTCTATTGAGCTCTGAGAGGGTATTTATAACCCACTAGCCCCCTCCCCAAACGCAAACACTTGAGAGGTGCATGCACTGGCTGCTATAAGCCCCTTCCCATACACAGAGCAATTTTCAAAAAAAAACACACCAAGTGTAGTCTTGTGCTTTTGGGAGGGGGTGGTGGGGGCTGTAGGCAGCGAACACCGAAATTAATAGTTAATAGAATGTTGTATTGTGGGTAAGTTGTAACTCAAGGTATTTGTAGGAGATGGGCAGAAAGCAGCAGTCTAGAGCAGGGTGAAAGACTAAAGCGGCACCCGGAGATGGTGTAGGAGGAGATGTGTGCGCTTGTGTATGTGCGAGGACGGTTAAGGCACCACCTCTGCAGCCACATGTTCCCCTGCTGGCTGCCGATCGAATCCTGCCAGAGCGGACTGTGTGTCCCTCTAAGCTTCCCTACTGTCTCCATACAACGAGAGCAAATTGGGGGAAAGAAAGAGAGAGAAAGATGCCGTCCCTGTGGGGTCTCTGCCTGCTGCCGTTGGGATTGTCTGATACTTTCATACTCTCCTTCAATAATGTCTCACTCCCACACTGTGTGTGTGTCGTGATGCATTTAAGGACAGATTTTTCTCCCTCTTACATTCTGTGTGTTTGGGGGGGAGGTTGTGATTATGCTGAAGAGGCTGGGGCCAAGCAGTGGCGCTGTGTGTCTAATTACAGTGGAACAGGACCCATTGATCAGCCATTGCAGTCCAATCTGTTTACTACAGATGTCTAACCCGCACACAGGCCCATCCATCATATTCACATCAACACTGCGGCTATATATGTATCACACACTGCACACAGTAATATGCCACATGGAGAATTGTTGAAATGCGTACCTGTATGGACAGTGGATCGTATTTACTACTTTGAATTATTAGGGATATCACTAAAGGCAGTGGTAATGTTGAGCCAGATGAAGATGAAGAGAATGATGATGTCATTTTATGGTTTAGACTGTAGCTGAAATGAAACACAGTGCGTCGCTGCAGGTCAGATGCTACAGGACGGGTCGGACAGGCCATTAAAGCTGTAAGAAATCACATAAAGCTTGTGTGACACTGATGAGGCGTGTGTTCGTCCTCCGTCTACTGCTGCCTTTTCATTTTATAAAGTTGCTCTAAATATAATGAGACACTCCTAAACCCTCAATATTTATGTGTTCTGGTGAACCTGTAACACCAAACCGAGCTAAATACCACCCATCAATTCCAGGGACAAACACTGGCAGGCCGACTCATACCATGGATTTATTAGTAAATTGATTTGTTTGTCATTCATCAATATGACAACAACCTCTTTGAAAACACATTCTGCTCTGAGTCCACTACCAAGAAATCTTTATAATTAGGTTTTTTCATTTGTTTGTTTGCTTGTTGTTTTTTTTTCTCTGGTTTATACGTCATGTTTAAGAAAACCCCAACTTTTAAGAAAAGCTCCTTTTAAAAATAACATTTTTTGGCAGTTTTCACCAAACATTACAAACAACGTGTGAAGTTTAGAAAAATAAATAAAACAAGTCAGGCTAAAATAACAGTCATAGGGAAGTTGTTGGTATATTACAGTGTTTAATCATTGATAAACATTTATGTTTGCTCTTTGCTACAAGAAATTAAATGTATTTTTAAATGTATTAAAAATTAAATGTATGCTTCTAGTAGCATCTTGTAACAAAAGAAGACTGACACTCTAGTTAGTCCACCGGTCACTTAAAGGAACTACAGTCAACCAGTCAGTTCAGATCGTGTCAGTGTTCAAACCCGGCTGAGCAGATAATGTTCTGGTTAGAAAACCAAAGCCAAAAAGTCTTAGAGAATTCTTCAGCAATAACAACAAAGTCAAACATTTAACAAGAAATACCAAACTTCAACGCAGGGGAAAACTCTGCTACAGAGTTTGAGCGTTGCTGTTTCAGTCAGACGCGATTTTGGAAAGTTTTAGTCGCTCTGGATAAGCTCCACACTGACCACAGAGAACTTACTCCTCAGAAAAGGCATGTCATCCCCTCTGGCTTTCGCTTGTGTGGAAAAGCAGGGCGGTGAGCCTAAACGTGTCAGAGCTCGACTGAAGTTTAGCAAAGTGAGGCTTCTCTTTTAATCTCCAGAACTCAGCATTACTGAACACGATAAGAAAACACAGCACTAAAAATAAAATGTAAATGAAATTCCACTAAATATGAGGAATTATTGTGGCACCGTTTGAAAAATACAAAATATTGTTGTTAGGCCCATGATTTGTGAGGTATATTTTGTTATATAATATAATTATTATTATGAATCTTTTTAATCCTCAAAAAGATCCCAGTTGGCCTGAATACATGGACCAAGTAACCTTTGCCTTTTGTTCTTTGTCCAGATGTGTTGCCTTGTACGATTAAATGCACACAGCCTACAAACTTTGGCCCTGACCCTTCATTTATTTTATGTACTTTTATAACCTTGCTCATTTTTGTAATTTTGATAAAGATCTAAGTGAGCCTAAAAACTCCAGTACACCCCTTTTACCTACTTTCTTCTAAAATCTTACTTTTTATAGCTTTACAGTTTTAAGGCGTATTTGAAGTCAATTAAATCCACATGGATCTCTCTATACAGACGGAGGAAGCCTCCGAAATCCATTCCTGGATTTGTTCTTGAGAAGCCCACAGATCTTTGGTGGTGGCTGCTCCAGAGGCTACAGTAAACGCAGGTCAGTTTTTTATTCTCTTTATTCTCTTTAATATTAACGTTTAGACATTTAAAGAGACAAACCACTGAATGTTCTTTTGGTGCAATCAGCGCAGACAAACCGAAGACACGGGAGGAGTGTTTCTGTTTTAATGTTCCCAGCTCAGACAGTCCCACCGTCTCCCTCCACCTCTCTCCACCCGGAGAGTCACGTCCTGCCACCTTATCGACCGCCTGCTTTGTGCGGCTTCGGTCGGCAGGTGTCGCTCTCGCCGTGGCCCGGCTGCACGGGGCGCCATAGTGCGCTGCCTTTGCTACAGGCGCTGGATTTACTAATCAATATCGATCGATCGGTGAGGAAGGGGGCCCTGATTACTGAACCAAGCTCGGCGTAGAAAAGGAAAAAAAATCGATCATTGCAGCTTTTAGAGCTACAGTAGGCACCGAGCAGAGAGACGGACATAAACTCACTCACTCACAAAGAGGAACCGGACAAGAGCAGAAATCCTGGCGTGGCGCTGAGTGTTTTGTGAGGTGTACACCCCGCTGTACACGGGTACAGAGAGATGGGGTTTATACAGCGCACTATATGAGCTGACCTACTTTGAATAGATCCCTCAGGCTCCTCACACACACACACACACACACACGTAGATACGTGAATATGTGGACATATCACCGTGGTATCATTTCCCATGAATAAAAGTAGAAGCCGTTAATCCTCGTGAAAGTCAGTCCGAGGAGCTCCTGGGTCGGACTCCACGCGGCCATGCATCTTCTCTTTTAATCTCTCAAAAATACTCAATGAGTGAACTTCTGCTTTATGCTCGGGTGGAAACGCTCTAACTTAAGCCTATTTCTTTTCCACTGATGACATTAATATTCTTTGCTTCACGACAAACCATGCGAGGTTAAGAGAAAGGCCCTGGGTGTTCAATATCGATCGATAGATTCGTGAATAATTCGTGTGTGAAATTCAGTTCGTCCAATTAATTATGCCTCTGAGGGGGAAGGGGTGGGCTGGGCAGGACATTCGTGTGTGTGTGTGTGTGTGGTGGAGACACGAACACACAGCATGAAAGACGGAAGTAAGGAATGTGATGATCCAGCTTTCTTTGCGCACTAAAGTTGGTGAGTTTGGAGAGAAAACGAAATGATCATCACCTGCTCTCATACCTGTGTTTCCTCTACGACCCAGCTGCCTTAGACCTCCACTCCCCCTGCAGATGTGAGTCCATCTTGAGCATTAATCATTTATTGATCATCACTGCCCTTCCTGCTCATAATGAGAAAGTCAAACCGCCTAATATTGCGCCTATGAAGCCATGATTACACATCTGCATTTAAATGTTCTCCTTCTACTCGTTTTTCAAAGGCTCCCCGGTTTGGAATTCAATCATGGAGCCCAGTTTGTGATCCCTGTAAAGCGGACGAGGTCAAAGTCGGTTGATTTAATTAATTTACCAATAAACATGTTTACCGGTTACGGTTCGGCGCCTCTATTCACAAACACACACACACACACTCACACACACCACATCCTGCTTGTTGAAATCCTTACTTTTTTCGCTGCCAACACTAATGCGGTGTGCTTGTAGTTGCGACCTGCTCCGTGTTGCAAGATGTTTAGGCTTTATTCTATTTATTAAGCAACGTTTCTGCTGTGGCCCTAAAGATTGATAGCCGCGCGCCTTTACGCACGAGCCTCTCTGCACACAGTGGCATCTACTCCATTCAGGCTGCAGGGCAGTGCCAAGCTCCCCCCCTCTCTCGCCCGGCCAAAACACTTCCAGCTCAATACTCCTTAATGTAATGAGTGAGAATTGGTGTTAATATACTGATAAAGCGACACAATTTGTTTGTTTACCTTCTCTCGCGACTCCGCTGCGAGGCATTTCTTCTTCGGCGCTTCAATAACACTCAACCTGAACTCAGTTACACCTTCGCCCACCTCAGACTCCACCTGCGACGTTTTATCTTCAGATTTGCTGGATTCAACATCACAGCCACGCACGGGGTTGAGTTTATATTCAGATTTTTTTACAAGTATTACAAAAACAAACCCCGCTGAGATGTATATGCAGCCTAATTTTATCCAGCTCTGTTTTCTAAACCGCATTGTGTTATTAGCAGGCCTGTGGTAAACATAAGAAATTGCACAGTGCTAACAAAAAAAAAATTCAATAATCAGTAAAGGCTGCTGCCTGTGATGATCACACTTCGTATTAGGTTTAAGGTCA
The DNA here is from genome assembly GCA_032359275.1 of Microctenopoma steveboyesi. Taxonomy (NCBI): domain Eukaryota; kingdom Metazoa; phylum Chordata; class Actinopteri; order Anabantiformes; family Anabantidae; genus Microctenopoma; species Microctenopoma steveboyesi. Next base: position 7,506,977 of record JAUMHF010000019.1, on the reverse strand, counting down.
TTAAATGCACTCAGCCATTTAGGCGCATGATTGAGAGAAACACACGAGTGAATTTAACCTGCGTTATTATTTCTTTTTTACCAGTGCACACGCAGCCTTGGTCTGCATGTGCTTTTCATGTGTATGAGTGCGTCCATTGTTAGTGATCTTGTCTGCGATTGTCATCGACTCTATTCATAATTGCTTTGACCAGTTATGCGTGATAGCGGTAATGATGCTGGTGCTTTATTTTGTAGAGTCAGACAGGAAGGCCGAGGTTTTCATGTCCCACAAACAGCAGGTGAGGGACCACCGTGTGTGCTTTCTGTGAGTTATGAATGCATTAGTGTGACAAATGTAGGCTCTTTATGGACGAATGTAATGCTGAGTCCGAAAACTGGCGACAGATCAGCGCAAGACGCGTTTTCCAACCACGAAGAAAGAAAAAAAGAAAGAAAAACTAACTTTTAAACTGCTTTGAATTTCACCTCGTAGGCAGCAGCAAATAACGAACATTTAAACAAGAACGCGCTGTCTCTGTGGGATTTAGTGAGCGGTGTATGGACAGGGTCTGTGACCGGGCAATGCAGCTGCATGTCGTGGATTCCTGCAGACCTGACACCGGTGCCAGCTCCTTTCCGTTTACTCAGTTCCATTTAGTTTTATTTCAAAGCTGTGTAAATCTGACCGGAGCTCATTTATACTGAAACACAAAGGGAATAGACAGTAGTGAGGAAAAAAGCAACAAAGATTTATTTACTAATTCGCTCGCTTCTAAATCTCGCGGGAGTACACAGAGGTCAGTTAGGTCAAAATATCTCCTGCTCTTCATTTACTTTATTTATGCTGGGATGCACTGCTTTTGAAAAAAAGCGAGGCTGCACCGGAGCATTTATCAGAACCGTACGTTCGTGTAAATATCACCTGTCACGTCTTTGCTAATTTCTTATTTGTCGCAGGAGAATCGTCAAACTGATCTGCAGTCAGGTTACAGGTTTATTCTCCACGGACAGACCGACAGGTTTTCAATATGCAGGAATTTTCGAGATTCAATCCAATACACTTCTCAGTCAATCACTGCGAGGAGAGAAATATTTCCACTACTGTGTTTATTGCACTGATCTAATTTCACTTGTAGTTTTTTTCTCCTGTGTAAAACTAAACATATCAATTCAAATAAATAAAGTGTTGTGTCTGAATTGTTCTGTAGCAAATTGCATCTTTAATATAAAGGTTTTATTTTTTATTTTTATTGGATTGCTGTTTACTCTATTACATTTATCTATATTTTTGTGTTTATTTATTTACATTTATTTCAGTGAAGACTTAAATTATCTTAATTATCAATAAACAACGTGAGGAAAAAATGCTGCTTCTTCCACTAATACTACTACAAATAATATTATTAATTATTTAATTTGTAATATTTTTTTAACTGGAGTTTCTTAATCTGAAAAGATAAACAAAAACACACAGTCTCACACACACACACACACACACACACACACACACACACCTTTCAGCATTCTTGTAAATATTCAGAACCCTGATTAAAAGATTGTGGAAACAATTAATCTGCGTTTTCATAGCAAGTAAAAAAAATGGAACAAATTAATAATTTTAGAATAACCCATAGCTCGTTATATTTAATAACATGTAATACAAAGGCTGTATGGGTTGACATCGATTGATTCATCAATTGATTTCACAGTCGTTTTGCTCCTTTGTTGATCTGTGTGGGGTTGCCCAACCGGAGTTTCAGGTTACATCTGTGGGTACGATAAGCTGAGTGTGTGTCTCTCTATGTGTGTTTGCGGTTTTGTTGTGATCGACCGTGTAGGTAGACTCACAGAGGCTCCATGCAGACCGACAGTAGGCTCTCCTTTCAGAAAGGCCCGGTGAGATCCAGACACGATTTGTCAACAGGAGAATTACACATTTCTGCTTTTACCAGTGGTGATTGATCACTGAAGCATAAAAAAAGAGACTACCCGATTTAATACTTCAAACTGCATAGCAACGCCCAGAGAGAGGGTTTTTAGTGTGCACACATCACATGTTGTCACCTAAAACCAGTTCTTTTTAATGTCAAATCTAAGAACGTGGCAAAGTAAAGACAGGTTTTGATTTGATATTTACATTTTTTAACTGCTATTACGAGACTTGAGTCTCTCTCTATAAGTATATATTATCTATGTATATGCATACATACGTATGTATATATGTGTGTGTGTGTGTGTGGGTGTGTGTCTCCTAATATTAAAACCTTGCAGTATTCAACTGGATACCCGTCTCTCTCTTTAATTTCGTAGGAAACGTCCCTGCCTCGTATTCCGTGCATTGAACAAGCCATTATCGGGCCTTTGAGAAGCGATGAGCTGTCAGGACGTCGGATAAGCAGGAAGTGTGCGGACACTCTGCCAGCTCACTGGTGCTTCTGTGCCACTGGACACAGATTTATAACCACTCGCCCCCCACATGTAACCCGTTACTTGTTGCAGACTCCACATGTGTTCGTGCGCGCAGGACGCGCAGAGGAGACCCGGCATTTGGGGGCATCCCGGCGTTACGTAACACTGCTCCATTGACACAATGCTGATATGCTCAGGTCAACATTTTAATTGCACAACAGCATGCTCTTTGGAGCAGTCGCTTGCTTTAGCTCTTGTGTAAACTACCACAGATTATAACGGGTCAAAAGCCGCAGAATGATTTGTTTTTCATCAGCTCTCTTCGGTGGAGACCCACACACAGCCATCATCCCCCCATCTTAAAGTCCTTCCTGTGCAATTTGACTCCAGAGCGCAAGGACGAATGATCAGATTTAATTATGATTATCTGAGGTTTAGGTACTTTGTATTTTTGACTAGAAAGGGGGGGGGCACGCAGCGCCATTAACCCTTTGGTGCAAGCCGCGTGCTGTAGTCGACTCTGCCAGCAATTTGATTTAAAGGTCATTCTCTCCTATTGATCCGGTTTGGCGAGGGGGCGACGGAGTAGCGTAGGAATTGATCATCTAAAATAGAAGAGACGGTATTCGAGACTGTACAGAGTCCAGACCTCTACTGCATTTCAAATTGCTGAGAACGCCTCCCGCGTGGATCGTGTAAGTGCGCGCGCGCGTGAGACAGAGAGTGCAGACGTCTCTCGGAATAATGTGGTTTTTATTAAAATTACATTTCTTAGAATAATAAGGTCGACACGGCCGGAGCAGTGTGTGCAGGACGCGGGAGTGTGGGCGGGTTGAATAATGAGCAAAAAGAGGTTAAACCGCTGCGAACCTTAAGTCGTCTCGTGCTGCTGAAGCTGCGCTATCACAGCAGTGAGGGGGGGCTCCCTTTCTCACTGTAAACTCCACACTTGACTGTTCTGACCAGGGCATGCGGTGAGGTGAGCAACACGCCCGAGCCGGAGCATGGGTTTATTAGTCATTCTGTGGCGTGTTATGAAGGGCGAACTGTTAATGGGAGAAATGGTGTTGCATGGTGGAGATGGAGGGGGTTGCATGGCTGCATGGCGCAGCTCCAGAGATGGAAAGGAGAGGCCGGGGAATGGAAATCGATACAGATTCAGGGCTCGCCAGATCGGCCTTAACAATGTGGCGCAGACGCACTCTACACACACACACACACACACACACACACACACACAGGAGCAAAGAAGCGGGGAGGCGACACATATGCAGACTGTAGCTGCTGCTGGGATATTGTCCTGTGTTTTGCAGTCATGCCGGATGGTAGCAGGTGTTTCTGTTAAACGTCATTTCTACGATGAATTCCTTTATGAACTCGAATCATTTAAAGTTGCATTAACAGTCTGCCTCTCCTATTTGCAGATAATGATGCAAGGCGGGAGATGTCATTCCGTCTGGTCTGAGCTACACTGAACCCGGGGTTTAAACAAAATAGCCTCGAGGTATAACCTCAAGAAAATGGCTGTTGCTCTCCCACCAGAGGATTTCAAAGGCGATGCTTGTACATGCATGTCTCAGTACTTACAGCACACGTTGCTGTGCTTAACGAACAACGAGGCTCCGAAACCGCAGCTGCACTGTTTACTCCCCTATCTTCCCCTCACACATCAATTATTAAGGTACCGATCGATCATTTCGCAGGCTAACATCAAGCCATTTCTTCATGAGGAAAAAAAAACCCTGTTTTAGATTATTCCGCATCAGTCACGTCTTAATGCTCCATCCAATTAAACGCATTATCCCGGCTCAAATGTCCAGAAAAGAGCAACCGTCCTGGCTATTTTTTTCTTTTCAGGACGAGCAACACAGATCTATAGTTTGCATTGTGCGCCTCCCAAAAAGCTGGAGACGTGATGTAAGTGGAAGTCCCGGATTGCTTTGGTTCTGGACAGAAAAAAGCAGCATGGTGTGATTGACACGATTGTGGATTGTAATATTGATCGATGGGTGGAAGCTGTTGGATGAAAAAAATGGTGTTTAAGGCCTCTAAGATGCTATTAGCTATGTATTGGTCGAACTTCCACTCCGCCACATTGAACTGTCCTCCACACAGAGGCAAGGTCCTGCGGCTCTGGCTGGTTGGACGCACTGAGTTTCAGCACTCTGGACAGCGCCCAGAAAACGGACCTGCTGGGGAGTCACGCTCTGCCTCATCATACCTTCTTTGCACAGATCAATTCAAACCTTTGGGCTTCTCTGGGTAACATGGACAACAAGAAAAGCAGCCGGTATTATTTTGAAAATCATAGTTTGATTGATGAACCAAATAATATTTTAACCAAATATATTATTACTATATAATTCTGAAATTAATAAGCTCTGCCTAAAATGAACGGAATAGACTGAGGGCCAGGTAGCTGGTCAACTCAATAAAAAATGTTATGCTTTGCAGGGGGAAAGGGCGCCGCGTGTGTGTTGGGGGTGGGGGGTCTGGATGGGGATGGGGTGAGTATCGCTCCAGGATTAGGCCTGTGTAACTGCGTGTAGTCCATTGAAACGCGAATAAAGACCTCCCACCCTTATTCTCAACAATGTTTTTCTTCCGTGTCCGGTGGGTCTTGACCTGCAAACCCTGGCACGTGCTCTGGCCATTCACATGATAATCAACCGACTGCGCTTTTTTCCCTTTCGTTGGGGCAAGGACTTTGGCATGTCGTGGCATCTCGTCGCCATTAAGGGAAGAAAGAAAGCCTTGGAAGGAGCACCATGCAGTGTGTGCCTTCGCTGCCATTACTGAGCTTTTTGTTGTTCATTTTTGGTGATAGGATCTAGTCTCTGCGTTGCGATGCGTAGACGCCGCCCAGTGACCGTAGCAGCCAGACCTCAAGGCCAAATGAGTGACACACAACGCATCCAACGTGATTACAGAAAGGGGAATGGTGCGCCGTGGCGTTTTTCTTTCTTTCCTTTCATCACAGCTGTTCTCTTTCCCCCCTTACAGCTTCCGCCTCCCACTCGCTGCTCCAGGGGAGAGACCAATGGGAAAGAGTGCTGAGGCGGGATAATTGATAGATGCACTGGCTATCCTTATCGATCAGCTCTGTATTGACCCGACCAAATGCATTGAGATGGAGTGTGGAATTCAACACAGATGCAAAGACGAATTGTTTTCATCGTTAATGCGATCTTTAAATGTCTCCCAAACCTCCGTTTCGCCGGTGTCTTTCTTACTTGTGCCGCTTAGCAGCAAAGTTGCCTATTTATTTATGCAGTAGTCGGTTAATGAATGTGCCTAAAATGCTCAGAATATGCATAAAAGCTTCCACGTCCACTTGGACTCAGTGTTATCAGCGTGCGCAGGAAAAACACAATAGGTGGGAAAGCATGTGGGTATTTGCCCTCGTTGCATTAGGAGTTGCTAAGCGTGAAGGACACACTTTCCCCCCCAGACAGGCCTATCTCTACTCTGTTTTTCCTTTCAGGAGTGGATTGTCATGTGTGTGTGCAGACACTGGCATTTTCACATTAGCTAAGCAGGGCAGCTGCATTGATTTGTGTGCCTGTGATGAATTTGGAATAGTAATTTGAATTTATTGATTGATGTGGCTGAGCGAGTATGGCCCAGCCTCACTTTCAACATCACAACCCCCCAACTCCCACTTCCAACCCACATGCGCACCGAGGATAATGGTGATTTTAAATGCAATAAGTAAAATGTTGCGCCGTTCATTTACATACAAGTCATTTGTCATTTTGCTCATCTGGATTTTCCCTCGGACCTACAACGACAGCAGGCTTATGCACGTACGAATTGAAATCCGCTGTTCTTCAAGAGAAATATTTAATAGAAATAACAAAATGTATTTTAAAACAGAATCAAATCAGCGGTATGGAGACGCGTACGCGCGCACGTATCTGCTTCAGGCTGGCCTGAGCGTGCATGGCGACATTAAAATGCTATAGGTGTGCACTGAACAAGACTGTGCCACTCTGTGTCAATTGAATTGGGGGGGTTTTATCCTGATGCTGGGTGTAGAAGATATAAAACCCTACAGCCCAATTAGCTTTAACAGCAGTGGCACTTAAAGAGACAATTGTGGAGTGTTTAAATCTTTATTTACCAGAACCCCACTAAATGCGCAAAGGAACAATTTACATGTCATTAAGTGCTTTTCAATAGGGCATTGACTGGAACTAAAATATGCCACTATATCTGCTTAATTGAACTGTTCGCTGAAATACGACACAGAAGAACTGATTGACGTTTGGAAGCGCAGCAAATCTAAACGGGGCCTTTACACAAACATCGATGAGAGGGGGGACCTCTCACTCTCATCTCAGTTTGAACCCCATCGCGACTCTCCTTCTCATTTACGCCCTGATAATCTCATTGTAATTGTTAAAGGGCTTAGATAAGGAGGGGCGTGGCTTCAAATCACAGTGATTATTGTCTTTAATCTTTTCGCAGTAAAAATCTAAATCGGAACCATTCACAAAGGCAAATTGAAAGCTTGTGCCCTGGTTTGTCTCTCCCTGAGCAGAAGACATGCTCACAGTCCCCTATGTGTCCGTTTGAGCCAACACATATAATATCCCAAATCACAACAGTGTTTCTCAGCTGCAGATCGACTCAACAGGCCGTTAGACAACTTTGGGGACAAGACATCCCAGAGTGCGGTGGGGACAACAGCCAAGCCAGGAAAAGACGCATCTGTTTGTGTCTCTGTCTTTCAGATCCGAATCGATCATTTATCAGCGCGCTACTCTGAAAGGGGACACCTGGACCTGAAATATTGACCCACAGGAGGTCACGCTTCTCCCCTCTCTTAGGTCAGGCCTACGACACCTCTTGTTTGCAGCGACGCGCTTATTGGACAGGGGAACACTGTTTGGTTTGTTTGAAAAATAAGCGCACGTTTGAGTTGCGGTGGTCTCGACGCGTAGATTAGTTTTCCATGTAAAGTAGTCGCTACGAGATTTAATCAGTTCTATTTACGTTTCCTTTGTTTGGTCTGTGTGTGCGCGCGTGTGTTTGATTGTGTGTGTGTGTGTGTGTGTGTGTGTGTGTGTGTGTGTGTGAGTGAGTAAGAGCGTTACTGAAGAGACTGGAGATGAGACGGAGGATGAAGATGTATGTGTGCGTAATAATAAACGTGTCTGTGCAGACTGTTTGCACCAATTCTGCTGCCTTCTGTCTTTTGTTTATATCACCCCCGGTGTTGCACAGCGTCTGTTTATACTATCGCGGATTGTAGCATCAATCAAAATATAGATTTCCCCCAACATTTAACACCCCAACTGTCATGATGAAGTTTTACTCGATACAATCGACTAATAACTTCTAGTAATGTCTGTTTGAGCAGCTATTGACAGTCTCGCCACATTGACTTCTAATTGATCCCTCCACATCACTCAGATTGGGAACCGTCTCCTTACTCACCTGCAAGCCTGAGCGCTGACATCCGCTGGAACTCGGGCTCCTGGAGCCACTTCCACATCCTTCTGAACGTCTCCCGCCCAGACTTGAGTTTACTCCACGGTTTAGGATTCCGCAGCAGGTCAGACAGGGTTCCCTGGGACCGGCACAAGATCCTCTGAGCAAAGATGGCCTGTGGGATGCTGTAACGCTTGAGCTCTGCCGTTATTCGTTGTGCCACCTCCTTGGTGTTTATCTCCTCGACCTGCCCTGACCCAGATCCCTGTCCGCCTCCCACCACCGTCTGCCTATCCCGGTCTGACAACATGGACCCGTTTGCCTGAGAGTGCGGATGGCTGTGATGGTGTATGCCGTTCAAGGATGTCATGAGCCCGGCCCCGTGGCCCCCGAGACCCCGAGCTAGGTGCTCCTCGCCCCGGGACAGCATGGCTGCGTGGGACTCGAAGCCCCCCGAAGACAGCATCTTGTCATTGGAGAGGTGAGCTCCGGGGCCGTAGGCGCTGAGAGTCTGTTGGGAGCTGTGCAAAGACCCGAGGCCATTAGAGAGAGGGGAGAGAGGCTGCCCCATGCCGGACATGTCTTTGGGGTAGTGGCCGTAGAGGTTACTCATGGAGGCGAGGCTTCGGTCGTCCCTCATCAAGGTGAAGCTCCCGCTGACGTTCCCGGCTGCGAGTCGCTGGTGCGCTGGGTGATGGTGAGCATGCGGGTGCGGATGGTGAAATTTCTCCGAGACGGTGGATATGGGGGGCAGGTGCTGCAGCGGCGTCAGCGTTGTGTAGGTGCTGCTCAGGCTCATCCCGGAGTCGCACGACATGGTCATTGCCGGATGCAGGGGCCCAGACAAAGCGTGGTCCGTGCGGTAGTCCCCTGCTCCTTCCAGTATCGAGGCCATGCTGGACACCATGGCTGACCGTCCGTGCGACACCAAGTTCCGATGCGACGCCGACGACTGGCGCGCGTGTGGGGAGTTCATTAAGTCGCCCGGTTGGTGGGAGTGAGCTACACCGTGCAGATTTCCGATGTTTTCCATTGTAAGCTCCATCGTTGAAAGGATCTTTATTTCCACCCCTCTCGCCACTCACTCACTTCTCTCCCTCTCTCTCCCTCTCTCGCTGTCTCTCTATGTCGCACTCCTCTCCAATAAATTTTGAACGATTTCAAACCCAAGCCATTGATTGTAGTTGCCTCTCTGCAGTCAATCCAGCATGGTTTTAAAAGATCGGGTCCTGACCGCCACACAAACTGCGCCGCAAAAACCTCTCGCTCAGTGTGTGAAGGTATCTGCGCCTGCCTGGATTTCTTTCGCTGTAGAGCAACCTACTACTATACCCAAAGCGCTGCTCTGCTCTCTCTGTGTATATTGACGCGCCCGCGCTCATGTGAGGATGAGACCGAGGGCTGTGCGCATGTGCGCGCCCCCGTGGCGTATCCTCGCACTCGCGTACTCTGTCTGGGGCCAATCGGACGTCACTGCCCCCGTGTCATGGGTTGTTCATGTCGCAAACTGAGTCTGAAATCCCCGAAAAAGAAAAAAAAAAGATTGCATTAGACACCTGTCAAGATAAAAACACAGAACCTCTTTGCAGTGTGTGCAACGTTTGCACTCAGATGGATAAGAAGGACTCGCTCCTTGTTTTCTCTGATAAAACCGGTTGACGCGGCGCCGGCAACACGTGACGCCTCTTTTGAAGGTTAAATATTAATTGACATGTGTCACATCAGGCCACGAGTATAATAAGAAAATGCTCGCGTGGAAGAGGCGTTTTCTGTCTTTACTCACACACTCACAGACGTTCTTGGTGCCCACGGAAAAATACAAACTCTTTAAGAGTTAGACATGATTAGCACATCTTTAGGCTGCACGGGGGTGGCCTTTGACACGTTTGAATTTTATCCACTTTCCTAGATAAGCTTATTTTTTTCCCCAAAAATCAGAAAAGTAAAAGGTCAAATGTTTCTATTCAATATATTACCGTGAGACTTTCACTTAAAACTTTTTCTCACAAGTATTTTCTTTCTCCTTCAGCAAGTATTAGTGAATAAATATGTCTAGTTTCATTTCATCATAGCCTCTAGGCTTTGACCCCTTTTGCATTTTTGCTCCTCGGATTCGGGCCACGAAAATCAAACTCTCAAACACATCAACTCGCAAATACATTTTGAACGGCTTACAAACTTCTGCATACAACTTGCTGCTGGCTGACGTCAATCCGGGTCACCAATCCATCAATGTCAGAGTATGTATGGATCAGGAGATGCATCGACAGGTTGGCGTTCATTGCAGGAACCCGCAACATGGAGACGATCGAGGGACTGGATTCTGTAAAATGGCTAAAAAGATCATTCACGCATGTCTGGTGGAAACTGAGCATCGTCTAAAGCTTCACTATAGTTGGCAAAAAAAATACTTAAGACTGTAGAGGTTGTCTCCTGAACGAGTGGACGCGATATCACGAAGACCAGAACAATGTGGCGCACCCAGAGTTCCCATAGTGTGAACCCAGATGACACCACGACGTGTGATTCAGAGGATTGTGGTGCATGTAGGTGTCTTATAACATGTCACAGATGTCCCTTAATACCTGCCAGACGCAGTCCCACTACATCTGACTGTGATTTAGATGCGCCCAGACAACTTTAGCACCTCTGTGACGTGGATAGAAAGAAGGACACGTGGACAGATGATGCGTTATTGTCTGGATTTACGGTAAACTGTTGGAACAGTCCACTGTGATGTTGTTTGACGTTGGCGGTAGTCTGGTGTCGGCCTGTATGTACTCTGTAGGCCCATAGTTGCTGTGTGAACTGCGTGAACACCGTTACAAAGTGGGGAGCCGTGGCATTTACACCGATGTTATGTAAAATGAGGCCATTAGGATTTCGACTCGCTGCTGGAAAAAAAAATAGTCCAACAATCCAGGAAGTGGCATCACTAATCATTTGCAAATTGCTTAAAATAATTTCCCTGATCAGTGTTTACCAACAGTTAGGTCACCGCCATCCATTATTTTCCTGATGAATTGTGATATCAGTGGCCTTGGCACACAGCTCCTCTCCCCCAAATAATGACCCTTAAAAACTGTGTCTTTGCCGGCTGCCAACGGGGGATGGTGGCTTTTTGGCTTGTGCCATCAGGAGAACAGCAGTGTCCGCTTGGGTTAATGTCCCTGTATTGATCCCAGCAAACCACTGCTATCGAAAATGAATTACTGAAGCCCGCACAGCAGCGAATCCGTCATCTGTGCTCAGCCAGCCGGCCACAGCAACTTATTGGTCGCGGTGGTGATGGATGTTAACTTTCATTGCTGGCTCTTTGCTCCTAATTCACCAGGGTTTACAACCCAAAACAACGTGCTTGAAACTTTAATGCTTTCACCAGGAACTTGTAAACTTCATATTAGAACCCCGTTTTTTTCTCTGTTGAAATATTCAGTTCATATTGAGCTCCAGGACGGTCTGCGAGCTCGTTTTGACTCTCCGACGATCAAAAAGAGCTGAAACAGCGGGGTCAGCGCGCGTACTTTACTCTGCAATCATTGTTGTTATCGTTTCTTTTATGCGTCTTGGTCAAGTTGTTCATAAACAAGCCAAAACAAAACTTGAATGAGAAGTAAACCAGTGTTTTTCTTCTCAAAAGCAAGATCCATGCATCCGCCTAGAGCTCAGTTTTAATTTGTATTTTAATGTACTGTTTTCGAATATTTTTATAAGCATGTCCTATGGCAAATACAATATGAAATATTAACTGTGTCGATATCTGCGGTGTGACTGGGGCGATGCCGCAGAGACCCGGTGATTTATTTCATATTAATAACAGTGGGCGAGGCGGTGGCCTGAGCTCCACGTTGGCATACACTTTACACACACACACACACACACACACACACACACACGCACGCGCGCGCGGCAGTGATTGTGCAGCATTATTTTTGTGTTCTCTAATTCATTTATTAATAATATAGGATCTGTTTTTTTTCTAGCGGTTATTAATTGCTGCTTAAACAGGCTTTTAGTAGTATGCTCAGTAGTTTGTGCCTCAGCTCACCACTGAAGTCCTCCACGAGGCTCAGAGCGTTTTGTTTTTATCTTTAAGCACTGCTGTCATTCACTGATCAACTAATCAATCCTGAACCCGGAGCGTCGCTCGATGCATTTCTGAAGGATCAATGGGAGCAAAAATGCATTCTGCTAAAATGGTTTAAGTTATGTCTATCCTGTTATGTGTTTGACCTGTGTCAACAGACAGTTTCATTACAGGAAACGAGCACTCAAGTGAAAAGTTGAAGCTGAGCTTTTCATTTGGCTGAGTGCTGTTGACCGCAGGCTCTCATTACAGTCATTAGTATCATTATCATTATTTTACTAGTATTTACACAGTTACATTTGGCACTGCTAACATTTAAAAACTATTTACTGTGCTTCCTTTTTTTCACACGGGAGCATCTTTCCGAGGATCAGGCGCCCAAAATCCATTTTCAGCGTCCTTCTTCTTATTTGACCACATTTATATGAAACACTGTGTGTTAATGAGAGATGTTTCTACCGGGCCAGCTCTCCCACAAGGTTGTCTATTTTCCCAGGAATCACTCGATAGAGACAGACTAATCTTTTCATGGCTTCTTGAATGACTCCGTGGCTGATGCATCACACTTAATGTATTCTAAAGTATATTTACTTGAATCTGGCTATTGGCAAAAGTTAAGTAGCAGTGTTTAGTAATGTCGCATTGATCAGGCCTCTGAGCAATTCAGCGGGACGGGGCGGTGTTGCTCTCATGATAACCCCGCACCCCACCCGAACACACACGGACGTGGTCTACGTCTGTTTGCCCACGGCTCTACTTTAAGGAACTCTGTGCGTGAGAGCGAAATGTACCACCCATAACATCATATACTGAAAATTAGATGTGTAGAATATCTTTCACAATTCTAACAAAAAGTTGAAGTTATGAAGATTTAAGTTACACTTTAAGTAGTCTTGTTGCAAAGATTCAAATAGTTTTTCTGTTTTGAAAAGATGATCAAAATCCCTCTCTGCTTCTTTCACAGGACTTTAAACTTTGCGGTTTGCCTTCAAACATTTCCTCCAAAGTTTCAATAGGCTACAGGCCAAATCGATGGCAACTTGCATTTTGAATGGTATGTGTTTGTCCTGTTAAATCTTTAAACAGCAGCGTACTGTTAAACACTTTGTTTCATAAAGCCCGAGCTGTGTAGCCGAAATTAAAAGGCGCACAAAAAGCACACTGAATTGCTGTTTGTAAAGCGTTTGCATGAAGTTTGTTAAGGAATTAGTGTGTTGCCATAGATTATTATTTAGGTACATTTGCATTTGAAAGCGCCCAGCAATAGAGGACCCTAGTGATCAATAGCCCTGGTGCCATATCGATCTATCCGCAGTCTGATCGATTGGCAGAACGAATTGGGCTCACATCTCTTCTGTGCTCTTGGTTTCACCCAGAATGAAAGTGAACTTACTTATACACGCGTTAATACAGGAAGTCCGTGCGTGTATTAGCTGTAAAAATATTTAGAACAACAGGTGCTGAAGGAGGCCTGACATGCCCTGCAGCAGGCCAATTCACTGTCAAGACCACAAGAGAGGAGATTGTCTGAGTGGTGTATTTTACATGTTGCATATTATAAGAACAAAAAAGAATCAAAAGGAGAATGTATTTGTTGCTGAAAGAAAAAAAAGGAAAATAGAGATGGGGGTGTTTTTGTTACCATTTAATAAGTGTGTTTAACAGATCCCGTTTTCTTCTGTCAGTGTTTTCCATCAAGAAAATATTTAAAACAATAAGAATTTAAAAAATGTAATTTTGTCATAAAGGTCATTGTGACCACGCAGATTTATTTGGATTCTGACAATCTGTTGGTGAAATAACCATCACTCAGGTGTGTTCCCATGATCGTCACTGCAATCAATAGAGCTACTAATCACAAACACACCCAATAGACGATCGATCCGATCGGGCTGGATTACTAAATGTTACACGGATTAACTTTGCTTTTTGCGGTTCCTCTCGGACACTTTTCAGCTGGAAAGGCCTAATGACACTGCTGCATGTGTGTGTTGTGCTTTAGAAGCACAAGACAAATAGAAACAACACGAATAATACCTGAGAACGAGGTCTGTATAGTTTTTTTTATTATTATTTTAGTCTCTGCACTTGTCAGCATTAAAACACAAATATTACAATAATATAATCTACAGTCAGTTTAAGTCGTTTTCTGGATATTTTAATGACTACAATAAAATATACAAAATAAACACACACACACACACACACACACAGTCCTTATCGCACTGTACTAATCTACCAACACAAACCAAAATTATTTTGGAGGCTTTTAATAATGCTAGAGTGTATGTATGTTCCTTTTGTGTGTCTTTTTTCTTATTTAAACCACAATTAGTATATTTAGATATCTCGAGCTTTATAGTCACTATTGCTGGAACAATATATTTTAATTTATTGCAGACAGAAGTTGTTTCAGAACAATGTGTAAATATATACATATATATATGTATGTAGATACTACGAGAGAGACACATAACGTACATGTTTGACAGAACCTCGCTTTTTAAAATCAATACTATAACTGTCTTAATTTATTTTTTAATGTTTTATCTTCTGTTTACAATCTCAGTGTTTGACTGACGGCATAAGTTCAGTGGAACATAACTGCTGCTGCTGTGTGTGTGTGTGTGTGTGTGTGTGTGTGTGTGTGGGAGAGAGAGAGAGAGGGAACACACACACACTCTCACACAGAACATACACATACATTCAGTTTCTCTCTCACACGCACACACACACACCCCT
>JAUMHF010000019.1:7467702-7485020 GCA_032359275.1 Microctenopoma steveboyesi | reverse complement strand
TGGAAGCATTTTTTGGTAGGTTACTCAACTCAACTACAGGCAATGGAAAACAGTTAGAACACTAGTCTGTAAACACCCCTGAGAGGAAGGAACCTATACCTCAGTAAAAATCCAGCTGTAAATAATGTATTGAATGCAAACTTAAGGTCCATTGGGAGATACGGATGGCCTCATTACTCTTTTAGTTAGCTGGTCTTTTACATAGTCCACATGGCTCTCAACAATCGACTCCAGATGCTCCCTTTCTCACTTTTGATTTAAAGACGCTTTTACCTGCGGCTCTTGTTATGGATATACTGTGGGTATTGTTTTTTATTTTCTGCATATGGCCCTAAGGTTTGCAGGCTCTTAACTCATGCACCCACCCACATGCTCTGTGCCCGGTAAGGTTAGTATGTGCATATGTGTTTGTGTGTTATCTGTGCCTGTAGTTGAGGTGAATATGTGGCGTAGGCCCTGTCCTGGATGCATTGATCGAAGCAGGATGTCAAACATTTTAACGCCGATGTTGCCCTTGTTATTGCCTCGTGCAGCCAGGTTGTTAATGCATTAAAAATCGTTTGCGCCTATCTTTCCAAACTTATCTCACCCTACTGCCCTGAGCAACACAAGAATACCCCTCTATTGTAACATACACACCACCCCTGCCCCCCTTCCTCCACTCTCTGTTTCTAACCATGTCCTTCCATCCTCTGTCTCAATCAATCTTTACGACACCCGGTTGCATCTCTCTAATGTTTCCGGACTTGACTGTATCCCCGTTCAAAAATTCTTAATTAAGCCTGTTCTGTATGTTTACCGTTGGGCAAATTACAATCTGACGGGGCTAATAAAATAACATTGGCTGGAGAAGGCCAAGAGGAGCATGTGCTATGACCCTTACCTCTTTCACCTGTCTCTATATCCACCTCAGCTTATCTCCCTCCATCCCCACCTCTTCGTATCTGCCTATTTTCTACTTCACATGTTTTGAGGATGAAAGGGAGGGGATGGGTGAGAGAAGCAGTGGTTTTGGCACCAGTTGGTGAGGGTCTTTAATCCATCGCTGTCAACCTTACTACAATCTGTTTTAAATACTCACATGTCATTATGCTGACATATCTTGGTAATACCATTCAACCTACTTCTTGCTTCTCACCTCTGATTATTAAGATTCATGAACCCGCCTGCCGGCATGTCAACTCTTACAGATATGAGTTATATATCTATGTTCACATCAGCATCTTTCTTCATTTAGGTATTGACTCAGACACTGTTCTCACATTCTGCAATCTATAGCCCACACACCATGTGTATTATGTCTCTATTTCTGTACAGTTTTGTCTGGCCCCTTGAGAACTGCCATTTGCTTTATGCTAAAGCATGATGGAGAGAGAGGCCATGTCATCAGAATCTGTTCAGCTGCTTGTCTTACTGTTGAACACTAGGTAGCAAGAAAAAAAACATCTAAACCCAACAGTGCCCAAAAAATGACCTTAGTTTTTGTAATATGCACTCGTACAGTATGTAGAAGCACATGAGTGATGCAGGAAACTTAAATGTTGCGAGACGCAGGGAAAGGCAAAGACTGATTCCCTGAAGTGTCATGCTCCAGGTAGCTATTCAATCAGTTGAATTTCGTAGCTTTGATCTCGTAGAAAAAGCTTTTCTGATCCAGTTCCACCAGTTTATGCATCGATCTTTTGCCATTATTTAAAGGAAGAAACTGTTTTACAAGATGTTAACTGTGAAATTGTGAAACGACGAAGAATTACTGTTGTGCACACCTTCAACAAAATGAGGATTATAGACTGTGACACACATCGTGCTCAGTCAGTGAGTGCGCCTCCATTGGAAACTGCTAAATTGTTCACAATATACACACAAGTGTCGTGTTCATGTTGACAGTTGCATGGCTAGAAACCCTGACAGAAGCACTATTTTAGTGCATGTGCAATGTATGTCAGTGTGTGCATCCTGCTGTTTGTATGTTGTGCTACACCACCTGACAGGCACAAAGCCCTGTGGGATGGCACTGTTGTATCTTACACTTGGCTGAACATATACAGCACATCAGAGGTGTAACAAATCCATTCCTGACTGCCAGAACCTTTCAGAGAGTTTCTGTGCCTGTGAACAACATCTTCAGGTTTCCACACCTCAGAGCTGATGTGTGCCTAAAACACAGACACACACAGATTAAAAGTAGCCTCACACAGAAGTGTGTGGCTATGACAAAGAGACCGGGATTCGAAGAATCAGCACGGTGTACCTGTGTCTGCAAGGAGTGCGTGTTTCTGTGTGATGCGTCTTTGTCTCAGTGGCGTCTTTAGAGTGGTTAATGAGAGAAGAGGTTGAGGAGAGTGTCAGAGTGTAAGGCTGGCTTCGGTGAAGAGTCTTCAAGCCCTCTCTCTTTCTGTGTTGACACCTCTTAACCTCAGTCTATCATCTCTCTCACTCACACACTCCACTTCTATTGACACTTGCTACCCTGCAGCTCTCCAAAGACTTGAGGAGAATCCACTACTGTGATTGTCCATGTAAGGGGAGCCTTGGAGTCTGCAGAGAAGAAAGGATTATATAATGCACTGACATACATAACAAGAAGTGATTGGATTTAGAGATTGTTTGGTTTCTGTTCTTGACATTTCTGGATGGATAAAAGGGAAGAATTACAGAGAGAATGATAGATCGACAAATTGAACCAGTCTGACAGCCCTTGACAGAAAATGCGGAATCCTCACATGTTTCACTTTGTAAATTAATCTCTTTGTCTCCTCACACCACAAAGTTTACAGGATCTTTGTTCACCACTGTCACTGGCTAGCGTAAGTGGGGTCAGGAGCTCAGGGTCAACTGTGAAGAGGTCAGAGGCCATAGAGCAGGGGGTCTTGTTAAAATACCTTTTAGCCTCCTTCAGGGATATTACGTAATGGCTCTGGGAATAGGTCAGGCTGCAGGTTGACTGTTTTGTGGTGGAGAATGGATGATATATGTGTTTTATACCAGATGTATATTCATTACCCTTTTTAAAAAATCAGGATTCAAAGTAAGTTCTGAGAGGTCAAGAGGGGTCACACAAGAGGTCACTTTGTGTTTTTCTGATGTATCATTGTTATGGAGGATGCATCTTTCAGGAAACAACCATCTTATGTAACACCTCTGAGGGCTTTTCTTTGAGTTAGTAATTAAAATCTTCAAAAGCATAGCATGTGCTTTCCTCTCGGATCGTAGCAAAGGCTAACTTGGAGTGGTTAGGGGAAAACTAGGTTGGGCTAATCAATATATTGGAGACATTTGAGTATCAATACAATGAGGGCACTGTCTTCAATCTTAATTTTTAATATGGTGATAATAAGTATATTAATTTTCATAACTTCCATTCGATAATCTTGAAATATGAGCGATGGTGGCCCATTTTTGTGCAGTGAATGTGCATCTCTCATCTCTGCTTTGCCATTGTTCACTCCTGAGCCATTTCTCTAATTCCTCATTTTGTCTCTCCCTCATTTCTTCCCTTCACACTATTTTACTGTAAAATTCGTCTTTATTCCTCGCTTCAGCAACTGTGTGCGCTACCTTTTTTCAGTCCAGAACTGTTGAATTAATACATTGATATTGATGAGCTATCAGCTGGGGGATAAATTATTTGGGAACAGAAGGCTAGGGTCACAGGACATTTTACAGCCACGATTCGGTAATTATTCCTCAAAAGAAGAAGTATGGTGTGGTGCCTTGCTCTCCCCTCCGCAGATATGAGCAAACATGCACACACACACTTCACATGAAGACCTGTAAATATCTTCATACACAGTGTATTGCTTGGGCCATAGGAAAACTGATGACTACTGATGATATCATAACCATACCTATCATGATACGGGATGTTAGCCTGTTGGAAATGATCACTTAATTTTACACCAAACTTGGGGAAACAGCTGTGTGTTGAATTTAGATTTTACAGTACTGAGTCTTGCTTTGCCCTGAATGCAGAATAGGCAACCTGCAAACGTTGTGTAAAACGGTACGATTAACCACCTGCAGCTGAGGTTCCTCCCTCTGTATCAAATGTTACAGAGAGGTGCAAACTAGGAGAGGGGTGGTGAGCACTGCAGATGAAGGGGGCAGCAGGCATGTCAGTGCCAGTCGTGGAAGTGCTCTTGTTGCCCCCCGGCCAACACTGACCTTTTGACCCTGGCCACGGCCTAAATGTCAGAGGTCACCAACCAGGGTCAGTGGGGGTCACTGCAAGATCGCGGCCAGGGATGGATCACCATGGCAACACTGCAGAGTAAAGGAGAAGGAGAAGGAAAGGGGGATGCTTTGCATTCTGTATAGTAAAATCGTGCACACAGAATCACTGGGGTGAGCATCGCATGTGCACTTTCTCACTGGGAGTCAAGTTCCCCCCAGTTGGTTTCTCCTGAAGGAACACACAGCTGGGCAAAACCCTAGGAAGGTTGGCATGAACACTGAGCCACACACTGCACACACTGCTTCCACATCCCGCTACAGAGGTGGACATATTATACCTACAACTCTGTGCCTCTCAAAACGCTGTCAAAATGTCAATGTGGATCACAAAGACTAACATAATTAAATGTGATTGATGCTTCTAACTCACAGGGTGGATCCCGTCTTACTTAACAAGAATAACTGAAAAGGCGGTATTGGTTAAATAAAAAAAGAAGAAAATGCGCATGAACATATGCGCTGGAAATATTTGTTTGCACCTGGCGTCATCTAGTGGTGGAATCAGACCTCTTATTGGGTGATCCTTCCTCAGTGGCAAAAGAGGGGGAAAAAAACCCACTAGTCTGCTTTTGTCTCCGGGGATCTCCGGTCGATGCCTCGTCCCACCATATGTCTGATCGCAGCTGCCAATCAACAGGTCAACGTGACCCCGGGGAGGCAGACACTGGTGGGGAGAGATCAAACAGCGGACCTCGGGGATGACAGATGCAGATGAAAAAAAGGCAATAAAACATTGCTTCAAAGATGGCAACGGTGCACTGGGAGGCAAATTATTGTTAACAGTAATCTGCAGGATAGCGCCTCGTATTCTGATCGATTGACTATTATGGAGCCTTTGAAGCCGAGGTAACGCCAGGCTATTGTTCATAGTGGGACACGACCAGAAAATAGCAGCTGGTTTTGGTTTAACTATAGCGCTTCCTAAGCCTTAAATGCTGCTTACTTCTATGCAATCACGCTTTCTAATAGACTCGCAATTTGAACTCCTCCAGGCTTTGTGGGACTGCGGAGACCTTTTTAACATTCTGCTGCAGTCACACCACGACGACATGTATATAAGACAAGAAAGAAATAGGTGAATACAGTCAAACAAGTAGCAAATATGTAGTCTGGTAAAAAACTTTTCACTTTACACGTATGTCATTCGTGGATGTCTATTTCTCAGTTAAAGACAAGTGAATAAAGATAAAGATAAAATTTGTTATTCCCAAGCCAGTCTATTATAAAATACAATTCAGCAGCTCTGGTCTGAAGTCAGGTAGATCAGCTAAACACCAAATACAACACCAGTAAACTGGAAAGAAATTGGAAGGCATGAAAAAGAAATTCCTTTCCTTATTTATACCAGATTTAAAAAAATGTCTCATATCTCACATTTAAATTAGTCTGTAATTATAATGTTATTGTTTTTTTCTCATGAAAAAGGCAATTTCAATTTTCTATATATATCCGTAATATAGATTTATAGTGTGCCTGTGTAACTTTTTGCCGAACAGTAGTAACAGGTTAGAGTTTCATGATTACTTTTTTCTATATTGTACTTTGATTGCAGTTAAGATGTACAATAACTTAACTTACTAAAAGCAAGTGGGATAAGAGCAGGAGACAATACAAATATCACTTATTACTGTTCCATTGAGGTAAAGCAGCTGAAACTACGACTGTAACACAATAAAACATAGTTTAACAATATCCATCCATCCTTTATCTTCTGCATATCCACAGTCGGGTCACTGTGTTTACTGTACAAAATAATTTTAAACAAAGTAAACAATGCCGCTACGGTATAACTTAACACTGCAAATAGCCATCCTGAGCTACTGGTCATACCAGACCAGCTGAAGAAATACCAGAAATAACAAAGTATTATGTGATACTGTGTGTTCTTATAGAAAACATTACATCTTTCAAATGTTATATAGTTTTCCTTAAACGTTTTTTTTAATATATATAATTATAAAGGTTTTTATTTCAAGTCATTACTGCAATGTGTGTAGGTGTACTGTAGCCATACCAGTGTCGCTGAGGAAATGAAGACAGAGATACTATAGATTATCACAATACGGTAATAAATGAACAACATTTCATTTTTCAAACATTCTGTTCATTTAAAACATCTCCACTGTGCTACTAATGTACAGACGCCACAACCTGTGCTAAATGAATGAAAAAAGCTTTTTTTTCTCGCTGTGTATCTGTTTGATCAATTTACACAAACAGGTTCCGGCTTCTTCCTACATGTGGTGTGGACAGTTGTATGTCCAATCTATTGTCAAATCAATGAGATACATGTAAACTAACGGGAATCAGCTTTGGAATGCTGCTGTAAATGCATTGTATTAAAACACGGCCATAATGTTTCATCGCCCATCTCAGCAGGACTGATCTTCTTACCTCACTCTCTGCTAATCAGGAGCAAATCTTTTTGCCTTAATCTACGGCCCCCCTGCACCCCCCTGTACTCATTAGAGCCATCTCATTAGATTAACAAAATGACATGCACAAATGAACACACACACACACACACACACACACACACATACACACAGCTCATGACCTCAATCTCATTCTCCCAAAAAGATAGTTAATTAAAAACATCAAAATATGTTAATTATCTCAACTTTTTAAAAAACAGCACAAATACTAGATGTTTAAAAAAAGCTTCACTGTTTTTTTTTTTTTATAAATGTGTTTCCTGTACGCACAGTGTGTTCGTTTCTAAATGTTTCAGGAGTTTCACATGTATTTGTATGCCCGTGTGTACAGCAAACATATGCAACCAAATTAAAGCTCTAAAGCTGGTGAATTGAAGAGGATTTGATACAGAAAGCAATTCATGGGAATTAAGCAAATTAGGTCTCCAATTAGCTGCTGACATTGAATTGGAAGACTCACAAACAAAAATTAATTAGACGGATTTGTCATTGTTCTAACGAGCATCGCCCCAAAACTCGGTTGTTTTTTTGTTTTTTTTTTAAGCTTTGTCCCCTTGACATATTGTTTGTCTACTCAGAATCTAATTTCACATCAAATATTGCCTTATTCAAATATTCAATTATTTGCAAATAAGAAGCTGAGGAGACCTGAGACAAAACAAACTTCACAAAAGTCAATGTATGACCTAATCCTCTTAGGCCGGAGCACTGGAAATGTAAATGCCAACCTTTGCAAGTCAGAGAGGAATTTCACTATTGATGTGAGAGTCGGAGAGGTAAAATTGACTTGATTCTTACTATACTAAACTATTACTCATCTTATAGCTGAAGTGCTCCTGTTATAAAGACAGATTCACTGTTCTTCAGGGGTCCCCTTAAAATATTATGTTAGTTCATCTATATTGTATTAATTTATACCATAACTTTGTATTAAATGTAAACTTAGGTCTGTAATTTTTTACCTGCCTTAGATTTCTACCCTGACGGCTTTATTGATACAAACCGGAGAATACGCAGCACCGAGAAAGCCCCCTGTGCACCTCTACCCACCCACCTCTCTCCAATAAATCTGCATCCCCTCCCTCTCTCCGTGCCTCCTTCCCTTTCCTCTGCTTCCTTCATCCCTGACCTCCCATGGTCCCCATCTTTTTGCAGCAGCGGTTACGGATTACAGTGTGTGATAAGCTTCCTATTTCTTGAAACTATTTGGGATTGCACAGATTATCTGGACTCACATCCTTGGGAGTCGGCTTTGGAAAGCCCAATTTTAGTCTCTTAAGGCCGAAGATTTTGCATCCCGACAGCTTTGACTAATTAGCATCTAACACCGGGTGGTATTTTAGCAATGGGCTCACTTTTAGCAAAATCTGCACACACAGAGAAGTGCACACACACACACACACACACACACACAAACACACACACAAGTGAAGCTGATAAAAGCACCACAATATGTTAAATTCAATGATTTAATGGAATTATAACAAAACACTGTTTTTGTCATTCTAAAAACAGTCAGAATACAAATAAAAAGAGTGCAGTCATTTTGAATGTCCTACTTTAACAAAGCTGAGTACAATGTAATATTGTCCAACTTCATGTTAACATTACCTAATGACATTATAAAATATGGCTCTAAAATGTCTCTTTTACAAAAAAGATAAATATCTCAAAAATACAAACTATTCCCTCTCAGGGTACAGAGGCATGTAGGCCCAGGTGGAGCCCCATTTGTGGGTGCACACTGGACCATGGCCAGTACAGTCTCGGTGTCAGGCAGGACAGAGGGAATGGTGGGGTCTGTGGACAGCACCAACAGGACGTTCTGTGGGGGCCAGCGAGAGGAGGGTGATAGGGGGAACTCAGAGAGGAAAGGGGGAGCTGCCCTGCCACCCTGCGGATCCTCCGTCGTGCCCTTCTACAGTGGTAGTCTCCATTAGAAAAGTCCTGATAGTTTGATGGGTGAATTGCCCAGAAGTGGCCTTTACCGTTGTCACTGCGGCCGGCTTTGACGAAACAATCGTTGAGGGACAAGTTGTGGCGTACACTGTTCCTCCAGTTTTTATCCTGAGGGAGCAAGAAAAGAATAGATGTTCATGTTTATGCCCAAAACATAACCTGAAGCAAACAAGAGTTAAAACGACTGGTGCCCCTAATCGGAAATGAACATAGGTTGCTGGTAAGTATTACTGATCCTCCTTAGGATGTCACCTTGTTCTGCTGGCAGGGTGTGAGATGGCGTGTCAAGACTGTATATGATCGCAGTAAGACACAACACCCTCAGTTACCTTTTCAGCACATCAAACCAGTGATCAACTTTAATCCACTAGGCTTCGTCCAATCTGTTGTTGCACCTGGTAAAGGCAGAGGCAGTTTGCAACCTAGCAACAGGATTACTTTATTTACGAATTCGCCAACAAGAAGATCATCTAATGTCCCCTTTGAGCACCTAATTGCCTGACGACTCAGACAGATTACCTGTGCCAAGTAGGTCGCCTCACTTGTGAAAATGGCTGCCACGTTATTCGTCAGCTAAACGAAACACAGTGGGAACTTTGCGCGAACGCGCTTTCTCGTTGTGTGCCTCATCACTGTTTTCCTGCCACAGATAATTATCACCTGTACTGTAGTTTTTACAGCACAGAATCGCCTATTTGCTAAATTCCTCTGTTACTACGACAGTTGAATTCTGCTTGTTGGGTAAATGTGAAGACACAAACAACAGACACGAACATACCTGACGCTTGAAGTATGGGTAGTTATCCATGATCCACTGGTAGATGTCACATAACAGCAGCTTCTTCTGCTCAGACGCCAGAATTGCCTTAGATATAAGTGCAATGTATGACTGGTTGGGTTTGTCCGCCGACTTCTCTGGACTACTGCTGGAGGACATGGTGGTGGTCACTTCCCCCTCCCTCTCGTCTCGTTGCTCTTCATCCCCCTCCTCTTCTTTGACTTTCTTTTCTTTAGTATCTATCTCTGACCTGTGTCGCTGCTTCTCCTGTGTCTCAGAGCAAATTCTCACCTCTTCAGGTTTAGGTTTCTGATGATTTAACGTGTTGTTCAATGTCTCCTCTGCTGTTTGGCTTCCAGTTTCTTCTCCTTTAAGACCTCTGTCTCCTTTATTGAACAGAAGGTAGTCAATAGTAAAGCTTAGTCCCAGTCTTTCTCTTGTGCCAGAGCGGCTGCTTCTATCCTCCATTGTCATCTCTAAATTAAGATTTCTTACACTCATTACAGGCATTTGAGTCACCTGACTAATTTAAAAGTGCTTTTCCCAAAAGTCCTCTCAGAATTGTATTTTACAGCATGTCTATTTCCCTGCAGAATTAGGACCTTCATAACATCTTCAGAAACATGAACGCGGCAGTGCTCCTCGTGTCTATCGGTCTTACTGTTGACAAGCTTGCAGATAAAGATGAGCCTCTCAACTGTTGTTAACCTTGACGCGCTCACGAGTGACACAATCTCAACCCGTGGAAATGACGTCAGTCCATAAGACTAAATGCGGATACTTTGGCAATTACGTTTTATTAAGCAATTTTGCCTCTCTGATCAAGCTGAAAATCAAACCCTCCCTGTGAATATCGAACAGCCTTTTTCTCCTCGATCAAAGAGCTGCACTACACAGTGGTGAGGGTGTCTCTATTTATACGACGGTGAATTTATCCCTCACAGAAAGGGGCAAAGAAGGCACAGAGGAGGTCCAAGTAGGGGGTCTCAATTCCGGCGGATTATTTTTATTAACCTAAGCAAATCTTTGTAATTATGGGAGATTAAACACTCAAGATTTAGTAAGACATGGTGTGCAGGATGCTGTAGAATCATAGGCCTTTTAGATGCCAGTGTTATCCTGTTAAAGTTGTTTTGTCCATGGGGATGCTGTCCAAAGAATTACTTTAGTTGCCGTAGAGGAGTAATTAATGGGTCAAGATCAGCGTTCAGCGATAAAAAATATTTAGCTGAATCTCAATTTTTAGAAATAACATTCATTGTCACAAGGCAACAGAAAAAAGATTAATTTGATGAATTACCTGCTAACATATTTTTTTACAGTTGTGTCCTTGCAGAATTGCAAAAATACGTTAAATCTATCTCAGAAATAAAAAATCTGTACTACCGCATAATACATATTGTGTATGAACATTGTACTACTTATTGCATGGTACTCTTTAACAATGGAACAATTACTTTATTTCTTTTACTGTGTGAATTTTACTTATTCTAGTGATGTTTTAATCTCCATGATGAATAACATTTGTTTCTCTGATGACATACAGCAGTCATGTTTACGGTGTTTTTATTATCATAAAAAAGTCAAAATTGAACATCTTGAAAATTACACAGATTTTATTTTTACATGTGGGTAACATAATTTTTTATGATAAAGAAAAACTTAGGGCCTTAAAGTGATTTTGTGAAGCTGGATCACACTTACAGTCAAATTACAGTTTAATCCAAAATGCTATTATCATGACTCAAGTGTTACATTAAACAGAAACATTATAAAGGCCAATAAATTCATATTAAATTCTTACAATGTCTGTTCTCTGAAATTGAAATTCAGAAATTAATAAAAATCTATTTTTGTAGCATCTATGTGCAAATATTTAGATTAAGTTGTTGTAGTAACTGGAGTGAAAAAATTAAATAAAGTGATACATTTATCTGCCCATTTTTTAATAGAAATGAACCTAAATCATTCCATATGAAACAATTTAGATAGCCCTGTTTGTAAATGACCTCACAATCTTGTGTAACATGTTTAGGTTTATTTCTTCGCTAACTTTATTTATGTGCTTTTATTTTGTAATTGTGTGTGGAGCGGATGTTTTATTTTGAAGGAACGGAAAAAACTGACGGCAGTAACGGAACTTGACGGAGAAAGGTTTAACGGTAAAAGACGAAAGGGAACAAAAACAGAGATAAAATGAAAGGAAATTAATGTGTAAAGACGGTTTATGTTTCTTAATGTATGTTTAGCTCCTGTCGATAGTGGACACAAGGTTTGTTGCTATTTTTCTGTGCTTATTTAAGTTATCTAAACTGTCGTTATACCTAGCTTGTTAATTTGTACTTTATTTGTTTTCCTTTTAGCTCTTACGTTGGTTGGTTGGTTTAAAGAATGAGTCGAATGAAACAATAAAACACATCAGACCATCAGTAAAGCTGTTTTTAATCGACGGGACGCTACACTGTTCGTTTTACAGAAGGAATGAATTTAATGAGTCGGGTCAAATCCAGGACGATGTTGCCCTCTTCTGTTAAAATTGTGAAATATTAAATATATGCACAACACAGATCACTATGCTGCATCATCTAAAAGAGGACATATTTGTTTTATAATTAACTCTGTTAGTTCAAGTGTAGTCATGTTATGTCAATTATAAATGTAAACTATATTAGAATTGTTTAAAAAAATGTTGTATTGTTGAAACAAACCAAGCTGTGATTTAAGTAGGCATTTGTAAACTAAATGTATTTGTATTAAGATGCAGTCATTCTTATAGTTTACATAGGCCTATTTTATTTATGAATTATTATCACAGATTATTCAATTACTTGTTTAGCAGCCAGTTGTCCCTTTAAAGAGCCAGTGTTTTGATTTACGTTTAATATCTAGAATAGGGCAAAACAAAACAAACTTTGTAATAAATTTTAATGTAATTCCTTCCTCTGACTTCAACGTTTCTTTTAGTCTAATGTTTGCTACATATAAAACGCATTTGGAAAAGAAGGGATGGATCATGGAGGGGTGGATTGGAAATTCTGCTTAACATAGTTATTTACATATTTCTGAAAGTGTAATAAAACATAGTGCTAGTATTACAAACGGTGTTTGGATATTCTATACGTTCACGCGTTTGTGTCTCTGGTTAATTTGTTATTTAAGATTCAATTATGATCATACCTTAGACAAAGCATTAACTCCAAATCTCGCGGCTGAAAGTAGAACCTGAAATGGAGTAATTAGCTCGGACGGGACATGAACTGACCATGCGACCGGATCCATTTAACAGCTTGTGTTTTACATCCACGTTGAATTTAAACAGATTTGAAGACAAGCTTTCACAATATCACAATACTATAAAACTGGATCGTCATGGATAACAAATTACCTCGACATGTCGCATTATTAGTAGATACTGAGGCCTATTTTAGAAACGAGACCTGCCTCTTAGTGTTTTTAAAAAGTTGTACTGTAACTTTAAAACACAATGCTCCCGCCCATTTGTATGGAGTGTCGTTGGCGCTGTGTACGCCATGGTTGTGATTGGCTTAAGCCTTTCGTCTATCAAAGCAGGCTGTGTGTTTCATTGGTGGAAGACTATCCGTCGTCTCCGACTCTCGCGGTACTGCTGCACGAAGATGGCGGCCGAACTGGTGGAGGCGATGGCAAGTAGAGCTTGGCTAGTTTTGGCTTGATGGGAGTCGGGTGTGGGAGTGTGGGTTTTAACTTAACCTGGTCGTGAGGAAGCCAGTGATGTCGTATGGCTATGGTTAAGAGTCTGTACTCTGTGAAATGTGGCTTTCTATATTAATCGCGAAACGAACTAGCCTGTGTTGCTAACGTAGCTAGCCTGCTATATAGTGTTAACAAGGCGAATGCGTTGGTTTGGCTAGCATCACGCTGGCTCTAAAGGAAGACACCGAAAATGAATGATAAGACCATAACGTTACAATCATTTGGGGTATGTTGCTAGCATGCCTGTCTTGTGTGTTGTCATGTTGTTTGGCTTACAACAATGTCTGAATATAGTAAGCCGTCTAGGATATGAAGCTGTGCACCTGTCAAAATACCCATTTGCTATGATTGAATACCGGGAGCACAGTATTGAAAGAAGCTAACATTAGCTTACCGATAGCGAATGGGTATGCAGCTGGTTTTCAAGATGGGCTGAAGAAACTAACATTACAGACTTGATGAATCCATTTTACACAAAAACACATCACTTGAGAGACAACTTATTGTTTATGCTTAACGTAGCTAAACCCCAAAGCAGCGTTGATACTGATATCCAGCACATCAATGTGAGACAAAGCTAAACCATGTCGTGCTCGGGTTTTCCTGTAACAACATCATCCTACCGTTCATGTTAGCATAATGCCATCCCCATGCAGCAATCTTTTTCTTATAACTCAATAGTTGTGACTTAAACTGTAGCACAGACGACACATTCACGTAACGTTACTGAGTCAAATAATATCGTGAGACGTGTGCTTCTTTGTCTTCCTCTTATGGTTTTGTTGTCACTGCCGAAGTGTTCATCCAGAACTTACTGTAATTAAACTGTATGTTGCGGAAGATGTTTAGTTTAGCGTTAAAGGCGTGTTTTACCTCATTGATCCTGTAATGCATCAACATATTTTAATATGGATGTAAACAGTTTGAAAACTAAACCTGCATCTTGTCAAATGAAACTATAGGTTTATGCACATAATGCTCTAAATTGTTAAATTCAAATCCCTCTTTATTAAAACTTATATTGTACCACTGGGCCGAGTTGTCAAACTATAGTTTTACTCTGTCCCACATATGACTGTGTGGAGAGGCTGTGTCATAGTGATGTTCAGATCTGCTGTAATAGATAGTTAAATGAGCTGTTATATATTCAGGGTTCTCAAATTTGAACAATTGTTCCACCGAAATAAGATGTTGAAAGTGGCCGCAGTGTAAGCAGTCAAGAGGGAATAGCAGCGTCACTAACTACATCCACCTAATTACACCTTTGTAGGATTAAAGTGACCAATGACAGTAGCTAAGTTTAGCTGGAATCAATCAGTTTGAGGCACTGCTATGTCATGTTAAATGCTGCTTAAAGGTTAATTGTAATATCTTGTGTTAATCCTGCCTCGGGCAATTTTAGCAGGAATTAAAGGTAAAGGTAAATATGATTAAAAGGATAACACTATTTTAAATATATTTTATCCCCAGTTTATCAAACACATTTTTTTTTCTAACTTGTGGCACACAGGTATGAATACATTTCCCTCCCAACAAGTAATGTTAATATAAGTAGTATAGATTTGCTCAGGCTTTGAACATGACTCTCAAAGTTTCCCTGCTGCTCACAAACCCCAGCATCTTTGTATTCTATGTAACATTTAGTCTTTTCCTCCCTCTAGAACATGGTCAAAAGTTTCCGGGTCTCAGACCTGCAGACGCTGCTGGCCTCAATGGGTCGCAGCAAAAGTGGGCTGAAACAGGACCTGGTTGGGCGTGCACTGAGACTGGTGCAGACAGAATACAGCCCAGAACTTCTGAAGAATATCAGGCAGCTTTATGAATCCCGCTTTCCCAAAACATCTGGCTGGCTCGCAGCACGGCGCCCAGAGGGCATCCCAGTTGCCTACTCACCCCTCAGCTCCTCCCCCAGTGCCACCTCTCAGGGCACCGACTACCTCAATGGCATGTCCAAACCGATCCCCGCTCCTGCAGCAGAGGTCAAGCTGGTGCCACTGCCCTTCTACCAAACTTTGGAAACACTGTTGCCACCAACGGAGCTAAGTGAGTGGAGCGGTAAATGATTAGAAACATGTCCTGTAATGAATTATTCCCCAGACTATTATGTTTTTGTAATGGAATTCATTAATACTTATTTGCAGTTGCCCAGAACAATGAGAAGCTGCAGGAGAGCCAGTGCATATTTGAGTTATCACCAAACCAGGCAGACCAGGTCAGAAATGCAAGGTAAGAAAATCTAAAATGTCCTCCCGGGTCTACACCGTACAGTTAGTGCTGGCTTTGTTTACAAATGTGTAACTGACACTTATTTGTGATTTATTTATTTTTATTTTGACTTCCTTAGTGAGCTTCGTCCTGGAATCAGATCAGTTCAAGTGGTTCTTAGGTGAGTTCTCTTTAATCGTATTGAAACTTTAGTCTTAGACTGGAATATGCTGGTTCTGCCAGTGACTCTGTTTTGAATAAGAATTTGTCTCACATATTCTAAATACAGAAAGTGAAAAGGAATTCTTGTGACGCTAACCTTTCTCCGTCTGTTGCAGAATTTGTTACACAGACTCCATTGGTGTCCAAGAGGACCAGTATCCTCCTAACATTGCTGTCAAAGTGAATCAGTCCTACTGTCATGTGCCAGTGAGTTTATTCTCTTCTCTTAGAGAAGCCACACAAGCATCACTAAGTACTAAAGATGTTCTTGTGTTTCTGTCAAATATTTTTCCAAATGGTTACTGTAAGCCCAGTGTTTAGAAATACAGTTAATGAGTTACTGGTTTGGGTTTCAACAGAGCTGCCTAAGATTGTTGTAATTAAGTAATTGGCAGAGCAGTTTTAACACCGTTAACCAGTTCAGTTATATTGCTTGCAGCTACAGAAGTGTTAAAATACCTTTTAATATAAAATATGTTTTTGTCTTACTACAATATCCTTGTTGGTACAAATCTAGTTATTTGTGTATCGTCATTTTTACTATGTGTAGAAAAATGGTGCACCACAGAAGAATGAAGTATATTAAAATGTATTTTTGTTATTTAAATTAGAAATAAAAAGGACAATTAGAATTTATCTTCTAAAATGTAATGTCTAAGCCCTTCAGAACCATTTCAATGACAAAAAATCATGGATTAGTTACACAATATGTTATATTTGTGTATGTGTCTGTGTGTTTACAGGGCTATTACCCCTCTAATAAACCTGGTGTGGAACCCCGTCGGCCTTGTCGCCCTGTGAACATCACTCCCTGGCTGCACTTCTCCAATGGCACCAACAGAGTCACCGTCACTTGGGGAAATTTTGGCAAGGTCAGAGTCTGATGATCAATCTCTTTTCTGGCATAGCTCAGGGTCATGAAAAGTACAGCAGCCCTGCTGCCTTTCTTTCTTCAGCCATGTCTTTTTCTCTAGGTAGATTCCAAGGAGCATCACAGCAAGCTGGGACATATAGTTCATAGTTCATTAGATTAGAATAGATGGAACTTTATTAATCCCTCGGGAAGGTTACCTCTGGGAAATTCAGTTTCCAGCAGTCACACAGAGTCACAGTGGTAAAAACAGCGGTGGAGAAAGCTTATATACAGATGAATATTCTACATGTGTAGCACAGCATGGTGTTGGTGACGATGCCATACAATTAATCAATAAATAGCATAAACGAATAGTTAAATTGTTTCACACAGCCATGTTGTCTGGTTAACAGTTAACAATTGTCTCAGTTAAAGGACTGAGTGCTAATTTACCTCAGCCAGCTTCTTTAATGTGGCCTCCACAGTCCTGATCTTGTTAACCAGCCTAAATACTAAGGAATACACTCTTAATCCTGCACCCTCTTGTTTAGAGGTCTCTGTGTAAACCATTTAGAGAAGAGCAACATGTAAACGGAAACCAGAAGACGTTTTAAGATTTATACTGAAATACTGTCATTTCAGGGGACATTTTCCCTAAAATACATGTAAATAAAAAAAAACAACTGTTCAAAGTTGTAGTTGCAGCTTGCACTGATGTCTGTGTTACCACAAATGTTGTGTTATAGTGGCTTTGAGGTGAGAAAAACGTTGGAAACACCTACAAACTTTCTTTGTTGGTTTTATTCAGTCAAATCATTATACAAGTCCTTCTCAAAAAATTAGCATATTGTGATAAAGTTCATTATTTTCTGTAATTTCCTGATAAACATTAGACTGTCAT
>JAUMHF010000019.1:7287047-7467602 GCA_032359275.1 Microctenopoma steveboyesi | reverse complement strand
AATGTTTATCAGTAAATTACAGAAAATAATGAACTTTATCACAATATGCTAATTTTTTGAGAAGGACCTGTAGATGTATGTATAGATACTTAATTAATTCCAATGGTAAATTCTGCTGTTGTTGTAGACAAAACAATTACTCAGAAAACACATATACATACACACACATACAGATACTGAAAATACAGATTAACACTGAAAAACAATACAGCAGAGATCTCTACTGTCATCACGTGGTCATAGTACAGGGTGGTGACTGTTTGCAGGACTTTCTGTACCTTGTAACACAGCAGAGATGTCTTTAGGCTTGTTTGAGGTTTCTGTGCAGAGTTGATCACCTGTGAGTGGCACACAGTACGTGCCTGTTAGTGTTTCCATCCGCCTTGATGCCGACTTGCTCTCACATTATCCATATATGAGATCACGGTGGCTGCAGATTGGAGCATGGCACTGCGGTTGCAGGGTTATGGTTTGGTTTTACTGTGTAGGTCGATTGTTTTACAGAATAAATGCTGTGACAACTTTTTATTCCAAAAATGAAATGATAACATTTGATTCGTGAGCATGGAGTACTAAATATCTCTCTGGCTGTGAACTAAACTGATAAAGAGACGGATTACTTTCAGATTACTAAAATATGATCTGCACAGATGTTTCCATCCTGACAGTCTAAATATGCGACTGCCTTGAGTTTATTTTGGCTGATTACTGTTTGCGTTTATAAATTTAATCAGCAAACTGATCTTCGTGACAAGTTTACACCGTAAACACACAATACTCTGTGGAGCTTTTTACCAACAAACTGAGAACAAATCACATTTGATTTACCCTGCATGTGGCATCACAGCATGTGAGATGTGCTTCCAGTACAAACAGTAGCTAAAGGTTAGAAACTCTCTGACTTCATTGTCGACTTTCAGCCGCTATCCCTGCTGCGGCTGCCTGCTCTTCTTCTCACTTTACCGGGCGAGGTTGCAGCTGGCCTAGGAAAGGCCTTTTGACTAACGTTGCTCCGCTGTTGACCAACAGTCTGTGAAAAGGATATGAGCTGTTCTCCATACTGTTTAACAGCCTGCTCCTAGTTTCCAGTGAAGTCCCCAGTACAGAGCCAGCATTACTGGTCACTTTTAGTTTGTCACTGGCACTGATGCTGAGGAGTATTGCGCCTGCTAAAACAGACTGGTAAAAGATTTACCAGATCTTGTTGCATACATTAAAGGACTTTCTTCCTTTGGGAGTAGATCTGTTTTAGATGAATAGCCTATTGAAAGAAACTCACATGCTCACATGCCTGAATCTGTCTTTTCAGAGGTACTCGGTGGCAGTGTATTTAGTTAGGGTCTTCACTGCAGCAGACCTCTTCAGTCAGCTCAAACTCTGCTCTGTTGAAAGTGCAGAACGTTGTCGTGAACGCAGTAAGTTTTACTTTTATTATCTGCCCAATTTCTTTGTAAGTCAAAATAAACTGTTTTGTGTTTATAAATCTTCTTTGTACAGTGTGGTGAATATGTTCGCATGATTGTCACACTTAAATGATTCACATCAAGAAAGTGATTTTAACGTCTGTGTAAATAAAATGAGTTTGAACTGAATCATTTAAGCGTGATAACTACGCAATCGAAAAATAAAGGGGGGGAAATGTTTTCACAATACTGTACATTACAACAACTTATCAGATAATCTCTCTTTTATCTCCAGTCCAAGACAAACTACGTTTTGACCCAGAAAGTGAAATTGCGACCACAGGCCTCCGCGTTTCTCTCATCTGTCCAGTAAGTATTATAAGCAAAGAAAAATGTATTTACTGTTCCGAGATGAGGTTTGAGATCCTTGACACACTTTGTCCTCTTCCATTTCCCAGTTGGTGAAGATGCGTCTGGGCGTGCCGTGTCGAGTTTTAACATGTGCCCACCTTCAGTGTTTCGACGCCGTCTTTTTTCTGCAGATGAATGAGAAGAAGCCCACATGGACCTGCCCAGTCTGTGACAAACCAGCTCCCTTTGAGCTGCTCACTATTGATGGGTATGTAGTCAGAAACAGGTTCTCACATGCTGTCTCACCATCTCAGTACCACCTTTTTAATTCTTTAATAGATTTGGAAAATGTACAGTTCAAACTAAAACATTTGTTCTTCTGCAATTCAGTATTCTTTCTGTTCCTCTGAGGCAACCCTAACCAGAAGTATGTATTCCAGGCTGCTGTCTGAAATTCTGAAAGAGACAAGTGAGGACATTGAAGAGATCGAATACTTAACTGACGGTTCCTGGCGACCCATCAGAGATGAGAAGGAAAGGGACAGGGACAGAGAAAGAGAACGCAGCAACACCCCAGAGTACCCTGTTGTTGATATATGTAAGTGCAACACCTTGTGTATTTAGTGTTATGCATTTGTATTTCCATTATTTTCCAGAGTCATTTTTTATGTATTTTAAAAACGAGGTTCTTCTGTCTGTAGGCATTCCTGAGGCAAACGGTCACTCACCAGCCCACAGCAGCACCAGTCTGACGGGCAAATCTGGAAGTAGTTCTGCTGGGACTGCAGGAGTCACAGGAGGAGCAGCTGTGGCGCCGGGAGGAGGTGCGGTGGTAGATCTGACTCTTGACACCTCATCGGAGGAGGAAGGTGGCGGGGCAGGAGGAGACAGCGAGGACACTGAGGACAGCGCTGACAGTCCTGCCCCAAAGAGGGGCCGATACAACTACGACAAGGACCTGGTCACTGCCTACTGACCCCGCAGCTCTGTCCCCTCTTAGACTGACACACACAAACAGAGAGGCAGGGGGCTAAAACGTGAGGACAGGAACACCGTAATCCACTAGATGCAACAACCCTTCCTTATACCCAGAAATCAGAGCCTTTTAGCAGCTCTGGTTTATACCCAGACAAAACCAACACACACTCAAACATGCACTGTTAATGAATCTTCAATCTAGAGTGATTAGGATTCCTCTTTGTACTGTACACCACTGGAAGCAACTCGTAAGTCTTTGGCCAACCATCACCTTGCAGTGAATATCTCTACCGTCCTGCCTCTACTAAAGAAAATGAATGGATCGAGCACCCCACCACACCCTTTCTCTCGCCAGAAAGTTCCCTCTCTACCATCCCATCTCTATTTGTAATTGACTTGGAATTACAGGCTCTTTTAGCCGTAGGCGTTCAATGTTTGCGTCTCTGATTTTTGTCACATTTGTGATGAACAGGCAAGTGGAAATTGGAGGCTCCTCATCCTCAGTAGTTTTTGGTAAAGGGTCAAAAATAACTAAAACTCGACGTATCAGGAGTGGGATGCAAATTGAAACCGCTCCTATTGTGTTATTATTTCTTTGTTCAGAGAATGAAATCAAAGCTTGAAAAGGTTTTTTCAGGAATTTATTATTTTTAAATATGAACGGGCAGAACACAATACAGGCCTCAGTGTGTGATGCTTTCCATTTTTATTTAGTCCTTTAGATAAGAGAACCTACCTCAGTCATAAAAACTTAGCAGACTGAACAGAGAGTAGCTCAAGAAGAAGCAAAGAGTAGAAGAATTTATGAGTCTTTCTGAAGCCAATTTTACACTGGAGATTTTGTTTTCCTGGATTTTTGTGTGTTATTTTTGAAGTCCATCTTTCCATGCAGCGCTGTTCCCTCTGCAGCAACATCTTTGTTGAGGACAGTTTAGTTTGAGGTTAACCAGGCAGGGAATCGTGCCACTCTGTAGAAATACTGCGTTTATCTTGCTGTTACAGGATTCATCAGGGTTGAGAGAGCAGCATTGTAAATCGACATAACTCCTCACGGTTAATGTACGGCAGCTGTGCCAAAGCAGAGATACTTTAAGAATTCACTGGCAGGAAATGGTTATGAGATATAGGTGCCTTTTTTGTTCAGTGGCAAGGATGGGAGCTTGTTGCTTTAAGTGTAGCTGAACTGGCCAGCAGAGCAGACCCCAGTAAAAGTGGTGTTTTATTTCATTCACAGTGGACAGAGTAGCAGGAAAACTGCATTAAAGAGCAGTCACAGAAAGGGATGCACAAGTGCTATGCCCCTACTTTCCCCATATTTCGCCTTCTCTGACATTGTCATACATTTAATTGCTTCACATTCTCTTAAGTTATTTGCAATAAACCAACATATTATTTGACTGCAGTTCTGTACGGGCAGGAGGAGGATTCTATTGGTCCAGACCACCGGCCCCCGGCTGTGCTGTTGATAAACACTCAGTTTATTTTCCTCTGAATGCATCTGACCTGGCTTTAATTCACAGATCTCTGCTGAAGTTGGTTCAAGAGTGTCAAGTGTCAAAAGATGCAGCCCCACTAAGCTCAAAGTCACTGGCTGAATTACAGCTTGTCCTTTATGGAATAGGTGTAGCAGCTTCAACCAAGAAACCCCCTCCGCCTTTTTTTTCAATGTAGAAAAGGTCATATCTATTTGCTGGAATAGAATAGGACTCTTAATTGCTACATGTTGTAGGCTTTTGACTAATATTTCTCAGCACCTGCACTAGTATTTCCAGTATGTGATGGCTGCTCCTCGAACAGGGATGCTCAGGCTGCATGTGCGGGTGTTGGGTTTGTCTGCAGCAAGGTCTTCAGCGTTTGATTAGAAAACGAGAAAAGGTGTTGCTAGAGCTGTTTGCACTTTCATCTGACACTTCATCCCAATTTCATGGCGTATTTATTTTAAGGCCATCGTGTAGTGAGTATTACGCAACGATCCCTGGCCATTGTGACCAGTTCTCCTCTACCATCTCATGCACGAGAACAGAAAATGTGCAACTAGAAAAGAGGCGGTTCTACTCCACTGTGAGACATTTAGAGGGAAATGTAGTGACTCAGTTGAGTTCTGCATGTTGTTTCCTTTCGCATCACCCCTTTGTTGCAGTTTTACCAGCTGAGATTTTCTTTTGCCTTGCTCAAAAGCACAGAGACATGACATTTACACATTGATCCAGGGCCTCACTGTTGCAAGTGCATTGTCTGATAGGGTTTATGATTGAAAATGTAGGGATACTAGATCTGGTCTTCCCTTTTTTTCCTTCTTCTGTGACACTTTGACATAGCTTACAGAATCCATGTAGTGACGACAACTGTTGGAAAAACCCACACAACTGATTGATGGCACTTTGCCTGTGATGTATCAGAGCCTGTCCTGAAAAGGATGTTCTGTGTAAGGCGTTTGAAGCAAAAACAATGTGAAGAACTCTAATACGCATTTTTAGCTAGGCAGTTTGTACTTGTAACTGCTCTACATATAAAAATCACATTGTTTATTTGTTGCTAGGTATAAAAGATCATTATTTGAACAGATCTCCTGAACATCTCTTTCCTCAGGCTTAAACATTGGTGAGAGATGGTGCAGGTTGTTTCTGTGCGTCTGAGCCGGATACTTTCGGCACCAGAGAGAGCTGACGGTCTCTTTTTTTTTTTTTTTAGTGGTATCTTTTTTTTCTTCTAATAATGCATAAGGTAGCATGGGGAGAGGCTTACAATCCATGATGTACATGTTTTCTTTGTTGTGTTTTTTATATGTTCATATTAAAATACAATAAAATTTAAATAATATTTTATTATGCCCTGAATTGCCTCCAGTTGTTCCTATAGGCAAACAGACAATAAGAAGCTGTTGAGGGCAGCAGCACTTGAAGCTGATGCCGCTGAGTACTGGGAGGGCTGGTCAAGGTGTGGATTGTTATGTCCTTTACCAAATGCTGAGATCTGGGGATACATTTGATGCCTGTTGAGGATAAAACTGTAAAATTTAAAATGATCGTATTCTAACAGCTGTTATTGACGTGTGGAATTAATTAAAATTTGTTCTTAAAACCCTGTCTGACCTGTTTTCTTTTGAAAATGGACGGTATTCAGCCAGACGGCCACTATTGATGACAGGATCCCGAGATACGGTACACATGGCTTTAGTGGGGAGATGAGTAGCGGGCAGTGAATCTCAGGGATCAGTGGAGCTATTTTTTCTGTGACTGACTGGACAGCTAGTAGCCCCTTAACTAGTTTTTCTTGTCAAGAGGGCGAAACATTTAAACGTGTAGCTGTAATCTCTCTTTTTTTTAAAGTAAGTTCTGTTATTTGGGTAAATTCAGACATAGTTTTGCTTTGATCCAATCGGTATGTATGAAGTCACTGATTCATTAAAATATTCTCTGATCTACTGAGAGTTTGACTTTGTGGGGGTTCCCAAGCTACCATTTATATTATTAGTATTACATGTAATACAAAAATATCCCCCACTTTAACTATCTCAAAAGATTGAGAATGAACTGACTTATTCAACACTATTATGTCATTTCGTGTCTGGTCGCACTGTCACTTTTATTGCTCTTTGCACATTGCAAGTGTGACCCAGAAACGGCCCTGCGTCTGTGTTAGTTAGTTCTGGAAGCAGTTTATCGATTCAAAACAGGGGCCCCCTAAAATCATCTGGCATAGGGCCCCCACAGACCCAGAAACGGCTCTG
Organism: Microctenopoma steveboyesi; assembly: GCA_032359275.1. NCBI lineage: Eukaryota > Metazoa > Chordata > Actinopteri > Anabantiformes > Anabantidae > Microctenopoma > Microctenopoma steveboyesi. Next base: position 7,461,140 of record JAUMHF010000019.1, on the reverse strand, counting down.
CACGGAACAGATTTGAATAAAGAGAAATACTTTTATATATACTATTCATTTAATAGGGAGTTGTAGACTGAAAAAGATATAAAACCACAAATGAGGCCTTTTGGCCATTTTGTTTGTAGTTATTGTTTAACTATTTTTTGTTTTGTGTCTTGTTCAATGTAGTTTTGGTACTTGCATGTCTCCTTTTGGCCACTTTTCAACATTTGGGTGAATTTTTATGTCTCTATCTGATTGTCATATGTAATACTTTTGTCATTTGTGTCTTGTGTCTTTTAAACAAGAAATATAGGGTGATTTTAAGTTTTAGTCTGTTTAATGACGAGAGGTAAGACCTTTTAACACCAATGGGTGGCAGTAATGTGCTTCACGGCTTATTGAACAGCCATCAAACACATGAGAAAACCACAGAGGGTAAATGAGGTGTAGTCAAATTATTCTTTTCCGTCATTAAAACGATATACCGACCAGCCGTCACCAGCCGTTTTGATGTTGTTCAAAACGGCTGGTGTCGTACATCCCTCATGAAACAAGGCGCATTTCTCCTTTTGGCTTGTCGTCGGTTCTAAGTCTCGCGTTATTTATGAAGAGCGGTCTCTGCCTGTGGGTGTCACACAGGTCCGATGTTGCTGCAGCTTCCTGGTCTGAAGCACCACCAGCACCAGCAGCAGCAGCAGCAGCAGAAAGAGCCCCCCACACCCTGAACTGATACACGCAGGGGTTTGTGCCTGGAAATTTGCCGTCCTCACTCGGTTTCCCCGTCGTAGCTGCCGGTAAAAACCGTGTTGGCCTCTTGCCTTGGGAATGCCGAGAAGCGAAGGGCAGCACGACAGAGCTGAGAGCACGATTATTCCCGGAGCTGGTGCTAGCTAGTAGCAGCTAGGTGGCTAATGGCTAGTAGCAGCAGGTAGACCCCGTGGAAGGAGTGGAATCGTAAAAATGTGTTTACTCCAGATGCTATAGATGCACCGGAAAACGACTTGGCTTTTAAGGAGACCCTCGGCGTGATACATTTTTACCAATTTAGCTAAATGACATGCTATCGAAAGTATTCTAACTTCGCTAACGTTAGCTAGCTGAGTTACTAGCCATCTACAGCAGATCCTGTTGCTTTTTCACACTGAGTTTCGTGCAAGGAAAGGGTAGGTTTGCAGCTGTTCGGCACACTGCAGGTTGAGAAAGTCGTTTGGGATTATTTATTCAAATGGCTCCTAAAAGAAGACCCGTTCCTCTCAACATAACTCCCATTGGGGAGGGACAGGCCACCTCTAACACCATTGATGCTGCATCTGAGTGAGTAGCTGTACAGTGATTTAGAATAAATTTGTACTCGTGTCTACGGTTTAATATTTCTAATCTCCTACAAATAGTATATTTAACTTCTCACGAATCCTTAGAACTGCAGCATTAGTCCAATTTGCCACTTTTACAGTAGAGCTGTCAAATGTGAGAGTTTAACCCTGCTGAACTACCTCCTACCTCCTCTCAGAGCCAACCTCGAGGCCTTACAAAAGAAGCTGGGCGAGTTGGACTTGGACGAGCAACAGAGGAAACGACTGGAAGCCTTTCTCACCCAGAAAGCTCAGGTCGGGGAGCTGAAGGATGAGGATTTTGACCCCATATGTGAGTTGGGTGCAGGAAATGGAGGAGTGGTCAACAAGGTCCGCCACAAACCCTCGGGCTTAGTCATGGCCCGGAAGGTGACATTGTATTTCTTTTTCTCTCAAACGTTTTGTTGTATGTAAAGTGTGGCAGAAAATGTGGTTCATATTAGGTTTTATCATTGCTCCGTAGCACTGATGCTCTCTTTATTCAGTGCACCAACGTCTGCCTGGAGCATCGCTGACATACTGTCTGCGTCATTATTTTAATGCTGCATATGTCTAGATTAAATGTCAATGGAGAAGTTATTTTTAACATAACAATTTAGTAGGGTTCTGATGTTTATCACCACCTATACTTGAAAAATGTAAATATGCTCATTGTGATGTTGATGATGTGCAGTTCACTGGGAGCTGCAAATGACACCATGGAGAGTGAAAGTGGAAAGACTGTCTGAATACTAGATTAATCATTTGGGGTCAGAATATAAACCTATACGAGCTAACAAAAATGCAATGAATACATTCCAAAGATTTAGAAGCTATGAGTCCGACACAGAGTTGATCCTATTGGAGAGAATGGTTTATTTTTTCCAATACAGTCAGTGAGCGGAACTGCATCTGTTGCTTGTGCCTTGGCCAAAACAGTGGTTTATGGTTTTATTCTTTTCCTTCTCAGCTGATCCACCTGGAAATCAAGCCTGCCATCAGAAACCAGATTATCAGAGAGCTGCAGGTGCTGCATGAATGCAACTCTCCCTATATTGTTGGCTTCTATGGGGCCTTTTACAGCGATGGGGAGATCAGCATCTGTATGGAACACATGGTGAGAGACAAAGGCTTTTACTGGTACCTATACCAATAGACACTGACTCATTGTGGTTGGATACTAGAGGTGGGAATCACCAGAGACCTCAGACATTACGTTGTTATTGCAATACTTAAGTCACAATTATGATATTATTGCGATTTTGTTCTGCAATATGCTAAGTATTGTGATATGATATATTGTGATTATCATGTTTGTTTTAACTGCAAATTATGTTTATAAATTCAGCTTTGTTAAAATACATTTAATCTAATAAGAAAGTCTTTCTAAAGTATTTCACGTTCATCATTTGTATTGCTGTTTGTATTACAGACAACTTAACTGAATGCAAATATGGGGACAACTGTGCAAAAGTTATTTTGAACATGTTGATGTGGTTTGTGTTTTTAAAATTTTATACAAAATATCAATCTTTTGTGTCCCTGTGCTGATACAATATCACCACTCAAAAATATCGCAATACTATGCTGTATCGATTTTTTTTTCCCCACCTCTGTTGGATATCACTGTTTCATTGTGTGACAGTTTTTAATGACACAGTTTGTGTCTACAGGATGGTGGATCCCTGGACCAGGTCCTGAAGGAAGCCAGAAGAATCCCAGAAGAAATCTTGGGAAAAGTTAGCATAGCTGTATGTAATCATTAATAAATCTGTCATCATTTCAAATATATTTGCAAACAGCAGTGCGTACTCCTTTTCTTACTCAACTCCTGCATGATGTCCACAAAACCTAGTTTAGAATAATGTGTTTATTTGGCCCCTTGTATATCTGTGAGAAATGGTAAATATTGTTCTTTCTTGGTCAAAGGTATTGAGGGGATTAGCCTACCTCCGAGAGAAGCACCAGATCATGCACAGAGGTAAGTGTGTTGCACTGCCACATTTTAGAAACATTACAGGAGCATTAGCTTCATTTAACATTTCAGTGTAGATGTTGTGTGTAATAAAATTATCTGTGTTTTGTAAGTATTAATGAAGGATAACATTTGCCTCCAAACCTTATCTTATCTTGTCTTATCTTTAGTAGTTGCATTATGCTTTAATTTTCCACTGCCATTATCATTATAGCTCAGAAACGGCCTCAAGTACACTTACAGCATTAAGGTATGATCGCTATTTCTAAGCATCCGTTAACATTTTTGTTAGTGAAACCACATTAACTAGATCAGTCCTCAACACTGCCTGCTTCGCACACTCATTACCAGACACGATCCTGATAAGGATTTCTGATCATAGAAATTAGTAGAAAAATACATTATTTTTCCATCAGAACAAAATTGAAAGCCAAACCATATCACAGTCTGATGCACAAACGTTTCCCATGACACACCAGTGAGAAGCCGTGGTTGTGCTGTTATGAAAAGTATTGGTGAAAGGAGCCGACCTGAATAGCAGTAAAGTCTCACAGTGCTCAAGGGTTGGTGGTACTCTGACAGTTGTCTGAGTTCAAGCGGTAATTACAGCCTCTCAGATGTGATTATACAGCAGCCGCACCCAGTTGACCCCACCCTCCGTGTCTCCCTCTGTCGTTCTCCCACTCCTCACATGTCCTTGGTCCATCGGGGGGGGGGTCACATGCCACAGAGAACAGATTGCAGTACTGAATCTTACCCCATTATTTTGCAGGTTGTTTTTCAGTGATTAGCAGGAAGTGTTGAGGACCAGGTTTGTTAAGAAGCCTCAGCAACAGTTGTAGTTATATTTTTTCCTTTATAACACTGCACTGCAGACACATGCTAAACACCAACTGTGCCACTTATGGCAAATGGTAGCCTTGATACGTGAGGCATGCTATATGTCTGCAAGCGTCTAATAGTCTTCGTCCTATAAAGGAAATGTGTAGATGTGTGCATAGATTCCCATGTTGGACATGGCCATACATAACCACACATACCCTGCATACATCCCCACATAAAAAACTACGTCAAAGAGGAGTCCTCAGTCAGTTCAGTGGGCACGTGGGTTAATTCTTATGACTGGTAGCATACACTTGACTAGACATGGTTATACAACAGTATTATTTCACCAGTGTTGCTGTGTGTTATTTGTTGTTGTAACCCGTTCCTTCTCATCCTGATCCCTACAAAAACATGGTGCTGGGTCAGGTCACGGATACCTTAACGTACACTTTTTTATTTGTTCACCTTCCCTCTGCCACATAGATGTCAAGCCCTCCAACATCCTGGTCAACTCTCGCGGGGAAATCAAGCTGTGCGATTTTGGCGTGAGCGGCCAGCTCATAGATTCCATGGCCAACTCCTTTGTTGGAACGCGCTCCTACATGTCGGTGAGTCAGCTCTGCACGCCTGCGCCCCCACCTCTTTTTCCTCTGGCCCTAACCCCACTTTCCTTCTCCTCTTTTCTCACATCGCTCTTGTTCACTGGCCCTGCCTTCTGCCTTCCCTTAGTCTGGCCCTCCATGACTCCACTGCCAAGAACTGAGGGCTGTACCCAGGAAAGGGCTCTTTGGCAGACATCTAGGCAACAGTGCTCGCTCTTTCTTGTCCTTCTTTCTCCTTACTCTTACACACCTGGTGGGTGCTGTGCCGAAAGCTGCTTTTCTATCTCTTCCCCTGTCTATTTACATGCGTACCCACAAAACCCAGTGGTGTTGAGACACTTGCCCTTAAATGATAATTCACATAACCTAACCCCCACACACACACACACCTGCCGTTGCTCACACGTCTAACTAAAACTGCTCCTTACTTCCTGCCAAACCCTCCCATCCTCTGTCCTCTTGTTATAACCACACCCCACTACTTCTTGCCATATCACCCCTCCCATTTTCCTCTCTCCCACTTCCTGTGCCTTCTCCTCTAGCCCTCTAGCCAACCTTCTCTCCTGCTTGGCGTCTTGGCCGTACCTGATCCCTCTGACGTACTTTGTGTGTTTCTCAACAGCCGGAGAGACTGCAGGGCACTCACTACTCTGTTCAGTCTGATGTGTGGAGCATGGGTCTGTCCCTGGTGGAGCTGGCAATTGGCCGCTACCCCATCCCCCCTCCAGACGCAAAAGAGTTGGAGGCCATCTTCGGAAGGGCTGTTATGGATGGGGCAGAGGGAGAACCACACACCAACATGCAGAGACCCAGACCGCCAGGCAGACCCATGAGTGGTATGAAACACAAAAACAAGCAGGATATTATATAACATTTGAATCAAATTCATGTTTGCACAAGATTTAAAATATCATTTTATTATAATAATAAGTTGCCTAATGTGATGTAAATGAATGTGTTTAGGAAAAGAGTGTAAATGTGTCCGTGACATGCCGTTTGTTCTCAGGACATGGGATGGACAGTAGACCTGCCATGGCCATCTTTGAACTTTTGGACTACATTGTGAATGAGGTGTGAGAGATATTGGTTTTATTCTGCATATATAACACTCTGACCTTTCTGTCTATTAAACCTATATACCGTTGGCACACCCACCTCCCGTCTCTTAATAGTTGTGTTTATTAAAATGTCTTCCTCTTTTCTCCTCAGCCACCTCCTAAACTGCCACATGGTGTGTTCACTAATGACTTCCAGGACTTTGTGACAAAATGGTGAGCACAGAACATTTTATGTTTGGACAGAGCTGCCAAATGCTCTGCTCTTATCTGCCCACAGTTAATTAATCATGTAGGTCATTTGAAAAATGTTCTACATGATTAGGACTACGTGTTGGACCGAAAGGCTGAAGTTAAAGAAATAATCAAGTCCCATTTTAGGATTCTCTAGACCTCTTTGGCTACTGCTAATCAGTACATTTCATATAATTTATCCACCTGCTGTTTAAAACTTCTAAGTAATTATTATCTGAATCTAAATAATTACAGAATCTGTAAGTTTGACTCCTGTGTCACTGAAATCGTATTCATTTCTTATTATTCACGAATGCTTTTTGTGGGTTTTTAAATGGCAACTAACTTTCTTGGTGTCATGTGCATCTGCAGTTTGATCAAAAACCCAGCCGAGAGGGCAGATCTCAAGAAGCTGATGGTACGAACCTGTACATCGCTATGATTCGTCTCATTACGTGGTTATTTGTTACTTCTGCTGGCAGCACGAGTAACTGTTGGTGTCTTTCTGGTTTTCTTTTAGAGCCACACGTTCATCAAACGGTCTGAGGTGGAAGAAGTCGATTTTGCTGGTTGGTTGTGCAAAACCATGGGGCTCAACCAGCCCAGTACTCCCACACGCAGCACTGAGTAAACAGGCCTGAGTCTCCCTGATGCATTTCTGGCTCCTGCTTGGATACACATGCACATGCACATACACATAATGTACATACACAAGCAATCACACATACGGGCACCTTTTCATTCTCCTCTTGGGTAAAACTGTTTTGGTTACTTCTTCAGCATCAGCGGGGCCGAGTCGTTGTACTGTAAAACTACAGCTTCACCATGCCAGTGTCAAGAGTAGCCACACGGTTTTTCACACCGCTGCAAAAGATATGAAGTACTGAAGGGCTGCAAGTGTCAGCTGGATTTGCATTGATTGACGGACCTTTTTGTATTGTTGAATATTCTGTATTAATAATTCCAATGGCAACGGTTGATGGCTTTGGAAGCAGTGTTTTAATATAGATATTTGTTTGACTGAAGGTGATAAGAAATCCAAACAAATTATCTACTTGCAAATTTAAAATTGGTTTTATTGAAGGTTAATGCAGATATTTAGATGGTCAAATGTATTAATGGTGGTCTCAGCAAAGACCTTGCAGTCACCTCCAATTTAAGAACGAAGTTTGAGAGTGGACATGAGGAGTCATCATCACTTTTTGGTGAGCGAGCGACCATTCTAAGGATTCTATGTGAACGATGTCACAAACCAAAGAGGGTACTCGTAACTAGTAAAATATTTCAATGCCTGATGAGTTTTTGTGTGCACATTCATAAACGGTATATCAGTGTAGTTTGAATGTTTTGTTTTTTTTGTCTCAGTGATCTACACTCTTGTGTTGACATTGTTTATTTCAGTTCACATCCCACGCTGTGTCTCAGATGGGAGGGGGCATATGCTGTGGAAGCCTGATGTATGCCAGAATGTTTTTATTTGACGTTGAGAAAGCGGTGATCAAAATGTATTCATGGGATAATATAGCATGGTTTATAATCTTTCTTCTACTGTATGTGAGTTTTATTTCCCGTGATCATGATGGGGATGATTCTCTGGTGTTTTTATCAAGAGCCTGAATCTTTGCATTGTCAATGTGTTATTTCAATCATGTTGACTAATTTAACTTCTTTTTTTTTTTTTTTTTTGATCTGTGCTTTCTCCCAAAGTGTTTGTGGTTGTTTTCACTTTACTGCTTCATGTGGCAATCCAAGCTTCTTGGGACACAACCAGCCTGAAGGTTTGTGCTTTTGGGAAAGACTTGGGTTGAAATACTGTTGAAAATGATTTCCTCCTTATTTAACCCAGTTTATTGTGGCAAAAGTACAGACGAACTTCAAGTGGCATTTCAGGCATTTTAATAGTACGAAAGGTTTGTCTACAACGTTTTAACCCAGGTCACTCTTGGTCACATGGTGGTGGTTTTGGTGGTGTTACTTGCTAGCTTGCCGTCTTGCTAGAGTGCTTGTATTCTCTTTGCTTATGGCTGCTCTTTCTTATTACCCCCCCAAACTGCATTTGTTCAGAGAAATGGGTGCATCATCACTTTTATGTGTACAAAGCTATATACAAAAATGACAGGAGTACTATTTTGCAGTCTTAATATACAAAATTTTGGTTTATGTAAATGACAAGGGAGAAGAGTCATTTTATTATAATATAAAAATGTGTTGGATATGGTTAAAATGTATAAAGATAAGAATAAAACTTATTTGTGAATGTATTCTAAGATGTTTTTCATTTGACAGCTGCTGATATTCATTATCATGCATGCCACTAAGTGCACATACATATTATGTTGCACTGATGTGATTATTGTGAGGACACCGTTTTCTGTCCCCAGTGGAAATACTGCAGGACATTGAGAACACTGTCATGCATATGTATGTCCAGGAAACATGGTGGTTTTAGTCATTTGTTATATCACAGTTAAATTATATTTTGCAGGATAATTCCAGTTTTTAAACATTTTTAAGATGGACTACTTTTGAGTTAATACAGTAAGACAAAAATGAAAACATTCAGTATTTTCACACCAAAATGTATTTAATAATTAACCCATTAACAGGATAAATCAAATGTTAATTACTGAGGTTATAATCCAGATGAACTTCCCACTTTGTTCCAGTGAAACACTGTTGGACGACTTGTTTTTCTAGCTGTTATATGTTACTTATGAAAAGAGTTAATGTTTCCCCCCATCAAGACAACATTTTATGCAGTTCAGCAAAGGTAGACGTGGTTATCAAACTGATTTCAGTAATGGGTTATTACAGTTTCTTTTTCCATCTATACCACGCTGGATTCTCTCTTGATCTAACATTTGTCCCACAGAAGCTAAAGATACTGTCATATATCAAATCATACTAGGTCCAGCTTAAACACAGCAACTCTGCTGCCTCTTTGCCTCAAACAACACGAACTTCATGTGGCTTCAGATTCATCAAAATAATCCTCTTTTGTTTGTATAAGGTGTAACATGGTTTATTCACTCTCCTAATTCACCTTCCAAGTAAAGATGGCAGTTGTCTTCCTTACCTCCTTCCAACTGAACATGCATGTTCAACCTCAAGGTGATTTACTACATGCAACATCATTTATGTATCCTGACATATAAACATATTTTAGAACTTTGATTTTAGAAATTCGTTTTTAGAAATAATTTAATTCATTCATATCTTTCCATTCACATCTAACATGATTTCAAACCCCGTTTGTCATAACTGACCTCTTAGCTGGTGTAATACATGTTGTAATTATCTGCTTTGTGTTTTAGTTTTTCTAGGACAGAGCACTCCAGAAATAATGTCTTAACTTGTTCGGTAGGGATATGTTAGTGGTTTCACTTTTTGAGTTTTCACAGATGGATAAACTTAAATTGTTACTGACAGATACTTGTAAATCATGTCCAGGTTTGTTGAGCTTAAATGTATGTATAGTGGGAACAACCGACCATTTCAATTTGTACTTGGAGGTTTCACATCTCTGAATCACATCTAACACTCTTTCACAACAATATGTGGGGCAATAAATGGAGGATAGGTCGCTCTGTATTTCAACCTAACTTTTCCCTTTAGTTTCACCTTAACTACTGAATCTGAATCTATGAATAGTAACGTAGCGATATTCTTATCCAAAGAAATGCTCTTAAATGTAGAACTGTTGTAGAGCAGCGTAGTAACTGATATTTTATAGTAACCAATAACATAAGCACAATTTTAGTTTAACTATAATTCATACAATCTGCATTTCCTGTAGCCCAGCTATTCTTTTTTTATTGTGTTATGTTTATTTATTTTATTAATTGATTTATTTATTTCAGTTACAGACAGGACCTGGGGATATTAAAGAAAAAGAGAGAGAGAGAGAGGAAAAGAACAATCTGATCAGTCAGATTGAAAAAGTTCTGTGGATGCAGAACGAAACGTCTCTACCGACAGAAAGAAGTCCAGTTGCCATGACTAAACGTTCTGACAGCCTCACCTGGATGAATGAGAATCTTCACAGGCACGTATCCAGGGACTGTTAATTGCATCCTTTTTAATCTAAACTGTCATTCAGACAACAATGGCAAACACAAATTTGATGGAGGGAGTGGGACAGGAGTGGCTTAGTTTGGACAGGATGGTGACATTGCCATAAAGATGTGTGACATCATCTCAGGCTGCCATGGGCTGAGAACAACAAAATCTGAGTAAATCTGTGTAATTAGGGCAAAACTGAAAAGAAGGAATCTCTGTTTACATTTCACTGAGGCTACAACTTATCCATGTGCATCCTCTTCACTTAGCATTGCAAATTATAGCAGGTACTGACACTAAATGTCCAAAAGCTGCAATTGGTGACGTTCAAGAGCTTCAACCTCTATATGCTGATCAGAGACAGAGCTAAACAGCACCATCTAGGCAGAGGGTGTGTCGCTGACTCTACCTGCCAAAAAGCCCCTTGATCCCCCTGCGTGGTTGTTTATACGGTGCCAAGCAAGTGTCAAAAGCCTGCTGCACTGGGAGACATGTCTCACGTGAGAGTGGAACCCAAAAAGCAGATGTTTACTAGCCGTAATGTAGTTTATTAAAAGTATACTTTCTCTGTGGTTCAGTATTTTATTTTAATATATATTTTAAATATTTTTCAATAAAAAACATTAATACACAACTTATTACAATATCCTTTTTAGTCTTCTAAATACTATTTTCCATTTAGCAAATGCCATTGTTGTTTTCACCCTGTGCTGTATGTAAATTAGGAGGCCTGACCTGAACCAGGGCTGTGTGCTGATTGGTCCTGCAGTAGCAGAGAAGACGGACCAGCAGCAGGGTTTAAATGTTGCTGTGGCTCCCTCAGACTTGCTGAGCCTGCCAGTTAACTAAGTACAGCTCTTTCTCCCCATGAAATCACACCACCAACTACAGGTAATATTCCATAGCTACCACCAATCAGTTACAATAATATATGTTCTGTATTCTTGTCCCAAGCCAACCCGTCACTTACATTAGTTAACAGGCTTTATTTTAGGAAAGTAACACAGAAAGCACAGCATTAGCAGCCTGTCACCACCAGCTACAGAAATACAGCCGCTCTGTGTGTGTACAGAGGTCGCTTAACTCCGTCTATTATATGTTTTCTGATCTCAATCTGTGTGATAAATATGCAAAAACGTAAAACTCAGGAAGGGGACGAATACTTTTCAACAGCTCTGTTCTTTAAAAAATTACTTGGTTATTGGGGTGAAGTTTCTACAACTGCGTTTCCCATGAATAATACAAAACAACCAACTTGCTGGCATCCGCTGGAACCAGCTGTTTCAGCTGGGCTTTTATGTTACTTTCTTAAGTTATTGTTCTGCTTATGGCAAAATATAACGTGTGGTATCTATTTTAATATGTGGCTTTATGGTGCAAAATAGTTTATTTGGGTAGCTAGCAGCCTTAGCAGGTCCAAGGGTGCCACAATTATCCCCATACCTCTGCAGGACCAATCAGCAGGCTGCCCTAGTTCAGGTCACACCTCATCATTTACATATGGTGCAGAGTCAAAATGAAATTAACATGACATTTGTTTATCTTTGTAACTTTCTTTTTATAAAATATTGCACATTTTTTTAATTCCATCCATCATCCTAACTGCTTTTCCTGTCAAGGGTTGCCGGGGCACTGGAGCCAATACCCAGTACCACCGGGTGAGTTATTACTCGTGTGTGCATGAAATATACGACTTAAAAGCGTGTCCAGGAGTTTGTTGGGGTGGTTTATGGTGCTACAAGATTATCAAATACATAATTCCATCCCACTCAGTGGCACAATGGCTGGCTTGCGCTCGCTGAGGGGGCGTGTGGTGGGTGGTTGGAAGTGACGCAACATCGTGAGCTGTAAATTTACACATGGGAACTTGCCATTCCCAACTGTGGATAAAACACTTTACTACCCAGCCATGTCTTTTCCAATGCCTCACCTGGCAGGTATTATCTACACAGACTGGGCCAAGCCAAAGAGTGTATCAAGGGGGTTGCTGGCAGCCCCTGCTGTGTGTGCTGGAATGTGCCAAGGCTTGCATTTGGGGTGGGACACTATGACCTCAGGCAATAGGATGGGTGGGTGCGACTCAACGCACATAGAAAGGGAAAGGAGCACAGAGAGATGACGCGGGTGAGAAAAGACACGAGTTATAACTCAGTCTAACCTTAGACCACACGTTCGAGTGCTCTCAGAGGGGAACACTGGCATTGACTGTTTCACCACAGAGCTGAACGGCAGGGGTTACTGACGTGTGTCACTTCTGATTCAGTTACGGACTTTGACAACTGTCCACTTTTGAGTGGACAGAAATTTCCGATTTAATTTTGCTTTACAGGGGGAGGAGGGCGAAGAGACAGGAGTGGAATGCTGTTTCTTTAAAAGAGAGGGAGAGAGAGTGAATGTGAGAGAGAGAAAGGGAGGGACCTCTTTGCCCTCCAGAAACCAGGAAGGGAATTGAGTTGATCTGCTGCTGCTTGGTTAGCGCATACGGGGCTTTAAGCTGCACAACAGTAAGAGGGAGAGAGAGAGCTCCGGAGAGGAGGAGAGGAGAGGGCTGAGCTAACCCACAACAAGCACCACCACGGCCATCGCAGGTGAGCTAAAGGCAAGCTGTCATCCCCCCGCTGGCTGCCCTGGGCCTATCTAGCACAGGGGAGCAGGGCAGAGGAGGAGAGGAGAGAGGGAGGAATGAGGGAGGGGGACAGAAAGGAGAGCAGGGTGGGGGGGTTGGCCAGAGAGGAGAGGTGGGTCGCAGCAGTAGTCCCTAGTTAAGGTTCCTCTTTTTTCATCCCTCCAAAGTACTTCCTCTGTACTGCTCTTTACCTCTGGGGAATCTTGAGATAAAGTTTATAGGATGTGTTCAAGGCATTAACTTTCCAGGCAGGTGGAAGCACTTACAGCAGGAGGAGGAGGGGAAGGGGGGCTCTCAGGGGAGGGTGGGGGGGTATTAAACTAGAGGAAGGAGGAACCAAAAATAATTCTATTGGACAAGGTACAATAGCAACAACTTTTGGGGACAGCGGTGATTGAAACAGTCAGTGCAGGGTGAGTTGTGTGCGGGGCATGTTGTGGTGGCATTAGACTGTGTGGAATAGGAATAAGTCATAATTTAGGTCAAGAGTTTTAAGGGTGCCTGAACTGTCACTGTGTTGTGAGCTGATTAAAGAATCCACCTCGGAGGTTTGGTTGCTGCTCTGACAGTGGAGGCTGAAGTGTTTTTTTTCTTTTCATTCGAAGCTCGGCCCTGTTTGATGGCTGGTCTGTACTTTAATACCTGGCAGCCTGCTAGCAACATACTGTAGTGTATAATTCAGCCCTGAGTGCTTACGTTAGAGCAGGCTTGGAGAGAGTGGGGGTGGTAGGGGAAGAGAGAGGTGGGACTTGTAGTCCACGCGAGGGGCTGTAAAGCAGGTCAGATAGGGTTTCAGAACTCTATGTCCCAGAGTGCCTTGCCCTTGGCCAGCCAGGAAAGGAAACAGCCGCCAGCCTATCCCAATGAGGAGGTGTGGTGAGTGAGCAGCTGTCAAGCCAATGAGAGCAGGGGATGCAGATCTGAGTTGTGGGCTGAAAATAGAGGGGGGTGGGGTGGTAGTGGCAGTGGTTGCGTGTGTGTGCGTGTGTGTGCGTGCGTGTGGGTGTGTGTGTGTGTGGGGGGTGTTAGGCGTCTGTTTGTGTGGGATCAGGCAAGGGCTTGCCTGTATGACTAGTGCCACTCGCAAGTTTCCTGTCTGGTAAAGCTCTAACCCTGCCCAGAGACGGAGGCATCAGAGCGGGCAGGGGAGGCACATAGGGCCCGGGAAACATTTTCTGCCTATTTGGTAAGCACTCCAGAGACACTCACATACACACACACTGTGTCTTTAGACTGTGGCTGTGAGGAGAGGAGAGGGGAGCAGAGGAAATAAATACCATAGTGTGTTGTGTGTGTGTGTGTGTGAAGGAGAGTGAGAGAGACAGGGCTGGATGGTTCAGAGTTCTTGACCCACTTGCAGATAAAGGAGAGGATGGCAAATAGGTCAATGCTGAGTGTAAGGTGCTGCACAGAACTTTTCATTCCAACGGGACTAAGTTCTTAACCCCGGTCATGAAAGCCTGTTGTACACTGATGTCACAGTACAGCACAGTAACATTTCTCTTCTTCTGTGAATAAATGACACTGCTGCTATTATTAGAGTAAAAAAAGATGAACAAAGTTGCACGTCCTGTACTGCTGCTTCTTGATGAGTGTTGAAGTAATTCCAGAGAAAACACTGAATCAAATGTTTGCTAGCCCGTGGCGGGGCGGCTGATCGCTGACAGGGTACAGGTGGGCTGTTGAGTAATAGTTTATTCGAGAAACCTTAGTAAGTGACATCCCTCTTGCTGAACAGGAGAATTTGTGACACATCTTGTGACAACTGGATTTCACTGCTGCGGTACAGGGAGCTTCCCCGGCTACGTTAAGACATTTTAAGCTCTAGTAACTTTGTGCACTGTGTTGGATAACCTGCTGACTGATTTCCGTTTTTCTCAGCTGCTCGCTCACTACGATCAGTTTACTCGCCCCCTTTCGTCCCCAACATCATTTTGAACACGAGATTCTGATCTCGCCTGTCATGTCTTGCTTGCTTGTGGCTCGTGGTTGAAAGACTTCACAGGAACCCGGGCTGCCTTGCTCGATAACCAGATGCATATTTTTGGGCTTTGCATACTTGTTGAACTTGTTTTCTAAACGTGTGGGCATGGAGAGGGGACGAGGCGAGCACAGCACATGAAGACGCCCAAATGCTGGGAAAGCATTCAGAGCTTCCTTGCAGGCAGCAGCAGACAGGGTTGATGACATTTTTTCAATCAGTACAATGTCAGAAATGATTAGTTACGGTAAATATTGTCCTGATGCTACCCTCCATGCCACTTGCTAGGTACCTTCATGGAATAGAGCTATAGCTAGTTTAAGTAAGTACCAGCAAGAGGTTAAACTGGGACGCCATGTGTGTTTGTGTGTGAGTACGCTTGTGTGCATGCATGCATGCGTGTGCGTCTGTGTTACCAACAATAGACTTCAGGGGAATTGCAGGGGACTTCGGTGGCTGTGGGCAGGTCCAAGACACCACCCATCAATTTGGCGGTGAGGCTGAATACAGTTTGATATTCCTGTATGTTTGTGCCTACACCACTATGGCCTGAAACTAGCAGGTTCAGGCAGACTGAGAAGACAGGTTGCGTGATGTCGCCGTGGCAGTTTGAGGCTTTATTTTCAAGTGAACTGTTTGCTGTATACAATACACTACATGTAGCAGTCATTGTGTCTGCTCCAAGTTTTGTTTGTGTGGTCAGAGGATGTACTGTGGCCTATAGGTTGGAAGAAAAAACCGAGCTGCCAAATGATATCGTTCCCGCGCTGCTCCTCTATCCGTCTATGTTTTTCTGTGTACATTGGAACATTTAGCTACAGTTGAAGTCTTTCGTCATCGCCCGTCTTGGTGAATACAGCTTCACTTCCCCCTAATGTTTGGTTCCCCTGGTCAGCTGCGCACTATACCACAGCAGACAGACAGACCCCTCTCTGTTGTTTTTCTGTTGTTGTGCTGAAGTCTAAGGGAAGTAAAGGGGCTTCTTCTGTTCTCTCGTGGGACATTTATTATGGAGAGACCGATACCTGATCAAATTAAAGTGTGAGAGGAAGAGAGTGGGATGTTTTTAGAGTTAGATTTCTCTCCTGATATGTTAACTGCTTGTTTTTACATATTTAATATACTGTAAAAACCTTAACGTAATTTATAGTTATATTGATAAAAATGAGTAAAGAGAACAGAAGCTCCTTTTAATTAAGCAGATAAGGCTAAGATAAACTGGTCAAGTGGGGGCTATGTGACCAATACGACACTGTCCAAGACAGGAGAGAAGATGGGTGGGTGGCATTAAAAGATGGCCAGACACAGGAGGGTGGGTGGGTCTGTTCTGCTTCTCCTCTTCAGCATTGGAAAGGGGAAGTGGGTGGTGTGGTGGGTACTGTGCAGAGTCTGAGACAGCGATGGAGCAATGATGAGATGAGAGCGACAGATGAGAGGAAAAGAGAGAGAGAGAAAGGGTCAGACAGTAGGAACAGAGAGAGCAAGCAAGCAGAGAGCTGGTCATCTGATAACAGAGCGGGTTCTGTTACACGCCTGCCACAGACTCACAGGAAGTCCTCTTTCCCTGTCGGGCTACGCATGCACAGAGTGGCGCAGCCAGGGCACGTTGGGCCTGTGGACTCACCAACTGGCAGAGTTAGGTTCTGCTGCTGGACAGTGCTGTGCTGGGTGTAGTGCTGTTTGTGAAGCCATGTGTTAGATTTCGTTACACTTCCTGGTTGGCAGCGTGGCAGTGTCAGGGCATGTTACTCAAACCAAAGGGAACTCGGACTGTGGATGTGGTTTTATTACAGTGGAGCTTGAGTAGGGCCACAGTCTCACAACATGTGTTATAAGACTCATGACTTGACAAAGAAATATTCACCAAAACACAAAACTGGTCACTTTGTCCAGTCTGTTGTCTGAGACGGAAACTTACAAAGTGGAATCAAACACTGTTCAATCTTCTTCTTATCATTATTTATCTTTTGGTTGTTTTACTGTGGATCAGTTGGTTGGCCAGTTGTCCTAAGAACTCATGTATCCCCCATTCCTAGCCACAAGTGTCCCTGGACAGGAGACATAGATACTTTATTAATCGTCATTAGGAAATTCTGCCCCTTAAGGCGCTAAGAGTAATGTGTTTATCATTATTACTGTCATTGTTGAGATTGTATTGAATGTTTTGTCTACGCATGGAGGAGAATATATTAGTAAGTACTATGATGCAATCTACTACAATAATACTACCTCATAGATAAATCACCTTACCTGTGGTTTTGCTTCAAAAATAATGAAAATACTGTAGGTTTCAGTAATGCACAGCTCTCATACGGATTTAATTGCTTTGTTTTTTTATGCTTCTGAACACTCTTTGTATTTGCTATTGTACTCATACAGATCAAAATATTATATATAAAAAGTAGTACAGTGTGAGAGTGTAGTTGAATTGAAAAGCAAGTAGCTTCCACGCATTTCACTTTCCCAGTTTCTTTTCTGTCCTGCAACGCAAGACCTTTTATGGGATATCATAAAACCCCCTGCTAACTTCCTCACATTAAACTTTGCCCCACATGCAAGCAGTTGCTGTTCCTCTTTTGAAGCAGGTTACACCAGGTAGGTAAATGACATCTCTTGAGTTTATCATTGACATCTGAGCTGGATTCCTTGGCCACCATACACTCAAGAGCTATGAGCGAGCTCGGGAGTTTAACACCCTGCCTCACCCACTAGCTTTTCATTGGCTTTGTGTTTTGGCAGCTCTTCCTGGTTAGTTTCTAGTGAAAGCTGCCAGGCCTAGACCAGTCCTTGCAACTTCAGCTTTATCAGTCACTTGTCCTCTTCCTGCTTCACTCCCAATATGACCAATCAGGTTTCTTTTCACTAGCAGCAGCAGTGAGTCACTTAGTCATTGTAGTTGAAATCTATTTTCTCTGCAACTGCCACCCCCTCCCCATTCGGGTTATCTGGCCATATTCTCTTGGTTCAACCTTGAACCTTCTTGATTTGAATGAAGTAGTTACCTTGAAGCAGAGCTCAGTAGGTAGTTTTGTTGCCATAAAGACCAGCTGAGATAGTCAGTGAAATGAGAACAGGGGAGAAAAGAGTAATGATAAAAGAAGGCTCAGGAAAGCATAGACCAGCCAACCAGATTCTTCCACTTGTTGTCTATAAGCCAGGCCTTTCAATTTGTTTCTGGACTTCTGTTGCACTGTAATCTTAATACAAATATGTGTGTCTGACAGATAAGTATTCTCAAAGAAAGTTCAACTGAACGCAAAGCGTCTTCAACTGAGTTTATCTGAGAATAACCTCAAAGAATTGTTCACTTGTTTAAGCAATAAACCAATAACACTTAACATGTCTGATATAAAATGAACTATAACTCTGTATTTTAGTTCGGAAAGGTCTGCCATGACTGCTCGCTGCTAAAGTTGGGTTACTCAGGAGTTTCCAATCAGAATTTGTTAACCATAGAAAGTAAAAGTTCAGAAATAAAAGGAGAATATTTTCTGGAAATATTAAGTGCATGACACACTGATAACACTGTCAGTTGTTTGATATCTTAATAGTAATTGTCTTTGTTTTGTCTTTTTTTACAGGTTGGTAAAATAGTGTCAGTAAGCTGTTTATTTAATTGTCTATCTACGAAACATCTGAGGTTGCACAGGGTTAACAGTTTGCTCCTTTGTGTTTAGGAATGACTGGTATGTGTCAGCCAAAGAGAGAGAGATACTTTGAGTGGAAATTCAGCAGTCCTTCAACAGATGATGCATATCATGAAAAATAAAACCTCTTTTACTAACTGCAACCACAGCACGATGTCAACATGTTTGTCTGTGAATGACAAGCAAATTGGGCGTGACTGTCCTGGCATAGATATTAAGAACACACACACACAGCACTGTCAACTGAAGAAAGAGCAAGACGGAAGATCGCTGCCGGTTGTCTCGTCTCTGAAGTATAATTTTGATATCTGCCCTTGCTGTTGGTGGATATATGGAAAGGGGTAAAGGGACGTTGCAGTGATGAGGGCTGGGATGGCATGGGTGCGTCCTGCATTGAAGTGGTTGTTTGACTTGCAAAGCAGGCCTTGGTGCTCAGGAACTGGGCACTGAGAGAAGGTCTTTCCCTGGAAGTGGAGCGCCAGGGATACGGACAGCTGCTGCGCTGCTTTGTGCTGGGCTGCGGGCTTTGTCACCAACAGGCATGAATTAGTGATAAGGAATGTTTCAAGCCATGAGGAGGTGTCAGGATCAGGTTTGTTGTGCTGTGTTTCCTCTTTCTTAGTGCTCTTTGCAGGTTATTTAGGGACAGGTGGCTCCTGCATGCAGAGTAGTTCCTCCATGCTTTGTTGGCACTGAGTGTGTGTGTGTGTGTGTGTGTGTGTGTTTTATCTTCCCTCGGCTCATCGTCTTTACCCCTACAAAGCCGTGACCCAGGGTCAGCGGTGTATGTATGGAGGATAACGTGCTACACAAGCTTGTGGTCTATTGCAGGTGCTGTGTGTCTGCATTAAGCAGGTTGGCTCGGGACTGGATGGGCTCACCGAGATCTATTTCCACCTGTGAAGGACGTGACTGCTGTCCATGTGGTTTCCTTTTCTCCAGCTCTTTCTCTCGTCTCACTTGGCCCTCTTCCCCTCCTGTGCCATCGTCCCTGAGCATATTCAGAGGAGGGATAGGATAATAAAATTTGCTCGGGCCATGTCGAACAGTCTGTTTTCATCAGAGCTTTGTGAAAGACATTGGCTGTCGCTGCAGAGGCTTTGTTGTCAGCTGTTAGTTAGAATTGAGCAGAGTTAATTGTAGGAACAGTAGGAATAAAAAAAAAAGTGGAACAATTAAACATTTTATTTAAACAACACACTACTCTATTGTCTCTCTACAATGACAATGCCTAAATGAAAATGAATATTGACCCATTTAAATGATCCTGATAAGTTGTAACAAACATCTGGCCCCAAACATCTGTTCTCTGTCTGTTTTCCTGCTTGTCTTTTCGAAAGGACTTACCTAACACTGACTTGTTGGCGGATCTGATACGTTGCCAGATTTCAAGGTGGAGACGGATAGGCGTTGCTTTTAACAGGTGCAGGCAGATCATATCAGGGGAGAGAGAGGGAGAGGTGAACACAGGTGAGCAGGTATGATAAAGGAGAGGCTGCCAGGTTAGGCAGGTTTAGTAGCGGGGTGTAGCATAGAAACGCACCAGGAGGACCGATCTGAAGGAATGTCATGTGAATGATTCGCTTTTTTGAGAGCGTCACACTCAATACATTCTCCAACCTCCAACTCACCCTTGCCTGGCCTCACCCCCTGCTGTGTCTCCCTGGCAGATGGAGGATTGGAGAGGGGTGGATTTCCTATATGTGTGTGTGTGTGTGTGTGTGTGTGTGTGTGTGTATGTCATGCTTTATTGATGCCTCTGTGATGTTACAGTATGTACTACTGTGCGTGTATGTGAGTGTGAGTATGTTAATAGAGAAATCGAAGATGGTTTGTTCTGCCGACCCCCCCCCTCCCACACACACACGCGCACACACTGCACAGGCTTCAGTCGATCATGTTAATCTCCCCCCACACGTGAGCGAGGGGACAGCCTTTTCTGAAACTTGGCACACAGTACAGGGAGGGGTAACCAGCTCAGACCGGATTGACAGCCTCCCTTTTTAATACTGTTCCCTCGCAGCTTGTTGCGTGTCCTCTTCCTACTCCTGTGGAGTTTTTCCACAGGGTCTGCTCTGGCAGCCCCTCACCCCCCCCCCCCCCCCATTTTCCTCCACCTCCCTCTCTTCAGCTTTCAATTGAGACAGAGTGCAAAATCTGCACAGCCTAGCTCCCAGCATGCACTCTGATCCCTACTGCCCTATCTGTCCTCCATGACCCCTTACTTGGTTTCTTGAACTAGTGCATGCACACCTGTATATGTAGGTGTGTTTATCTCTAGTAGACATGGAGCCTGGCCAAATGCATTCAGAGAGAATTGGGAGACACTGTCCATTCTTTGCCATCAGAAACAAAATTATTGTAAATTGCCAGTTGTAGTAAATCTATAAATACACCTGTTGAGCAGATTTGCTGTAAACAAAGTTGGAAGTAGTGGCGATATGCAGCTCTGTGTGTGTGTGTGTGTGTGTGTTACTTTTTCCAGTTATTGTTTTTTGTACATATTTTGGTAAGATAGCTTAGAAAATCCAATATTTACAGCATTCAACATATGTCAGAAACGTAAAACACGTAAACGTAAAGCATTCGTTGTGAAGCGTGCAGAATCAGATCAGGTAAACATACTAAATGACTTCCTGTTTGGGTAAAAGAAACACATCACAGTGAAGGATTTTGATCTTGATGCACTGGATAGAAAAAAACTGTTTAGAAATAGACAGTGTGTTGGTGGGAAAAATCAGTGGAGGAGTTATCACATTGCCAAGATATTAATGAATAAATATGACTTGTTGAGTGAATCATTTTACAGTAGATTTCATGTAGAGACTGAAAAATCCGTACACAGTGTATTTGGGTGAAGGTCGTAAACATATAGGTGGTGTTACAGTATTGGTGTTACAGTTATTTGTAAACTTGATCTTTGATCGATGAAATTGTTTCTTTTTCATATAGACAGATGGCAAAATCAAAACAGCTGATATTGCTACTCTCTATATTTTGCAAAGATTTTTTTATGTGTGACCTTTTCATATATATCCTGTATATGATGAACTGCACTCATCATATACTTATAATAAGCATCGTATACTTCTTTCTGTTTCCTCATAAAGAATGCCATGAACTGATGTATTCATTTCTGTATCTCTCTGCGCTTGTTCTCCAGACAGGCAGACGGACAGACGGCAGGACGGATACGCGGGTGGGGGCTGTGCTAGGCGGCTCGGCGGCAGGCTGGTGGAAGATGTCGTCAGGAGCCGGTGGGAGAGGTGGAAGGCGGCTCAGGGGGACAGCAAGCAGCGGGGGTGGTGGATGGAGAGGAGGAGCAGGAGAGGCAGAGGAAGGTCCTTTGGGAATCCCTTTTCCTGAGCACAGTGCAGACATCCTGGGCAGCCTGAACAAGCAGCGGCTCAGTGGCCTGTTGTGTGATGTGCTCCTGGTTACGCAGGATCGCGAATTTCCAGCTCACCGCTCCATCCTGGCATCCTGCAGCTCCTACTTCCACAAGCTCTTCACTTCAGGGGCCGCTGCTGACCAGCAGAACATGTACAACATCGACTTTGTGGCAGCAGAAGCTCTGGGAGCATTGCTGGACTTTGCCTACACAGCCACATTGACAGTCAGTCACAGCAGTGTAGCTGAAATCCTTGCCGCTGCACGCCTCCTGGAAATCCTACCTGTCCAGGACATTTGTACACACCTGCTAGACACCAAAGTGCTCTCCCCGCCGGTACACGACCATTATAGAACTATGAGTGTTTTTAAAGCTTTAATTTGATCTGCCTTGTCTTTATGAGTTAGTGACACTGTAATCAACAAACGCTGAGTGTAAGATGCAGTTTGTGTCGTGGAACAGGAGTAACTCATTCTGAATCTGTATTTCCAGGTTCAGCCATTTAGGGAATAAGGTGTCTTGCCATAATATAATCCCTCCCATTAAACAGTCAGCACAGTCAAGCTTACACCATGGCCTTTACGAGTCTCTGTCACTATACCCATCCCGCAGCCACAGCTTAGTTTAACACTTATTCTAAGGTCTGTGTGGGATGCAACACGCAGACTACAGCCACAGCATATCACAGTTACGCTTCAACACAACTATTCTGTCTCTGATTACATAATGCTATATATCACGAGATTATCACTACTGTTTCACTGCAGTCACTGTGATCACATCATGCCATAGACCTTCATAGGATCCTGGGTGTTTCTTGTCAAAGGCGGGTGTCCTCATAGTTCCACCCAGATATTTAACACATACTGTAATACGCTCCATGCAAACATACGCTGACTTTAATATTGTCCTTCTCTTGCTTGTTCCCCATCATGTTTCACTAGGCGGGCAGTGAGCAACGAGATGAAGATGAAGACGAAGAGGGAAAGGGCAGGGGGGGCAGGGAGCAGGGGAACCGGGTGCGGGCCCGGGAGTACCTGGAGTACTTCCAGAGAGGGGCACACTGGAGCAGCAGCTGCAGCACGCCAGAGCTCAGGGACCTGCCTACACACCTGCACTTTAACCATGGTAATGGCCCCAGCAATGGGGCTCCTGGTGGCCCCGGAGACTACTACTCCCCCTTAGCCCTTGCCTTGGCCCAGGCCCCCACACATGAGCCCGAGGAAGAAGATGACGATGAAGAGGAGGAGGAGGACGGTGATGCAGTGCAGGGAAATGGAGCTACCCTGGGGTCATCTTATTACCCTCCATCTCAAAATGGGCACTTCTTCCTACCCCCTGATTCTAGGCTGGGGCAGGAGACAGAGGCGGAGGATGGAAGTAGGGAGGTGATAGCAAGAGAGAGGGGTTCCGCCAGTGCTCTCCTGCAGCAGATGATGGACTCCATTGAAAGACAAAAGGAGCATGCAACGACTGGGGAGGAACCAGGAGATGGGGACAGCCCCGACATGGAATTTTACTTGAATTATTTCAACAGCACACAGCACGAGGATACAGCTTCTGCTGCTGTAGCACAGGGAGTGCCGCCGCTCTGGTTATCACGGGGCAGCATAGGCCAAGACAGAGGAGGAGGGAGAGGAGACAGGGGGGTTGCAGAGAGAGGTGGCGGGGGTGGAGGAGGAGGAGGAGGAGGAGGAGGAGGAGGTGGAGGAGGAGAGAGAAAAATGCGCTCTAAGGCCTTCCAGAAGTGCCCCATATGCTCCAAGGTCATTCAAGGAGCAGGCAAGCTACCCCGCCACATTCGAACGCACACAGGAGAGAAACCCTATGAATGCGCCATCTGCAAAGTGCGCTTTACCAGGTAAGCCCAATTAATAAAGTAACTACCCCATGTCACATGTACTAACAGTCTTGGACTTGATACCGTGGACAAATCAGCCAGCTATGAGCAGCAGTATTAGCACTAAACAACTTAGCTTTGCATTAGGAGGACGGCAGAATGGTTTGTGAATCTAAATGTTTACCTTGACCATGGGTTGCCTGATCCCCCAACCTTAGTTTTTAGTTTCAGTGTCACATTGTAGTCAATGATAATCATAATGGCATGTAAAGTATTCCAGCTCTGAGCGAGGGGGTCAGATAGTTATAAAGGTCTGTTTTATTATGATAGCCTTCATAGCAAAGTCCTGGAATTTTAACATAGGGGTCCTATAAAAGAAGGCTGTGCCATGGCAGTGTTATCTAGTGGAGGGCTGTTATAAAGTGTTCTGTTCTGATACAGAGGGGGATTACAGGCCCTGGTTGGTGCTCTATGTGTTCCAGTGTAGTAAATTGAACTTTTGATCTCTGGCTATGTTGATTATTGCCCAAGGCAGAGTAGTCACACCACCCCCTCCTCTCTCCCTGTCACTCCTCCTTTACCTCGCTAATGAAATCTGCCATGTGCCACTCAGATAAAGGTGGCTGGTCTACAGCATGAGACTCGAGTGCACAGGGTTTCCTCGTATTGAGGAGACCTGTCTTTTCCTTGAAATAATTCCTTTAATTAATTAATCAGTGGACCTGTGCTAGAAATAGATGCAGTAGGCTAGAAATACCCAGAACCTCTGCTGGCATGACAGGTAGGGAAGGCACATTTGAATTTGCCTTCTAGCTGAATTTGACCAGCAGAGGGAAGGGGGTATTGTAATCTTAATCCTGTTTGATCAGGGTTAAGAGTGTGCCTCGCACGGTAATAAATCACTCCTGTCCTTTAAATAATTCACCTGTCAGCGTGCCACTTTGTTCCAACAGCTTTGGCCTGCATGTGAGTGCGTCTACGTTGCTCCTCTCCAGTGTTTCTTTGTTCGTTTCTATAATTGAAACACAATTCGTACAGACCTGAAGTGGATTTATTTACTTGTATGACAACTAATCCACTTACATGGCATGTGCGTGTGCATGTGTATGTGCGTTGAAAAGAACTTCCTTGTTTAGGAGCCCTCTGCTCCAGGTTACAGAAAATTAGATGACTAGAGAAAGTAAGGTCTAAAGGAGGAGGGGGATGAAGGTCAAGGCAGACTGATAAAATTTAGTGGGCAATATATCATCACAGCATTTAAAAAGCTATAGATATTATTTGATGACGTTAGATTTTGAGTCCAGTCATAGTTTGGTGTTGTTTTAAGCGCTGTGTAATTGTTGTAGAGCTCATTAACTATTGACAGGATTCAGGTATTTGATTTTTTTACAGGGGAAACCTACTGTTCTTATTACGTGTTGATAGAACTATAATCCCTCAAATTCACAATATTCAACAGGGATTGTATTTAATTTCTTCATTTTCTGGTCACCATAAACAGACATTCAAGGAGTTTGTTATTATGATGTCATCCTTAAGTTAGCAAATCATAAAAATGCCAACTGACACAATGAACATTGAGCTTTAATGTCACTCCACAGTGCTCGCGTGCGCCGCCACACAGATGAAGATGTTTATGGCTTTACCTCAGTTGCAGACAGTGGCTGTTTAATAGGAAATAAAGTGAACTGCAGCATAGTTAGTGGGCCAGTGTGCATGTGAGAATGAATAATATAAGTCTGTATATATGACAATAAATAACCTGATTAGTTGCCTCAGTGCCTCATTTGTTATAGTCTGTGTATTCTGACGTAATCTTCTTTATTTTTCCTCCTTCCCAGACAGGACAAGCTCAAGGTTCATATGCGGAAGCATACAGGA
Source organism: Microctenopoma steveboyesi (assembly GCA_032359275.1). Lineage (NCBI taxonomy): Eukaryota > Metazoa > Chordata > Actinopteri > Anabantiformes > Anabantidae > Microctenopoma > Microctenopoma steveboyesi. The sequence goes on along the minus strand of JAUMHF010000019.1, from coordinate 7,435,717 downwards.
GAGAAGCCTTATCTGTGTACGCAATGTGGAGCCGCCTTTGCTCACAACTATGACCTGAAGAACCACATGCGTGTACACACCGGCCTGCGCCCCTATCAGTGCTCAAGCTGCTTTAAGACTTTTGTGCGCTCGGATCACCTGCACCGACACCTTAAGAAGGACGGCTGCAATGGTGTTCCCTCTCGTCGAGGCCGAAAGCCTCGGGTACGAGAGCCAGGGCTCCTTGAGGCCCCCCTGAGCCTGCTCAGCCCGATCTCCGACACAGGTTCTGGGCCTCGTACCGCCAGGGGACGGCGGCGGTCTGAGGCAACCTCAGCGGTGGAGGTAGAGGGAGTAGCTGGAGCCCATGCACACAGTCCTGAGCTGCAAGCATTGGCAGGAGAGGCAGGGCCCTAAGACTGCAGGGGCAACAAGGACACTGCTGAACACTATAGTCACTCTGCACTGCCTGTGAGACAGGCTAGTGAACAGGGAGGAGAAAACACATGCAAAGGCAAACTTTAAAAAAAAAAACACAACTAACTATTCCTCTATAAACCAAATCAGGGTGTCACAAAAATCGAATCTTTTTATTTCCTTCTCCTTTACTTTAGGGAACAGAGTAGACTTACAAGCACTTGAGTCTGTTAAAGAGCAAAGAACGCTTCAAATCATGCACCCATGGCGTCCACTTTCTGGGCCATTTTTCTTTATAATATTAGGGATTTTGTACGTTGGCATATGTGCTTAGGCAAATGTATGATAGATGTAAAGAATCTCTGAGCAACTATGCAGTTGATTTAGATTTTTATTGGTTTTGTCCTCACAGCCTTCAAGCTCTAGGCAAGGTGTCTGTCAAGCACCTTCTGGCTGCTGTACGGGTGAAGCGAGGACAAATCCTCACAGTGAAAACAACTCTTTTTCTATTCTTTTGCAGGTCTGAAATGTACAGTTCAGTTACCATAGAAACAGCATTTCCACAATATGGCATATGCAAGAAAAACTCACCACAGTTTTGATGCAACAATTTTTCTCTCTAAATGTTCCAGAAAGAATCAGACAAGGGTTTGATTGAAGTGTTACTTACTCTACAAAATGTTTTTGTCTTATTGAAAAAACAAATTCATGTTGAGTCAAATCCACGTTTTTGGGGGCTCGTCAGTTGCAGGACTAAGGAAAACAAGGGGTGGAGAGTTTGTGTTTTTGAAGCACTACCATTGTCAATGTATCTGTTTGACTATGCTTGACTATGTTGCCTCTTATCCTCTCCCAACCTTGCAATTTCAGCATTTCTGTTTTGATTTTGTCTTAATTTGTATGTTGTCGTTCCTTTTTGTTGACTGCTTTGGGTACTTGACACTTTATAATTGTATACATGTATATACGGCAGGTGGTGATTTGACATGGGTCCCCTCTTAATGCTGAGGTGTACCTACCAATCGGGTTTCTCCTTTTAGGCTTGATGTCATATTCACAGATTGAAGCTTGTGGATGATCGGGAAAAAAGTATGAATGTTTGAAGAAACAAAAACCATCACCCAGTCACACATTTGTCCTAAACTTAACACTTGACATGTATAGTTCCTGCCCAAAGGATGAGGAGGTGGATTGAATGAATGTGCTTAATTTGTGCAGTTTTTCGGAATCTGTCCTTGTGTTACAAGGCGCGGGTAGCATTTAACCATCCGCAGGTTAAAGGAATGGCAGGGAGCCTGAGTGAGATCATGACAAAGAGTACGAATAAGAGATAGATGAGCACCTTTTTATAATTTTTTTCTATGTTTGCACAGCTTTACTAAAGATATCAAACAGAGTGAGATAGAGGTATATTTAAAGGATGAGGGCTGACGTAGAGAGGGAGTGGGATGAGGTTTATGTATCATGCTTATTCCATTCTTTTTGCCCTAGGGACCACACAACCATGAGGCAACCTGTGTGATGAAGAGAGCAATAAATACCTGTCCAAGTTGTGAGGCCAATAGGAGCACAGCTGCAGCTGGTTGATGGGGGAGGGGAACAAGGGAAGGGGAGAGGGATCTCACAATGTCTGTTGCATTCCAAAAAATAATCTCCCCCAGCTCAGCCACATTTCCAGGCAGGAGGGGATCAAATCAGGCCCTTTCTCTCCCTCTCTCTCCCTCTGTAGTCCTCTAATGCCCGCAGACCAGCCTGTAGGGAAAATTATTATATTAGAACCTGGTGTAACTGTGGGGAGGATGCCTGGTGCTGACAGTTTAGTGTTTTTACATGTACGTGTGTTTGTGTGCATGTATGTGTGTGTGTGTGTGGCAGCCAGGGTCCCTCTGGCCACATCATCATCGTGTGAATCAGCCACAGCCTGTTCAAACATGCACCCTGAGCTGCCAGCCTCAATGCGCTTTCTGTGTTGCTCATACACATTCACACGCACAGAGTCCAGGTATCCCGTAGAGCAGGGGAAAACACCGGATCGAACATATCTGTGTCCTCATTGTCAGTGACTCCATACATGTGGATTTGTTACTCTTAAAACATCCAAGTTGTGTTTTTGTATTCCATATGCATTATTACTTTCCAAACTACAAGCACAGTTGACTCATGGTGAGAAGATGCGTGATGTTTAGAGATCCCCGCCCCCACACTTTCTGGAGTAGTGCTGTGGTTCAGCTATCTTTTTGCACCTTCATTGGAAAAGCAGGTTATGAATGCACTTTGTTACTGAAGAGGTCACTTTTGTCAACGAAACGGGTACTGTGAAACAAACCAGGTGCAAATGAGATCAGTACCATCACAGCGGTGAAGAGAGTTCATTCGCTGGTTTTGTTCAAGTTCAACTGCCATAAAAATAAATAAATAAAACCAGAAATGTATCAGGTTATATACGGGAGAAGCAAGCCAGGTTCATCCACCAAGGTGTCAAATGTTGTGACATTAACAAAAGATTAAAAGAATCCATGTAACCGATTGCACTTGAATTTAGTTGGTAAAAGAAATCTAATAATTTGTCTTAATGTCAACTAAGGGGATAGAAGTAAGAGGCAAACGAGGAAGGAAGGTCCCTGTGTGTGTGTGTGTGTGTGTGTGTGTGTGTGTGTGTGTGTGTGTGTGTGTGTGTGTGGGGCGTGCATGTGCACATGTATGCATTGCTGGTTGGCAGGCTGGAGGGTCTCAGGACAGGCTTGGATAAACAAACTTTGTGTCTACCCCATCTGTTCACCAGCTCCTCTCATAACTACACGTGTTCTCTGAGGAACCGCAGTGATAATAGGCCTACGGTACCACAGAAGCAAAAAGACCATATTGTAAAACAACAATGGGCAGTTGCTTATTTACTTTACAGCTCTGTTGGTGCACACTCCCATAACTTCCTGTTCACCCTTGTTGGTCGTTGTCAGGAGTTCGCTTGGTCTTAGAAGTTTTGGATTCTATTTTTGCTTCTCCTTTATGATAAAGATGGGGTTTATTAATGCACAATTTTAGTCCCATTGGCAGACCAATGCAAGCTGGGTATGTCTACCCGGTTTATGACCTTTATGTGTAGTGGTACTTGATATGGATGTCTTAAACCCGTTTTGTCTTGATGTTGCAGAATCTTTACCTGCCATTCACCCTAAACATATGTTTTGTTGGACCTTAATATTTACCCTAAAGTCTTATGTTGTTTGTTGATGAACCAAAGCTTTTTGCCCTCCCTCATAGTCTGTACAGGTTGAAAGTATGTCTCTAATTTATACAGACGGGGCCTCCCTGACTAAGCTACACACAGATGCCCTCCTCTTGAATATATATGCAGAAACGGAACCATACACATATTTACTTGAGTTGGCTTTCTCTCACTCTTCGTATCCTTGTGGACAATAGAATCAGAGGTTTATAGCATGTACAGTTTTTTTCTGTCTACACTCATTTTTCTTAAAAAAAAAACACACATTGTGCAACAGCTATTTTTTCTAACAACTTTACATGGCTGTGAGTGTATGTGCGGGTGTGTGCATGGGTTGGGGGTCAAGGTTTTGGGTTGCTGTGCCAGGTGGGTGGGGTAAATGGGTGCTCGGGTGGGGGTAATGGATATAAAGCCTGATAGCACTGGAAATGGTGCTTTAGCTGCGAGAGCAAAAGTTTGCACTAATGTTAAATGTCCTTGTCCTGCTTATGGGAGAATTGCAGGTGACCTCAGAATGGCCTGCGAGTTTCCATGAGCTCGGAGCAGTGTAGTTATAACTCAGTGGTCTTATAAAGAGTCCATCCAACCCCTCCGTAGAAATAATCATGTACAGTGTATTAAGAAATATACAGACGTCCAACAGCAACAAATACCAAAGGAGAAAATGGCTTGCATTCGAGTCATTGGACATTTTAAGCTATCAATATGATGTTGGATTAATAGAGTTTTATTGTAAAATCTGAAAGAGATTGTGGATTCAGCTTTTGGTGGTAAATAGAAATGGTAATAACAGCTAATTATATTTGCTTTTCATATTAAGACATGTTTAGGCTCCTAGAAAGTAGCAAAGCCTGTCCAAAAACCGTGGAGCTGGTCCTGCTCTGATGGCTGAGATATATCGTGTGCAGGTGCCAGAGATTCAAATGATTTGGATTTTATGTACATTTGTTTCATGCTCAGTCTACTGATCATGAATAATTTTGTGAAATGATAGTGAAAATAATGTTATTGGTAAACACTGTTATTGTGGTCATCACTGATTTGGATTTTCTTTTTTAATTGGACTGAATTTAAATGTTCTCTACATGAAGCAGACTGGGACTTTGTGGCCTTTTCTGAGCAGCACTAAGCTTGTTGTTTTTATATTCTAGACAGTCATATTGTGCAGTGTGGGGCTGAGGCTCACTCCCACCAGGTGGGCAATGCAACATCATGGGCCACAGTGTGCCTTAAGCGGACTGGGATTGACAAAACCTTCTGTTTTTTTTTTTTTTATTCTTGTTTACTGGCCATATCTCAAGAACAAATTGTAAAATCTGATTGGTGTGCTACTGAAATTGATCAACAACCATTTTAACTTTACTTGAATTAATGTCTATAATAATGTCTCTCTGTTATCCATCACATTAGAGCTGTGTCTCTGTCAGCTTCTGTGGCTCCACAACTGGTGTGTCCCCAGCCTCAGCCCCAGACCAAGGTTACGCTGACATAGTCTACACCAGGAGAGTCTCAGAATTTCATAGCAAGTGTTTTCAAAAACTGACCTTGATGTGTATTTTTTTCTTTACTGAAGATTTTTGATGCATCTATCTGAAAAGGCCATAAAACAAAGATGACCAACACCTATGATGATAATGATAACTGTAAATAATCAGACAAAGCAGGACGGGCTGACTGTTATATGGTGATTTGTGGCAGCAGAAGTGCGACTGTTCTTTGCTTTGTCATTTCGCTGCACACCTGATTTTTTTTTTCCATCAGGCTCATGACGAACAGCAAGCTGAGTGCAGCATATGCAGTACGGCACTATGCGCAGCATGGCTCTGGCACCTACGCAGACAGCCCTGGGTCCTTTAGAGAGAGGTTGCTGTCTGTTGCCTGCTCTCAGCCATGTGGGGACAGTTTGCACTTGGAGTCTTTCTCAGTCTCTAGGGGAAGAGAGGTTGGCATACAGGGAGGAGGATTAAATATGAGTGGAAGGGTAGGGTGGATGTTGTTTTCAGGGATGTGGTTAGAAAGCCCAGGTGACAGACTGTTTGCTGCGCCATGGTTCAGTGTCGGTCTTCTAAGCTGTTAGAATTTGCATTGCCACGATATGACAAGAATTGTAATACAAAGGAGGTCACCTCAGATTTCACATTGGGAAAGTGCAACGAGGATAACGTTGCTGATCTCTTTTGTCTCTATGTAAGTAAGTACTACTCAGGTGGAAAATACACTGCTATGCATTGGTTTCAGTGTCCGCTCAGTTTGTGGTATGTCTCATCACCCTCCAAGTTACTTCTGTTTTTTTTTTCTGTCCTTGTTCATTCCAATATTTAATAACATAAAAATCCCCGGAGGATTGAAAGCAGGAACAGTTTCCTCATTGTTACTGCTGTGACTAGTGTATTTCTCCATCTAATATTGATCGAATTGTTAGTTGGGAGGAGGGAAGCCACTGGAGATTCAGTCTTAATAGTCAGACTGTAACACTTTTGAAAGGAGATGGGGTTGGGATGGAGGAGGGATGTACGTATGTATCATCTCCCAGTGCTCTTCCTTCTCTCCAGTCTCAGTCTATATCTTTGCTGCTGACCGGCCTTTGATCGAAGATCACACACCCTCAGCAGGGGTTTCGACAGGAAAGATGAGAGGGAAAAGAGACTGGATGAGGTCTGGATGAGGAGGAAGAGAAAGTTTCAGTCACTTATACCAATTTAGGATGCATTCCATAACTTCATACTGTGATTCCCACTTTGGAGTTTTTGGCAGACGTAAAGCATGAGAGTAGGAGACAACAGAAAGAAATGGTCAATATTCTGCAGTTGACTGTTTCAGTCAGTCAGTCTAGCTTCACAACCCTCCACTGTGTGACAGACGGATCAAAAGGCCCCTGGTGTACTGCTATCCAACTGCCTTTTTTCAGCTTCTGCGATTGTAACAAAAGCACTTTGCGAAAGGCCATCCTGATTTTTGTGTGCTTTTATTTTAAAGTTATCACTATTGTTAATATTTTATTGTTCCTGTTGATGTTTTTTGTTTGTTTTGTCAGTGCTGATGATTATTTAAATGCAAAAAAAACAACAATATTATGAAAATGGAAAAAAAAGAAAAAAAAACTTGAATATTTTTCGGTATGTGGATTGAAGGTGGTTTAAACTGCCACCTTATCTGGACATAAACAAACACATCTCCTTGTTATGCTACCACCTGTTATATGCAGCTTATTGCATAGTCACACAATGGTGTGTGGAGAGGGGTGTACAGGACAGATTTCCCCCTACCTGCTCTCCGCTTACTGTCTCAGATCTTGTTGGGAGAAAGGCCATTTGAGCTCATTTTAGGAGACTCCTTTTCTTTAAAAAGAAATCTGTAACAATTGCAAAGCTTTCTGAGAAGGCTAGCTGTGCTGAATGTTAAACACGCAGTGTTGTATCCACTGCAGAATCTCTTTGTCTACAGTAACGCCCTTTCTGTGTAGTTAAAGGTTGGATCTGGTATCCATATAGAGCCTAAATGATTAACAAAAACAGATGAAATGGCCAAATGACCATCAAGCACTTTTGCAAATCAGTACAGAATTTTTTTTTTTGGGGATTAACATCTATGTCAAATCAAGATTACTGCATTAGAGCGGAAAGAATAATATCGATCATAACAAACATTCAGTAAATTTGTAGTTCTGTAAATGGTTTAACTTGGGAGAAACAAATGTATTTATAATAGATTGATTTGTAACTGTGATTATTAGGAAGCTTTTTTTTTCCTAATGTATACTTTCAGATGGCAAAAATGTGCACAATGAGTCGCTTTTCACAGAAAACTGTTGCATCACTGCTCTCTGAGTTTAAACTTTTGTCCCAGTTACATCCCACCACGACCCACTCTGTGCACATGTATTTCAAAGGCAGAGTGCCTGCTGTGACGTCACTAATTGAACGGACTGTGGCCAGAATGTGCAGCGTCATCAAACGTTTCAGCCCACAGCGTGCAGCAGCCGTTCTCTTGCCCACGCGACTCAATGTGTATTTATTTTTAAAATAACCTCTTTCTCTAAAAACAGATTTTTTTTCTTAGCATTGCGCTCTGTCGGTTCATATCTGTTAGAAGCTGCAGGGGGGAGAATGGGGTGAGGGTGATCCTTGTGAAGAATTTGCACTTTTTGGCGACGAAAAATAAATTGTATTGTATATGAGACCACTAAATCCACACAATCTAAACCATATAATTCCATTTTTGTGTCATTTTTTTTTGTTCTGTTCATTTTTTTAATATATCCAAAAATGTCTGGCATCTGGTTGTCTGGTTTAAAGAATATAAAATCTTTCTATTAAAAATAATGGTTACAATGTTTTGCGTGAATATTTTTGTCTCTTACTCTAATATATTAAATTATAAAACTTCATCCCAGATGAATAATTATTCAGATGTACAATATAATATTAGTGTTTTCCGATAATCAGAATACTAGTGACTGGTTCTATTAGCAGTAGCACCTTTGTAAGGAAAGCATATTTACTTGACCTTATGAAATAACATTTTCAATTGTAATTATCAGGAAGTGGACAAAGAAACACCTTTTTAGTGGAGAGAAGTCATTATTTATTTAATTCAATTACATAAAAAACAAAAACACATGAAGCTGAAGTGTGGAATCGTGTGTCACAGCACAATTATTGTATGGCATTACTTAAAGTTAACGTGTTTGTGTTAAATACTATTTCTCTGATGTATGTAGGGCAGCCAGTTAAAGAGAGTCAGTGTCCTACATCAACCAGAAGGTGGCAGTATTTCCACTGTTATTCTCATTGGACCCTCATGTTGCTGTCACACACCACTGCTCTGTGTGTGTGTGTGTGTGTGTGTCTTGCTCCCTTTGCCATTCATTCTTCTGCTTGCTCGCTCACCCTCACTAATAAAAGCTCAGATCAAGTTAGTGTCTCCACTCTGTCAGGTAAATAAACATGGACTCTGGGTGAGTAGAGTGCACTCTCGCACTCTACTCACCCAAAGAAATAAAGTGTTGCCATACTCAGCTCAGACCTAGTGTATTTTGTCTTGACACACAAGACTGTTGTTGTTAACAAGTCTCGTTCCAAAGGATATTTAATCATAAGGGTAGAGTGTGTGAGGATGTCGAGCTGAGGCCACCTTCACTATTTTAAATTGTCCCAGACATCCAGTGGCAGACTGCAACCACGAGCTTGTTGTCACCATGTCTTCCTGTTTGTGTCAGTCTGTCTCCCTGAGGCAATCCTGTGGGGTGACAGGGGTCATAGAACAGCTCATTAACCCCACCCCAGCATCCCACACATTGCTGCAGTCCTCAGGCCCTGGCTATGCACACACACACGCACACACACACACACACACGTTTTATAATGCTCCACTAATAGCAGTTAAGTCAACTTAAGCCCAGTCCATAAGCAGTATGCTTTCAGGGACACAGCATGAGATGTGTCTAAATGTCTCTATGTAAAATATCATGTTTTTGTTATCTATTATATTTTTGGCAAAATTAGTACAAACAACTGCATTTTATTTAAATTAAACCACTTTTAGAATATTTATCCACACAGAATCATATGTTAGAGTATGAGATGTCTCATTCAGTCATGTTGAACCTGTTGACCAGATGTCTCCGTTCTCCAAGTCATTAATTGTTTTGTTTGTTAGGTATCTAAAAACACAGTGGGGTATGCTGTTATTTTCCATGTTCAGACATTACGGTTGCAGTCAAAACATATTGGATAAGAAGAACAGCAGCACTTCAGGGGCTAGAAAATGCCCGGGGGCTGTTGTCTGGCATCTCTTGTGACGTTATTCCCTCCATTTGTGCATGTGAATGTGCAGATGCGTGTGTATGCATGTGCCTTTCACTGTTTCTGTTTACATGTCTGCATATGTGCAAAGGTGTAGTTTTCTGCTTACTTGTGTAGATGTGCATGCATGCTGTCGTCATTAAGGCGCATAGTTAACGAGTCTTTTACTGACCTCACAATGAGCACTGGGAGACAGGCGGTAATGTAAAGGAAAACAGCGCACTTACACACACTAGCCTCATTTTCGCTGGTACACACCTTTCTCCAGGGATATAAAATGCCCCTGCCTCTGCACACTGTGGGACATGAGTTTCATCCAAACTAGCTGCCGCCCTCAATAAAACCCACGTGAGCAATCTCTGCAGTATAGATTTCCAGTTTCTCTGAGGGTATATTTTGTTCAGATCAGGTGTTTAAACTGCTCAATATGACAATAATTAGGCACCACAGAAGACATGTGTTCTTTCTTATGTTGATAAGGGACATTGACCTTTAACCTGTGCACCCTTGTAGTCCCCACCACTGCACCCCACCCTTTCCATATGCCCTTAGCGAAACCCCCTCATCCTCTTCTTGCTCTGACCAGCTCCCATTAGGAAGGATACAAGGGGGATTGGACAGGCTTGGAGTCTTGCCTCTGGCCATCTCTCCTCCTCCCCGGAGAACAGAGGACTGAGGTGCCTTTAAACCACTGCGGCAAAAACCCTACCAAAACCCTGCAGTCATTAATATGCAAAAATGCAAATGAGTAGGTAATTAAGAGCTGGAGCTCTCTGGAGGCTCTTTGATTGCTAATGAATTCTAATCTGCAAAGAAAGGGGGGAGGGGAGGAGAAAAAGAGATGAAAGAAATGGAGAAAACAACAAAAAAAGAAAGGCTCAACCTGAATTTTGTCATATCCATAAGTTTTCATATTGGCTTTGTTTTTACCTGGAAGCTGTAATCTGAATTAGAAGCTCAGTTATTTGAGTCTCACTTACTTGATATGTATACAGGTCACGAGCATTTGGTGGCATAAATGTATAATAAACTGCCTTCAGAACACATTTATATCAAATGAAGAGATGGATTTGTCGTATTTTGCCTGTGAAAATAGGATTATACTAATGACACGAGTATCGCTGGGAGAAATCTGTTTGTAATGGACACACAGCAGTCTCTGTGTAGATAGAACTAATTAGAGGAGAACATGACAGGCAGGCAGACACTTTTTGACCAGTGGCTACCGGAGAAAATAGGAGGTCAGATATCTCAACAGAGTGTGCTTTGCTGCAATAGCAGCTGTGTGCTGAACTGAAGGAGATGTCATTTCATCACTTTTGTGAGCCATAACACATCCCCACTTCCACTCTAACTCGTTCACCCTGTCACTCACACACACATACACTCGTGCACACACTGCTGTTATTGTTGTTGCAGTGCTCCCACTACACCAACAATCTCTGCTTCCCTCCCCCACACAGGCTCAAATCTATCTCCCTTTCACTCCCTCTCTTCCCCCTCCTGTCCTGGGCAGCCCTGACATGCCTACTTCAACTGATTTAGAGTCAATTCAGCTTCTGATCTGATTGTTATCATGTGACTTTTCACACCCTTCTCTGTTGATATATAACTATGTTATTATTGTCAAATTGGGATAGTGCTCGTCTTTTCACTAGGTAGGAACGCAGCTCTCCATTCGGCACTTTCTCTGTTTGCTTCACTCTCTGTTTCTTTATACCTCTCACCTTCTCATTCTCCTCTCAAATTCAACCACCACTGCAGTCCCATATCTGCTCCTGTACAGTCTGGTCGTGGGCTTCTCAATGGCCCGGCTTTGTAAACAGGAAACCAGTGTTCTGTTCACTGTACCTGAAGCGTGGGTGGCAGAACAGGGGCACCCATACAACTGCACAATAACGGGAATCCAAGATGGCAGGGAGGGGTCCCATAAAAGAGAGAACAGAGGAAGGCGGCATGCAGGAAAGCTATCGTCAAACGAGAGCAGACAGAAGCCAAAAGGATTGTTTATTTAGTTTTTTCTTTAGTAAATAGATTGTTGATTTCTTTTGTGTTTGTCTATCTGTATTGGATCCTGTCTAGAACTATAGTGTTAGGGAGGATTAATGTCATGGACAATCCCTCAAACTCATTTTCTTTCTCACTGTGGAGCTCTGTGGGAATTACAGTTTCGGGATAAGGGAGATCGACATTGCATTTTTTTGCTGACGGTGGTCCCATTTGTGATGAAGTGAAATCTGGGTTCATTATGTTCCTTTGAGTTGAGCTGTGTTGAATACTTGTTTGAATTAAGGAAGATAGGCTGTCCCTATTTGTTCTAAAACAAATGCACCGTTTCACATATGCTTTTCCAACTATCGCTGAAAGGGGATGGCATAACCTTGTGGATTATTGCCATGTTTAAATCGCTCCCTCCGCTCTCCACACATTTTATTGTGGTTTAACATGTTGGACGTCACTGCAAGTTTGGGTGTTTTCTGCCAGGTAATATGGGGAAGAAGCTTGACGGGAGTCAGTTTATCATGAGCACAGAGAGCACAACAGATAGATTCCCCCTGTCTCCTCCCCTTCAGCACAGATAGGCTCGGAGCATGGGCACTCAGCCAACACTATCAATCTATCCGCTCCTACCCCCAGCCTCTAACTCTTATTGGAGGACAGCTTCCAAAGGGGCAAGGAAGCATGAATCATAGCCCGGCTATGAGAAGCTGTTATACCGCTGAATACATGTGTTGTGGCTCAAAATCAATCCGTTACTTCGCCATTAATGACAATCTCGCAAGTGAGTGTCAGAGCACTGCTACAAAGTAGCATTTAGGATGGTTCTTCGGGGAGAGGGATTGTTTGTCTTGGCCTAGTTTTCTTGTCTGATCAGAAACCTGTGCACCTCTGCCCTTCCCCCATCCAAACCTAAGCCTCTACTATTACAGACTGTGAGGGGCTCAGTATGGAGCGAGGTGAGCAGCTTGCCTTAACAGCGAGCATGCTGCCTATGCTGTATGTTTATGGGCTTATCATTGTGTGTGATATAACCTGGTGATGTGGTTTGGCTTGCATGACTGGAGAGCAGGATGCCTGTGAGGGTGAAATGTGTGTAACGTGACAATACTATGGACAGCAGCTAGCTAGCACTGCAACCAGGTGACAACCATGAGACTGTGGAAACTGTGGGATTTTGATGAGAGATTTAAGCAGCTAGAATCAAACGCGACATATGTAATGTATCTATAATTTCCCTCTTTATTTGTTCTCTACAAAGCATCATTGATTAAAAACTCCAAAGAGGATTAACTAATTAGTACACATTATTACACATGGTTATTCCTTGTGTGAATTTATGTGATTTAAAATATGTGTACATACATAAATATTTCATTAATATGCACACATATATGACCGATTAGCACCAATGTGCCAAACATATGCTAATTTTCCATGTGCATCTGTCGTTAATTACAGATATGAAGCTGGGAATGGCTCGAAGGAACCATTGAGGGCATGTGTGACAACATCCCTCCCCAATCTGCCTTTAACTGTCCATTGTACTGTTAATGTATTTTGAGATTATAGATGACATGTTTGTGTTTTTGTTGTGGTCTTGATGCTCTAAGCTTTTAGGTTACCATGTGGTAGATTACCCATAGCAATGGGGATAATGAATATAAACATAAATATATATAAAATCCATTTAGAGGTTGCTATTTGTTCTTTAATGGCTGTTTTAATTGTCAGCACATTAACAGCTGAATAGAAGACTGACTTGCTCACTGTCAAGAACAACACATTAAACCTGCTTCTCCTTTTTCTTTCCTTTGCCTTGACCCTAATTAAATAGTCATACTATCCTAATTTACTTCAAAAAATATGGGTATGATAATAATATTGTATAATCAGAGAGAGGATCATATTTTAAAATGCATTTGTCTCCAGCTTTCAGTCTTCAACTGCAACTCATTTCTTTTTAACCTCATATAAGATGCACTCTGTGTTCATTAAAGTGAAGACCCTCAGTATATGTTTTTTTTTTATTCTTTTTAACACCCCCTCCCTCTCTTCAGACTGCCTGCCCTTGTACATGCTCTCCATGTCAGACCCAGCTGTTACTACAAACTACTTGGAGGGCTTACAAGCCTCATTGCTAATACTGACAACAGCACTATTCTTACTCAAGGCCTAATGTCTACTGGAAAAAGCGAGAATATGAGAAATTCTCTTTGCTTGAACTCGAGATTCATTTCCCCAAACAGATGTTTCCATCTGTTCAAACTGGATGTTTTGATTAACACATTCATTGATGAAAAGATTACAGATAGGTGTTATATAAAAAAAATGAAGATGCCCTTTGTTTGATATCTGTGCAAATGTTCTGATGCTATGGCTGTCTCTTTAATTTGTGTGTATATGGATGTGTGCACCTGTGTGTGGCCGAGTATGAGCATGTGCATGGTATGTTTGTGAAGGTATTTGTGGCCCATATGCGCGTTTGTTCTAAGCTACAGCCCCATTACATTCCTAAGATGGTCCATGAGACTAATTAATGTTCTGTGCAGAGGCTTTCCCTTTACCCAGGGGACACCCCATGGATTATTTACCTATATGTCCTATTGACAACACATCCCCTTCCCATTGGTAACCTCTGAACAAATAAACACGTTGACATCAGGGTGCATAAAAGCACAACTAGGCAACTATGTGGAACTTGCATTAGCCATGTCTTAATTTTGTTATACGGCTCAAACCCAAGACATGGGCATCCTGCCCACATGGTGACTCAAAAAATACTTGAGTCACTGTGGCCTTTGTAGTGGTTGATAGTGAGAACTGTATGCTAAGATAGTAAAGAATTGTTTTTCTTCTGTGGATATTCTTTTCTGCCTTTCTACAATAAAATACTGCCTGGAATGTATGTGTATATAACATGGTAATTTTGGAGGTTGCAGACAAGGGAAAAAAAGAAGGGTCATGTTAACTTCCCTCTTTTTTTGACAAGATTTGCCCTCGGGCCAGAAACAACAGCTGTCTAACACCTACATATACTTTTCAATAGAGTGGTTATTGTGGGGTTTCGTGTGAGCACAATCTCATAGAGATGTTTTGAGCTTATTGAAAAAAGGCAGAATACACATAAGTCAAATAGCAGGGTCATATAAACGTATTCCATTGTAGGTAGTTGGTTTTTACTGTGGTAACTACAGTTGTGGTTAAATTAAAATAATAATATTTTGGTTATGTTACATTGTAAAAGCAGCATTTTAACATTATGGACACATGTGAGTAGACTATCCGGTATGGCCTCCCTGTTTGGATTGTTTTCTCTGAACTATTTCTTTCTCCCCCCTGCTCTGTGATCTTATACTCTCTGCTAGCCCTTCTCTCCACTCTGCTCTGGAGCAGGCAGTTATTAGGGATGTGTTGGTCTCATGTTTATCAGCTCATTATCAAAATCCCGACGATATTCAATTTTCTTAGCATAAATGATCAGTCACCTAACCCATAAGTCCGCAGAAAGAAAATAAACCAGTGATTAAAAGGATAATCCATTCAATGTCGTTGCCATTAGTTTTCAAAAAGTGCTAAACAATCGGTAGTTCCGGCTTCTTTAAGGCAAGACTTGATGTTTTTTCTGAATTTAACTAACGAAACAAGGCGAGTAATGTGAAAATGTTATTTATGTCATTTAAAATTAGCAAATTACTCAATAAATATCTGTTAGTTGTGGAAATGACAGTAAATATCCGGATGGTATTGGCTACTGTGGATTGACTTCTGAGTATATTTACCTGGAAAAATGGCAAATGGTAGAATTACAAAATAGCAAAACAGAAGCTCTGAGACTAATTTTTCTTCGTTGCTAATCAGAAATGCAATGAAGTATAAAATAAGTTTATATCATACAGTTGTATTGATAAGAAAAAGAAAAGGTAGCTACTAATAAAGCTAGCTTTAGTTGTAGCATTCTTAGAATGTAGATACATTTTACATTACCATTCAAATTACGACGTAGTTTTCAGTTGCTGTTAAATGAATTTAAAGTCGCAGGTTGACAATGTTTTTTAAAAAGGGGGAAACGAACACACCAACCACAGTAATAAAATGATGTCAGCGGGCATGTTGGAGCCCCCTCCGCCAGCCTCTTTTCGCACACAGGGAAAGTGAGCGTCAAGAAAAAGGCGGGTACAAGTCCGGATTCCCAGTCGCTCGCTGGCTAAAGTTGCTGCCAATCAAATGTACTCGCTTTCCGATTGGCTGGGCTTGTTCGCATTTATCGTGCCATCTCGTCAAGCGGCTGCTGTGTAATCGCAGGTAACTTTCTTATGGTAGTCTTCCGCCGAACGACCTAGTGCTCACAGCGCTCCTGCATTTTTGATGATTGCGTTCGCTGTACACACAACTTAGCTTCAGAATTAGAAATTGCCGTATTTTGGGACACCGGGACACGTCAAGGCAGTATTTTGTTCTCCGTAAAACTACCCCGTGTCTCAAACCCGTTTGAAATCGGACACCGCTGGCGTTGAGGCCCTCACTTTTGTGCGGAAGGATACGTTGTTGCGTCTGACAATGTGGACGGAGGTGGTGAAGATGTCTACGAGAAGAATGAAATCATCTCAGTCGTAACAACAAAAAGGAAGACGCGAGATTAGTTACTATAATAGATTTGTTTGCACACAGAGTTGTTACAGTGAAGCAAACACGTGGGCGCTCGGTGAAAAGCAGGCTTACCGGGACAAAAGGAAGACATCTACGGTGCTCCAATGCGTTTCGTGCACTGAGGTCGAAATTCTCTTGAAGTTTTATGTTTTTCCCCCTTGCGAGTCTCCGCTTTT
The DNA here is from genome assembly GCA_032359275.1 of Microctenopoma steveboyesi. NCBI lineage: Eukaryota > Metazoa > Chordata > Actinopteri > Anabantiformes > Anabantidae > Microctenopoma > Microctenopoma steveboyesi. Next base: position 7,419,467 of record JAUMHF010000019.1, on the reverse strand, counting down.
CTTTTTACTGTTGGATATCAGACACTTGGAGAGGAGAGGTAAAAACACACTCTTTCGCTTCACGTTTCGGGGGAAGTTGCATGAATTCGACGGGTTTCATTGACACACACACATTGACGCCTGCGATTTTTGAAAAGTTTTTGGGAATGTGTGGTTAAAGCGGGGGATGCAAGTTTTTTGTCTGGTTTGAGGTGGCGACCCAAGTGTGTGATGGTCTCCGCATCGACCACGGAGAGGAGGAAATTACTCCTTTGTTCTGCAAAAAGACTGCTCTCACGTTAAATGTTAGTCCTGCCTAGCGAGCCTCATTTTGTTTTTCACCGTGTGTCTCGGCCACTAGCTCTGGCCCAGTATGTGTAGATGTGAAATCTTTACCTTGTGTAACGTCGCGAGCATTTTAGCTTAACTTTGTGCTGTGGGCCTAAATGCATTTAGCATGAAGCCCGAAACAAACTTTCCACAAAACGCCCTCGGTATCCCTTTAAACATTCCTTTATGGAAATGTCTGGCCACCAGCTAGACTTTATTTTATTGCACATTTGGCAGGAAATTCCTCATGCTCCCACCCCCACCGTCTCATGCTCTGAACTCCCTCATAATGCCCGACTTCAACCCTAATATGTGGAGAAAGAGCTCAGTATTTGTTTGCATGAAGTTTAGAGCATTGCTCTTGATTCGCTGGGATCACGGTCGTTACACTTTTTTACACATTATTTGTTTTCGCCGGAAATGCACAACTGGTCTGGACGGTTTTGTTTGAGTCTAGTCTTGGGAATGATGTCAACACAGTTCAGAATAAATGGTGAATGGGTTACTTGTCAGCAGTAGCTTGGCCCTGGATGTGGCCTAACGGGGATGATACAACAATCACCCCGCATCCCGTGCTACCCTAGACGTTTACTGTCATTGCTAGAAAATATTCCACCTATTTATGTTGCTGTGTTTTTGGCGCAAATGTATTACCGACAATATTTGAATCAACAGTTGAACGCGTCCTCTCGCCTCGGTGCGGGCGCCCTTGTTGTTCCCGTAGTAATAGCACTGACATAAACTCATGCAGCTGCACACATGACACGGCTTGTAACCGTAAATATACAACCTGTGGGCGCGATATTGTGTTTTCAAATTACTTCTTTTCTCTCCTGTCAACAGTAAATATCATTAGGTAATTATATTGCGCCAGATACGCGAATTGAACTTCACTTGGTCTGTTATTACGTTTGAAAGTTATGGTCAAAAACTAACACTATTTGCGCTCTGGAATTTAAATAAAGCCATAAGTGTTTTGATGGAGGACGTTCAGCTCAGTAGTTTGCCTGACCTGAGGCGGAGGGTCTTTTGTGGATACTAACCTGCCTTCTCTGTCTTGTGTGGGGTGACAAAGACCCCTAATCTGCTGGCTTCATATATTGATCCAGCAGTAGCCGAAGATGCCATTTTGTAACATTAGGCACCTCCAAGTGCTCTGCTCAGCTTAGTTCAGCGGCTCCATAATATTTGGGAATGTTAAGTTTATTTTAGTTGTGTTTGAGACCCGTTTTGTTCTTCGTTAGTCATCTTATCCAAAAGTTTGCCAAAGCAATGACAGCCATGTTGATAGCCATAGCCTTTTAAGGCTGTGTGTGTTTGGTCACTTCCTTCCCTTGTCTCAGGGTTATGGGCTGAGATCACTAGACCTGGGCTACATTGTTTGTCTCCTCTGATGTGATTGTTATTTTCATACTCGTAGAAAGATATTTGTTACATTCACTTTTTTTAGTTTTGCTTTTAAGTGACGCTGAATTTTTTTTCCTCCTCTGACTTGTTCCTTTGTTTACAATTTTACAACACACATTTACTCTTAGACATTTTGCTTTTTGATGACATCAATCAAGGCTTGTGCTGTATTACAAGAGGCTGTAAAAGCACACCACCTGTTGGTGTCCAAGTGCCTGTATTCCTCCACTCGCTCCCCTTACCACCAGTTCCCTGTGAGGCTTGCAGAACCACTATTCGGCATCAGAGAGCGGCCTCGGGCTTGTGCTGGAATGCAAAACACTGGGTAAATCCAGTATTCATGCTCACTGTGTAATTGTCAAGGTTCTTTCCGAGTTGACATATGGTAATTTGGTAATGACGTGTTTGCATACAGTCATTAGCTCTGCCTTTCACCCCTATTTCCTTGGGCTAACAATGGTCCCAATTATGTCTGTAATTGTAAATGTATTACGTTCTCTTTTATGTAGCAATGATCGACATATGGTTGTGTTATTTGCTGGGGTTGCGTAAAATGAAAGACTTTTTTTTAAGTCATTACTTGGTAGTGATTTGACTAAAGGCAGAATATTTATCATTTCATGGCAGTGTCTCTTCTACTTTGATGGGAGGGCAGTGTTTTTACCATTTTTAGGTAGACCTGCTGAAAGTGTTCAGCAGCCTCAAGTCTGTTTTCCCTCGTTGCGCCATACCTCTGCATGGTAGTATTTTGACTTATATGTTGGACTCAGATTGATTTTCATGTTTACGTTTTTAAATCAAAAAATTTGTTTTTAATCTGCATATCTATTTTTATTAGAATAAAAAAATATAGATATATAAGAACAGGAGAACTACCCTGACCTACTGCACCCCTGCCTTGGCAACACCTTGCTGAAATGAATAATTTCGCAGGATAAGATAAGGGATGTGTTAAGGAAAAAGTTGAGTTCATCACCATCATCTTTCCTGTTTTTATGTCACAGGTACATGTAACCTTTCTTTATGGTTGCTAGTGCCATTAAAATCCTGTATCTGCAAATTTCTCTCACAGGGTTTATTAGAGACTGAAGGGTATGAACGAACAGCAGCAAAGAATGGCTGCAGTGGGAACTGACAAGGAACTCAGCGACCTCCTGGATTTCAGTGCGGTAAGAGAGTGGGAGAGCAGTCTGGGTGGTTCTGGGTGGTAGCGGTAGGTGGGTGGCACTGGGAGAAATAGCTGAAGAGTCTGATACATGTCTGGGTATGGAGACAGGAGAGCTGAAGGTCTGAATGGGCAAAACAAATAAAGAAAATTATTGGAGAAACTTATTTTCTTAGAGTCCCGAAGGCAAAAATTTGGAATGTTTTTGTAAGATGCTTTTGGCACCTCAAGATATTTCCGTTGTTTATTCTTGGTATGTAGAGGTGATGCTGGTTACGTCAGACCATTGCAAGTGAAATATTGGTATACTTCAGTGTGACTGGTGAAAATTCAATTTTTAATGCACAATATTCAATTATGCATAGAAACGGCAACATGGAAGTGTCACCTTAATATAAGGAACAGGTTCCCACTATAAAATGTAAATAGTGAATTAGGAACAACTGCAGGACATGGTGGAAATGATTTCATCCCTGTTTGTCTTGTTAACAGAATGAGAACGGGAAACATTGTGATGCATGAAATGGGCTTTCTTTTTGTCATATTTTTAGTCTTTAGGAAGACATTTTTACAGTTATGCCTTCAGAACTATTCTCCAGACGTTATCTACAAAGTGGATAGAGGTATTCTGTTTACCTGTTATTTACTGGTACTTCATTTTGTTGTGAAGCCTTTGTTGAGCGTTACGCTGACACAAACATCTTGTAGGCCCAACGGAGTTGTGTTTGTTTTCTCTCCTAAATAAACTGAATACCTGGTAAAGCCGAATTGTGATATGTGTGAAATTAGTATAGACCGGGAACAACAGGTGATTCCAAATTGTGTCTCCTGAATATATGTCAGCATAGTTCATATCCCATGATATTTCTTTTGACATAGTATAGCTAATTGATACCAAAGCATGTATATTATTGCAAGAATCATTGATTGTTATTGTTATCGTGTATAGCGGTGGGAACAGGAGGACTGATTAATTTTTTTTTATTTAGTTGCTGGTGAATATTCTCGGTAGAGCTTTATTATAATGACTTTCACAATTCAGTCAACTGCTCCGTTAATGTAGTCATTCTGTGCCACACCATCTGTATTTAAAGGAAACCTTACCCCATGGAAGAAAAACACTCCTTATCGTGAAGGGGGTTTGTGGGAGGTTCTCATTAGACAGTCAGGTTTGTGTTAGAAAAGCTCAGATTGATCAGCTGCCAATTTGTGTCTGCAGATGTTCGGTCTAAATATGACATTGATAATTGAACAGAAACTGTTGAGCATTGTACTAACAAATTTCCTTGTCTTTGTTTATTTGTTGGCTAGCCACAAAATGCATGCCGGATTTGACATGGGATAAAGCAAATCTAGATGTGTTTTTGTTAACTGCAAAGATGCCATTCAAACCGGTTGTTGGACTGCTTTAGACTTGGCCCAGTTTGAAATAAATAAAAGATCATATGTGGTAGTGGCAGACGGTGTTATGTTATGGTGTCCTAGTTACAAAAAGGTTTCTGTAGTAGAGTTTGTCCACATCACTCAAAGATGCCACATAGTGATATTTAGACCACACCATAGGTTGATGGTGAAGACCGCAGTAGCTCGGTCAGAAAGCCCATACCCTTGTGTTTTGAACGTTAACTTACTCCATTCTACTTTTTTGTATGTCTTGTGTTTTGTTTTGTGTGGCTGTAAGGTTGATTTTCAGAAAGCTGTGCATGTGTGTGTATTTATTTGGTAAGTGGGAGACTTGCATCTGTATAGTTTTACTAGGTTACATATTATTAAAATTTGCCATTTTTAAAGACTAAATATTTATAATGTGAAAGTATTTTAATATCATATTTTACTGTTATCGTTAAGTTGTTATCAATTGTGGATGTATGTGTAATAAATAGTTAATATCATGTTGACTGATCAAAAATCAAATTTACTGTAATGGGAGAAAAAAGCACACAGCTGAATGTGATGTTTGTTTATTAGTGGAAATGGGATGTGTCGAGTGGGCCATTCTTTACTTTGTTAGTTACAGTATTATTCCTCTTTTGTCTTCTAGATGTTTGCTCCTCCAGTAGCCAATGGGAAGAACAGGACAATGACACTCGCCAGCAGTCAGTTCGGTGGAACAGGTAAGCTTAAATTTCAAAGATAAAACGTTGGATGTACTGTGTGTCTTAGTTAGTATTTGGCTTTTGTTTTGTTGATCTAAACATTCTTGTGTCCACATTTTTTTTTCATTTTCAGAAATAGGACAAATCCTAATTTGATGTTAAACTATTTAAACCTTTAGCAGTTGCATTTGGTGCAAAAAAAACAAGTGTAGATTAACTTGTTGCAACCGCACATTTAGTGTACAGCAAGATTTCCAAAGGTCGCCTCACGCCAGAAAGAAACCACCCATGTCACTCTTGTGATATTGAGCATGTGAACAGTTCTAGTTTTATTTGCAGAGATCTCTAAGATCTAAAAGGGTGTTTTATATGTGCTGCTTTAAGCTTTATCAAATAGATTTCCAAAAACTCAAACAGCTATACAAATGTCTAGAAGAAACACCCTAGTTTGCAGACTATGCTGAGAACACTTTTCATTGGAACAGTTTTCTGCTAAAGGGGAAAAATGGCTGTGCTTCTATTTGTATGTCCTGCTGTTTGAAAAAGTTTGGAGAAATTTGAAGGAATTACCATGTAGCAACATGCTGCAGTGTGCTTTTGGCTTGTTTATATGGTGATCCATTGATTAACTATAGAAACAAAATTATGTATTTACAATGCAGTTCTTAGCCGTTTAGATTCTGCAGCATTGTCTCAATGCTGCATTCAAGATAGTTAGACTGTATTTTTCATAAATAACAGTGCAGAATTATTAATATCTTTGGATAGTCTGCGTTTCGCTATTTAACGTGCAAACTAGCTGCCATTTAACCCCCTCGAGCACCTGAAGCCTTTGAGTGAGCTTTTCTCTCTTCCTGAATGTCATTAGTAAGTTGTGTTACTTTCGTTCCTCTGTCACCCTGCCAGCCTGGCGTGTGAAATCGAGTCACACTCCCCAATGTTCCCCAGAGTGAGAACTTGGCCACTGAGGAACAAAGGCAAAAAAGGGGGCTTATGGACTTGAAACGTCTCCCCCACCCTGAAGTGTAAAACACTCCTCCCCCAACACGGCACAGGGCTCTTACCCCCACTGATCTGCAGGAAATGGCTCGAGTCCGAGACAATGTCCCTCACCCCCAGCTCGCAGCCTCTTAAACTGGCCCAGCATGCAGTGAGTGGCCAGAGCGCAAGAGAGAGCTTGTTGAATAGAAGGATCAGCCTGTGGAAGGCAGGGTTCTGTTTGTTTCCATTACAGCGGGCAATTACTAAGCAGTAAGGAGTTAATTCCTTTCCCCCCTCCTCATGTCCTAACATGTGGCCCTGGGTCATTGACACCCATTTTAATGTGATACTTAAAGCTGTCACATTTATCTTTGGGAAATCTGCAGGTACCCTCTAATAGCACTTGGGAGTCAAAATGCTAACATCTGCAAATTCCAGCCCAGAAGTTCCCTGCAGATCTGTATCATGTTATAAAGACACCGATAATGTGTGTTATTTGGCATATATTTCGATGATATGATATGAAAACTCTAGTGACAGCCCGTATGCATGAGGGAGAAAAGTGGAAGCTCGATTACTTGTTTTTATGTAGGCGAGGCTGAATTTGTTAACATTTAACACAGGTCACATTTTGAAACTCAACGCAAAATATTATAGCTTTTTGCTCCAAATGACTATGCGGCTACAGGCCAGGAAACTTGTTTATTATAGAAATGATAAAGAACAATGTCCATCTATGACGTCAGTTAGACGGCTTGTATATTCAGCAAGTCAGCAGCGCGGGAATGGCAGCGGGCAGCCTAGTGGCCCACCAGACCACCTCTATTCATCAACACAAAAGTGCTCAGAGGGGTGCTAATTGCATTAGGCGTCCTTCTCTCTTCCTCCGTGGCCAGAGTGCGTGTGTGTGGGGAAGGGTGTGTCAAAGGAGAGGAAGGAGAAGAGGATTGGCAAGAAGTGTGGGATGTTTGAGAACTAGGGGAGGAAGAGGGTGACGTTGCGTGGTGGGCACTGGCCAAGCCCTCTAGTCTTCAAGCAGGCGTCCCCTCTGTCACCTCTGCAGCTGCTGGCAACGTCTCCAACCCCCTTCTCACACACACACACACACACACAACTACGCGGGACATGATGGGCCCATTTCCCAAAGATCACAACAAACTTCACTGTGAATTTACACAGTCCCTCCTGGGGCCTATACGATGAAGAAAGTTCAGCTCCTAGCTCAGAGGTGGAGTTATTCACTAGATGCTACATTGCTAGAACTATGTAGTATTATGTATGCAAGTGCTGAGTGAACACATTATCAGGCTGTTGATCTTATCTTCTGAACTTAACCTGCTCTGGAGCACTTTGGCTCTGCCATGGTGATCTAGCCAGATTAAATGTTAGCCAGCTTCATAGTGCTGGAAAACCAGAGCCCAAAGAGGGCTGGCTAACCCACTAATCACCGCTTTGGGTACAGGCCCCCGGAGGTTGTGTTATTAGCTACTTGTTTGACTTTTGCGTCCTCTGTCGTATACCTGCACATTTCTGCAGTATTGTGTGATGTCTTTTTCTGTGCATTAGTGGGTTGTAATTGGAAAATCTAAGCCCTCCAAAAGAGGAAATCTCAAAGGAGAGTGGCTTCCTTCTTCAACTAAATTAGATGTTTTCAGAGCCTGCAGCCGTGAGAAGGCTTTGTGGCTCACAAAATAAATATTTTTCTGGGCTCTGGTTGTGAGTCATTATTTGTTTTGCCATGTTTTTCCACTGGAAGTACATTCACACTAGCCATGCCAAAATCTGAGAGGATATGATATATGTCCAGAGAACCTGTTGTTTTTAGTCACATTTTTTTTTACATATCTGTATATTGTCCAAGGTTAATGTCCAATTTGTCCACATTTCAGGTTGAATTCAGTCTTATCCTAGTTTTACCATTTAGTTAATTGACTGTTCAGAAGTTCATCTCTTACTTCTTGCTAGAAGCCTTTCCTTTGAGAAGCAGAGCAAATTTAAACAGTTTAGGTGAAAATCTATTAATTATATAAATTAACTGTGATATATTTTCTCTAAGGTGGTATAGATTTTACTTTTAGCTAACATGCTCCAGCACACGCATGCTATCTTCATGTGAACTTAACAATGAGTATTGTCAATATAATATCAATAACGTTAAAGAGGACATTTGTACCATTAAATTCATTTATTGTGCTTTTAGCAGTGTGCTGTAAACACAATACAAAACTAACATTTTAAAGTGGGTGTACAAGTACAGCTTTATAAGAATAGGATTAACTGTTGTATGTCACAACAGTGAGTTCGAGTATCTAGAAGTCTATAGTAGCTGACAATATGTTTTTCTATGTATTGAATAGCAGTACACCCAGGCAACGGGAGGAAGTGATGAAATGAGGATGAAATAAAGCCCAGATTTAATAGATATGTTTGTCCTTTAAATTTCATTGAGATTTTAGACTCTTAAGTCTTCAAAGTAAACTTTTTAGGTCACAGGCAAATGGTTGGTTTAAAACAAAGTGCTAAAAATATGTTGCTGGTCAAAATAATTGATGTAGGAATATCTCACTGACCTACTTTAAATAGTACATGTCTTGTTTTTACAGTCGGGCGAGTTGCTAGTGCAGGATACTTTAAAATGTAAAATGTGCTTACTTTTTTCTTCTATCAAGCTAAGCATGGTGGGTCATTTGGAAGACTGTTTTGCATTATTTTATAATTTCAGTTGCCTGTGGTGACTGTCGATTTGTGTTTGATATTGCACATGACAGGAGATTAACAACAAAAGAAAGATCTCTCTTCTGGCATAGCTGGGCTCTCCTAGGTTGGCAGAGCGTCAGTGACACCTCAGCAGCTCTCCACCTTGTTTTAATTGCCTCAGAGTTAATTACTCCAGCAAGTGTGAAACAATGTTGTCAGACTTCTCCTGCACAGCCGTGCTTTCACTCTATCCTTTGCACCCCCACTGGCCAAATGGAGGCTTCAGAGGCGCTTGAGTGGTGTATTGCAAATAGCTGTGCTGGCTCTGAAGCTTCAGCTACTATTGATGGCTTGGTAGACCTACTCAGGACAGGTCGTTGTTGATACTGGCAATATGGTATGTCTTTGGGTAACCTACTAAGCCTTACTATAGGCGTTTGAGTTAAAATGCACTGATTCATTTCTAGGCTAGAAACGGGCTACCTCATTATCGATGTCGCTCCTCCCTAATTTGCTATTATTTCTCCTGGCACCAAGCTTTGGCGGAACTGTCTTCATACAAAGTCTGTCATCTTTATTTAGCAATGAACCCATCACCAGCGTCCTGTGCCATTGGACATGGTTGACGGTGGTGCAGCGCTTTATTAGTGGTGTGGCCTTTTCAGCGGGGCTGATCTGACAGCGAGCGAGGTCCGCTCTCCTCGCTGCTCGCCTGATTCTCCATGCCACTGGCATCAGCTCCATAGATCACAGCTGTCGCAGAGTGTGTAGGTGCTTGCACCACTCTGTTTCTCTCATCACTCATTCTCACTCGTCAGCCAGGCTGCTGATCTCGCCCAGACCCCTCTCACTCTTGTTCTTCCTCCCTCCCTCCCTCCCTCCCTCTCTCTTTCTCTCTCTCTCCCTCTCTCACTGCTTTCTCTTTCCACCCGCTCACTCTCCTTTGCTTTCTCACACACATTTTTTTAATTAGGCAAAAATCAAAGACAAAATATGAATATTCATAAGGAAACAGCATTAATATGCACAATTATGCAAATCAGCATGCAATTAAGCCTTGTGTCTCCAGAGAGCTTGGATAGCATTAGTGCATAAGACAAGGAGAAGGGGATGATGGGGGTATTTTGGAGTTTTCTGCTCCACCAGTCTTTTGGCAGTGTTTCTCTTTTGTGCCACACATCGCTTCCTTTTTACCTAAAACATAGTTGTTCATCTTTTTGCTTTACATGTTTTGTGTATGTGTGCAATTTAAACACGGGTTTACGCGACATTTTACATTAGAATTCAAATGGTTAATTTGCTGCTATTCAGTGACCTTAATGAACACTAATGGGTACACTGAGCAGCATTTCCTACGTGTTTTTCCCTTGTAATGGTTCAGCACTACATTCCATCTTGAACGCAACAACAGTGTCTTTGATCAATAGTGATGCTCTTTCCTCGGTTGCGCAACCCCATTGTGGCTGCTTACAGACATGGCCTGTACAGGGAAGGACATAGTGACAGATTCCCTTGACATGGCTCCAATAACGGGGCATTTCTACGTATCTTCAGTGGCACATAGGATAATAAATATGTGTTCTCATTGGAGGATTGCCAGCATCTGTGTGTGTGTGTGTGTGTGTGTGTGTGTCTATGCATACATTTCTACTTCAGACTAACTCGTTTGTGTTTCTACCTGTCAATCGTTCTTCTTTTTTTTCCCCAGCACTAGATGAGCGCAGTGGCTCTGGGTCTTGGGGATCGGCGGAACAGAACAGTCCCTCTTTTAGCCAAGGACGGGTAAGATTCAAATACAAACAGATGCGCTCTGTAGCCGCATTATGATTTTAAGTTCGGAGATCTAAGCATGAACACCAGATGCTATGATATTGTCACACACTCTCGCACGTATCTGTTGTTGATGAACACGCGCAAACCATCTACCCCAACTGCCACAACAGCTCAGTACTTTTTTCCTTACCGTGTGCCATGTTTGATTTGAAGTGGTAGTTTTAAATTCTACCTAATCACCTTGGCTCAGGATTCTTCACTGGCAAGCTTTCTGGTAGCCCAGAACCTATGTGAAAGCCCACCGGTAATTGCAGCTTCACATCCGTCGTAACTGTCTTGGCACAACTCTGTGTAAATACAAGGAAAAGGGTGGAAATATACAGCAGGCTTTGATTACCACAAGTTGATAATTAAGAAAGTCGGTTTGAGTCCCGCGAGCTGATGCAGATTTGTTTGGCATGGATCCTGTTTGACAGAAAAGCAGAGGGAGGGTAACCACTAACCCGTGTAGGTGTGCCAGCAAGATGAGGATGGTCTTAAAGAGTGGTTATCATTTGGCTTTATGGCTGTGTGCACTTGCCTAATTCTTATATTTCCATATTGCTGTTATAAGGTTACATATGTTGTCCTGTGTGTGCTGTTGTTTCTTTAGGGTTATGCAGAAGGATCCCACTACAATGAGCATGAAGGCTTGTCCTCTCCATTTATAAGTTCAGGGATTGCAGGTAAGTTTTTTTTGTTGTTTGTTTTTGCTTTGTCACTCTTTTAAATTCTAGAATAACATCTTCATCTGATAATGTCCGATGTAACTGTTGTGCCCATACGTTATAACCACAGAGTTGTTTTTCTGTGCGGCAAAATGTGTGGCTGCATGTGTGCCTGTGTTCGTTTGTTGAGTGTTGGAGATGTTAGGGCACTGAAGCAGAAACCTTCCCTAGGGTTTTGTCTGGCAGGCGGCTTTATGCAGCTGAGCGTACTCAAAAAGGGGAGGGCATCTCTGGACTTTTTGTACTTTAGAAAACCTACTTTTTATTTGTTTTAATACACACCATTGCCTCGTGTGTGTGTGTGTGTGTGTACGTACGTCTCAGGGTTTCAGTCGCATCAACGTCTAAACAATCTTGACTTTTATCTTGCAGGTAAAAATGAGAGGCCACCTTACCCTCCATTTGGGAGCCAGGTATTTTGCATTTTTTTATGCCTTGCCTTTCTCTGCAGGGCTATACACACACGAGATAAAACTCATAGAATGAACTGGTGTAAAGGAAACCCTGTTTTCTCACTTCTCTTTTCACGTTAAACACTTTGATTAACTGTTTTCATTTCCTAGAACAGAAGCTGTTTGTGTTGATCTTTCTCTGTATATGTATATGTTATTAGTAAAACGCCTTTCTGTCCTGTCCCAGCCGGGTTTTCTTCCCAGCGACATAGCGATGCCTAGCCCAGATGCTATGTCCCCTTCTGGCCTGAAGTCTGGCTCCCAGTTTTACCCATCATACCCAAACAACCCCAGGAGAAGGCCACCTGAAGGAGGCATAGGTAAAATATTTCTTTACTTTTGTTTTCCACAATTCCCCCTGCTGCTTTTTTTCTAGTGATTATTTTTAATTATCTGATTATTCTTTTGATTAATCTGTTTTTTTAAGTGTTCATCAGATTTCCCCAGAGCCCAAGGTGATATTTTCAAATTAAAATAGAATAACTAAGAAAACCAGAAAATGTGGACACGTGACAGTAATTTAAGAATTTCTTTATTAATAAATATACTGTCAAACAGTTGACAAACTGAATTATCAATTGTTTTCAGGGCTACATTTCATTTGAAATGGAACTAATAAGATCAAAACGCTTTTTGAGTGTTGCTGTATTTTTGTAGTGATGATTTCTACATTTGACACATTAAAACAAAGCTACAATCAGGGAAGTACACAAAACATTCCTGACACACGGTACATATCCAGAATCCACCTGATGCTGCGGGTTTCCAATTCTGCAGTTGAAATTAGAGAAAGCATGTGTTGAAACTTCACCTGCACTGACATCTACAGTGCCACTGTGGATATTAATTCACAAACATATCGCGGTGCTTGCAATTTGCACGTATTCTCTTCTTTTAATAAAGTTAACTAGTAATTCCTTATTTGTGTTTTTGTCTTTTTGACCTTTTCTCTGTGTCTCTGCCTGCCTGTTTACAGACACCCAGCCAAAGAAGATTCGGAAACCCCCTGGCCTGCCATCCTCGGTGAGAGCTTATTTCCACTCGCCTTCACAGCTCACAGCCAGTCCTTTTCTCCCTCTCTTTCTCCTTCCCTTTCTCCTTCCCTCATTCTCTCTGTCTCTACACACACTTTCTACACGCTGACACATACACTCTGGTCTCCTCACTCTGCTTGATCAGCACTGCAACAGACAAGAGTAAAGACCCTCTGCTCCATCAGACTCTGTGAGCCGACAGTCAGGCAACTCCAGGCCCCAGTAAACCCCGTCACTGCAGTTGTCTCTACACCACGTTCAAGTGGTTTCAAGTGGTGTTTGGGCTCTGGTTATCATACAGATGAGCAGTTTTATATGATTCCAAGGTACTTTGTCAAGTCCGGTAACTTGCATTATTCAGTTCTTTAACTTGAACTGTATGTTTTGGGAGATGCAATAAATTTGAGGAATGGCAGTGCAGCTGTTTCAGGCAGTCTGCTGCCTAAGTCACGTTTTTTTCGGTAGCAAAGTAGGAAAGTGTGGAGACCATTCAGGAAGTTGTTGGGTTAAATAAAAAGTATTGTGTTTCGCTAAAGTTTCTCTTCTTTGCACGTCGGCTTTGAACTTCTGGTTCCTGAATATTAAATTCTGTCTAATTAGGTTCTGTCAGATTTGTGTCGTGATATAGTCTCTTATGGTTTTTGAATTTCCAGTAGTAGAATCCCAGCAGCTGGTCTAGTTTGTTTGGTGATGATGGTAACCACACGTAACTGGAAACATGTTTGAGTGTATATACTGAATAAATCTCTCTCTTAGTTTACATCATGCTCATTTAGAGATCATTCTCATCGGCTAAGGTTGACTTTTGTGCATTGACTGCCAGCTTGTTGTCATAAATGACTCAGGCCATTTGCTCAATTTGAATGCCAGATAGCTTCTTCAACGCGACAGTGACTCTCTTAATATTTTCCTATTTACGTAGATTTAGGTTCTTTTTTTTTCAGCCAATAGGATAAATTTATTAAGTGAGAAAGACCCCAATAAGTAAATGCCTGTTCTACTATAGGTATTAGAGCCTAGTCTTGTTTCTTGAGCTGCCACTGGATAATGTACCTGAAATACTACCAGCGCACAGACGCATTCTGTAACTCAGCCTTCGTGCAACTGCAGTTCTCTGATAATACAAGTGACCTAGAAGAAGAGCTGTGTTTTATGGCGGGCTGAAGCAGTACACTGGCAACATGAGAACAGTAAAACAAGGTTTTTGTCAATAATTAGTTTGTGTGTGGATTTTATGTTGTAAACATTAAAGACCTGTAAGTTGAGATGAGACTAATATAGCCCTGTTTTCGCCATAATGGGACAAAATAAATCAAATTTGACGATTGCTTAACGTTTTAAGTCAATTCAAACAGTTTATATGATTGACCAGCTCCTAATCAAACGGCCATGGATTCATAATGTGGCAGGAAATGATAGCGAAGCCCTGATGCTATCTCAGTTTGAAATGCAACTCCTGTACTGGTAGGGAGGCTCCTATTAGAGTCACGAACTTGAAATGTGTTTGTTTTTTGTGACAGTGTTGAAGTCCTCTGTGAGGTTGCTAAAACCTTAGCATGTAGACACACTTGGCGGTAGTGACTATATCACTGAGATTGAGTGCGAACACACTGTCTGGCTGAGCCCCCCTCTTCTCGCTGTCTGAACCTCCGTCATTCCCCACAGTGTGAACGATGGCCGTGTGGTTTTACTGCGAATGATGAGATGTTTGTGTGTGTGTGTGAACCCCCCTCCCCCACTTCACCAAGCCCTCCGCCTACGCTTCACCACATGATGGCCTGGGTGGGCCTCCCCCTGTGAGTGACCCAGTTGTGAGGCGCGGTGCTTGCTAGGCCTCTTAGCCCCGTGTCTGAGCCCAGATTAATGACTGCCAATAGTGATCCTGTGGTCTGTCCTCACTCCTACACTCTCCTTCCTGCTTTTCTTCACCGGACTCTTCAGCATACTCTTCTTTTTCGGTGCTTTTGTCCCTTAAATTGCTTTGCCACAAATCAGTGAATGGCCAAACAATGGGTGCAGTCTAAATGCAGTTTTCTAATCCCGCTTCAAGCTGTCTGACTTCTGTAACCCACCAGTACCTGTACGTAGGATTCTTGCCCTCGCACTGCCAACCTTTCCCCACCCTCATGTGCAACATTCAAACAAATGCACGTTTCTGACCAGTACTAGTACTTGTACAAAACCCTTGTGGTCAGAGCACATTGAGGTTAGTTTGTTGTCAATTTTCATCTTCTCAGTAACCTTTGCCACAACCTCTGTTTTTCTAGTGCAAAGACCTTTACACACCCATAACCTGAATTACATTAAACCTCTATTAGTTGAGGATTTTGCCCTAGAAATCCCCTTTCTTCCTGAGAATACAATTATCCAGCAGCACCAGTCATTCTCTGTTCCCATGTAGAGCAGCAGGATTCACTCGACATTGTTCCCCGTGAAAGAACAACTCAAAGCCTATTGTTAAATGAAGCCATCTCCGTCATGTTTTCTCCTGAATTAACCGTGATCATTTTAAATCCCCTGTTTCCTTCACACTCCCCTGGCCATATCAAGCTTTGCTTAAGTCATTTAGATTACCTTCTCCTGTCCCCCCTCAACACCCCTTATCTCTCTACCCATTTCATAAATCATCAGGGCCTTCATTTTTTCCCCCTTTGCCCCTTTACCACCCCCTACCCACTGCAATCTCTCTTCCTCTCTCTCACTCTCTCTCTGTCTCTCTCTCGCTGACTGGATCCCAGCCCCCATCTCGCTCCCTCTCCTCAGCCCAGCTGCCTGTGGAGTTGGATGTGGTCCAGGAACAGGCAGATGGCTCTGTAATTAGAAGTGCATCTCTCCATTCCCTTTCCACTTCTCCCTGTTAAATCAAATTACAGAAAAAATCCCTTCTCTGGATTAGCATTCTTTGCAGCATAGCCTCCATTCTCTTTCTCTCTTCCTCTTCCTCCGTGTGCCATGTACTACAGAGGAGGAGAGGAAAAGCCTGAGTGGCGGCTGATGGTGTCGGGAAACTGAACACTTCTCATGTCCTCGGTTTGCGGCTGTGGAGGTCCTGCATCCATTTTTGTTAGCATGTGTGATTGGACACTGGTCTTGCTGCATCAGAGCTGTTCATGTTTGTGTTTTTCAGTCCTCTTGGTCCTATATAGAATGTGATATTGTTAGTTTGAGGTTATTGCTGTAGTGTGTGAGCATGGCCGTGTGTGTGTGTGTGTGTGTGTGTGTGTGTGTGCGCGCGCCACTGGGTTGGCTCACTGAATGCATGGTATGTGTGTGAGCTGATACAGAGTGTGTTATAGGGAGGGGCTGCAGGCCAGGCAGTGCAATGTCACTGGGGTCCTGGGAGCTAGAGGAAGTGCTCACTGTGCACTGGGATTCAAGCCGTCACTGTGCCCAGCATGCCATGGCCGCTGTGTTCTCCTCCACAGGCAGAGAGCCGGCCTGCCTCCACTACCTGCAGACTCCCTCTTGCCATCTTGTGGCCACTTAAACCTTGTGGAAATAAATTGGTTTACACACAGATATAATTTATACCATGGGTTCTCTCATACTGTTCGGGTTGTACAGAAAAACATTTCTATAAATGTATTATATATTAATATATTTTGTGTTTTTAGTCATTACTGTAAAGATGGGCCACCTGCTCACTGTCTGTATGTTTAGGTGTATCCTTCCACATCTGGTGAGGAATATGCCAGAGACAATGGAGGATATGCTGGTGCTAAGCCTGGAGCCGTCTACCCCAGCTCTTTCTACATGCAAGGTAACCTTTTAATAAATTCCACGGAAATGATTTTAATCCTTTTGGTGAAGCTGTTGTCATATTTACCCGTGTGTCTCTGCTTTTCCCAGAAGACCCCTGGTCGTCTTCTGGCTACTCTGCCATGCTGGGTAACTCTCCACACATTGGACAGCCAGGCTCCTTCTCTGCAATTAACGCACAGGACAGGATGGTGGGTAGAACAGTTAGCGTAAACGTTTTCTGATCACCTTTTTTTTTCCCTCTCAACTTATGTGATGAGAGTGACGAAATCGCCTTTCACCAAGAACAAAAAAATGTGCTTTTCCTCTTAAATGTTTCATATCACACGTCATATTAGATCCATTATTTTGAATTGGATGTTAACATCACATATGATTGATAAATCTTTCACTTGCAACGTACAAATTCAAAATAACTTTATTTCGTTTTCTGAAAAAAAGAAGCTACTTGTATCCCATCTCCTGAATCTTCACTCCCTACCTCCTCCCCACAGAACTATCCTCTGCACGGCAATGAAGTCAACGGCTTCCACGCAGCCCCTACCACCTATAACCACACACCTGCCATCAACGGAGAGGGAATCATGGGTTAGGAACCTTTAGAATCTAAGTTAATATGCAAGTTTTATAGTAGCGTCTGTCACTGATCAAACTCCCTTGGTCACTTCTTGCCCCCTCCCTCTTTTTTTGTCTTTGCAGCCAACCGAGGCACCACAGCTGGCAGTTCAGGAGATGAAATTGGAAAGGCTCTTGCCTCAGTGAGTTATTTTGTTGTTGTTGTTTTAAATTAGTGCTGGGCAATAAAACAACAGTTTTCACAGAGATTTTATTTCTCTGAAGTGAAATCTATGATGTTGTAGCGTGATTTGTGAAAATAAAGAATAAATAAGTGCAAATTTACCTAATGATGGTGCTGACAGATTCCATCAGTGGGTTTCCTTTTTCTTAGTCTGATTCAAAACACAAGTTTTCTGTTGTAAAAAGTCTAGATAACACATCCCAGCGAGGTCAAAACAATGAAAGGCCCTGTAATCAATCACTACTAAATATCATGCATTATTTTTTTATATTTATGTAGATTTAATTAGGTTTTAACCTGGTGCACATCTGTTTGAATAATCTGGTTTAAATAATGATCAATTATCAATAAACCTGGTTTTATTTTTTACTCAATTGATTTTATTAACTATTTAATTGTACATGTGAGTTTTATGATGAATGGCACATGACAAATTTTGTGCTACACATTGTAGCAGGTAGAAAAATGTTTCTAAAGGCTTTATCCATGATATTGAGGTGTTCACTATTTTGGTTACAGATTTACCCATCGGACCACAACAGTAATAACTTCTCCTCGGCTCCATCTACCCCTGGATCTCCTCAAGCAATTGCAGGTCGAGTACAATTCTCAGGTCTCTTAATAGAGGAAAAGTCAGAATTATAGCTTCATTCACATCATATTATGCTTAAATGAAATATTGTGTGTATTTCTACACAAATTACATTTTTTTTAATGAATTTTTGTTATTTAATCCATCTCATTCTTGTCTGTCCTTGTTTGATGTAAGATAGATTCTAACTTGAGAGCTGTGTAGAGTTTGTCAATCAGAAGGTTGGTAAACTGAGTTTAGCAGGTTGTTCCATCTTGATTCCTGCTTTCAACTCTGCCATGCAACCACAAATTTGGATAATATTTCAATTGCAGCTACAGATTACCTGCATCAGTGCGATTCATTTGACTTGTTCAATTTGATTGCAGCCTTTTTCCTTGGCACACAAAAATGAATTAGTGGAACTTGCAGATATGATCCTCTGCATGTTTAATATTCTAGCACATAAAACTTGACTGCAGCTCCATCTGGTGTAAAGTTACAGTAAGAGTTGACACTAATCACTGTCCCAATATTTCTCCCTGCAGGAGCTCAGTCTCAGTGGCAAAGACCAACCACACCCAACTATGAAGGGCAACCACACGCAATGGTATGTGAAACATTCTTTGTCACATCAAAGTTTTTTGGAAATGCTTATTTGTCTATTTTATGTCTTTCTTTTTATTGTGAGCCTGTATTGTATTGATATCTGAGTACATGTTTATTGTGTTTATGTAGCAGAGTAAAATGGAGGATCGTTTGGAGGAGGCCATACATGTACTGCGTAGCCATGCTGTGGGCCAAGGCCCTGGTTTAGACGGCGCTCACTCTGACATGCACAGCCTGCTGTCTTCAGTACACAACGGGGGCCTCGGAGGCCTCTCTCCAGCTTTTCCCAACGCCAGCCTTGCCCTCAGCAACAGACATCCTGCCATGGTGAGTCACCTGTTCTCCTGAAATTGTGATTCATTTGTAGCTGAAAAAGACCTTTGATGGTATATTTGTTAAAAAATAAAGCTAACAAATGTTATTTTGCCCATCTTGTATGTGTAAAGGGAGAGTACATGCTCAGTCTTTGCAGAAGAAACTGTGTCAGCACAGAGATCTAAATAAACATACATGCGTGAATGTTGTTTCACGAGAACCAAAACATGTTTCACAAAGTATATAATCACAAAATATGAGCAGATTGATCTTTATCTTTTAGTTTCATGTAGCACAACAAGCATACCCACTCTTGTTGTTATTAAGTAAAGATGCTAAATAACAAAAATAAACAATTTAATTACTATGGAGTTTATTTGAACGAATGGTAAAAACAAGATTGTTTGTGCCATCTGCTGGCAGGAAGCAAAATAGCAAGTAGAAATAAAATAATTTCACAGATATGTTATTGTGATGCTGATACCACATAAATATTAGGAGTCTTTGCAAAACAAGTGAAGTACTTTGCTTTATAGGTTAATTTGTCCTACTAATTTCTTAGTTGGACTGATCCATAATGTTTCAGTGAACCTTTACTGGCTTGTGCAGTGCTTCTGTGTTTTACCTCGTGACATCATGTTCTCTGCCTTCATCCACAGGGAGGGAAACATGAGGAACCCACAGGTCTTCCTCCCAGCAGCACTCTTCTGCATGGCCATCACGCATCTGGTCCAACACCGTCGGCTGGCCAACCAGAAGGCTTTACCAGTAAGTCTTGTTACGTGTCTGTTGTTCTTCAGTGACTATACATTAGAGTAGATGTAATGCTATGTAGTGTGTGTGTGTAGATACAGTTTCCTGTGAACACGTTTTTAACTTTCTGTTATGTGGCTCGTATTACATCCCCTCCTCAGATAACGGGAATTTTAATAATGTCCATCTCCTGATACTGAAAGGATTTATGCCTCAGAATTAAGTCCTCACATGTCTATATCTGTTCCTAGGTCTCCCTGGCGGTTTGACCCGCTCCACACTCTCCTCCAGCAGCTCAGACATCAAGCGAGAAGACAAAGATGATGATGAAAACTCTAATGCAGACAAATCAGAGGAAGAGAAGAAGGACTCAAAGGCAGCACGCAGTCGAACAAGGTAAAGACCTCCTTACTCCGTTAGTTGTTTTGTTTTTGAATTTGTGTTTTAACCATAAACTATTATACAGGTTGTTGAATTCAAGTGAAAAAACGTTTATACTACACAGGTGAAGATTTTTCAGTAATTCATATGAGAATATGAAAGAAACATTTTATAATACAAACGTCCACTGTAGGGTTCAACATCGTCTAATCTTTCCTGTATGTCCTAATGATTGGCTTGGCTACGTTAGCTCTTTAACAATGTCAACCCCCCCTTCCCTTCATGTCTCGTTTTCAGAAAGGAGGCGCTGACCCTCCAGATGCTATCCGGCCTTTCAGACCAGAAAGATGAGTAAGTTTCTCCAGTAGAGAATCAATTTCTTGTACTTTGTGGACTCCTGCCTGAAATCACTCATAGCACAGTTTTTTGGAGCTAGTGTCTAAAATCGGCGATTTAATAGGCAGATTGATTGTGACTTATTATGACATTTGGAACTTTTATATTTACTGACTTTGTTTTCTGCACATGCTGCATTTAAGGTCTGACATTTTTACACTACAAAAACAAAACAATTCCTAATACAACACTATAATCCAGAAAAAATATAGCATCAACAATATTGCTAAAAATGTGCCAGCAAAACCTACATGTTTCCTGTTTATGATAATAATTTAATGTCTTCTTGATAGAGCAGTAAATAATACATGCAGTGTAACCTATGTGAAAGTGAACATGTTCAACTTTTATGGGACAAACAGGACATCATCTTTATTTGACTGTAGTCAGGACAACGAAGATGATGAGGACCTTCCCCCTGAGGTCAAAATGGAGCGCGAGAGGGAGCGGCGAGTGGCTAACAATGCCCGTGAGCGTCTCAGAGTACGGGACATCAACGAAGCATTTAAGGAGCTTGGGAGAATGTGCCAGCTGCACCTCAGCCACGACAAACCTCAGACCAAACTTCTCATCCTGCACCAAGCCGTCAATGTCATCCTCAATTTAGAACAACAAGTCAGAGGTCAGTCTGCAAGCCGCACATCCCAGATAGGAAGCACAGTTTTGTTAAGCTCTGTTAAATATGCTGTTTAATTCTTGGACTGTGTTTTTTTTTTTCCCTCCTCCTATTAGAGCGTAACCTTAACCCCAAGGCAGCATGTTTAAAACGTCGTGAGGAGGAGAAGGTGTCCGGGGTGGTGGGTGATGCACCCATGCAGCTCTCAGGAGGCCACCCTAGTATGGGAGGAGATGGCCACAATCCAGTTGGCCACATGTAACACCAGGTATGACTAATAGCTGAGGTTTTTTCTAGGTATTGGTTACCCACACTTACGGTTTATTAGTATCCTGTATTTAGTTTCTCTTTGATATGTAACACTACTTTTTATGTTATTGCCATAAGCATACTGTTACATAATGACGTTGCTTCTTTCTACAGATCTGTTGGTGTTTCCTTGGCTGTCAGAGGATGTGGCCTTAACAGATTTCTTCCACCCATTATTCTCAGTGTGTGTGTGTGTGTGTGTGTGTGTGTGTGTATATATGTGGACATGTCAATGTATTGTCCGTTCAAGTTTCAAGATGCACATTCACACACTCGTGCACACATGCATACTGCCAAAACTGACACAGCCTGTTTGTCGCACTCCCAACCATGACTACAAGCTCAAATGTGAAGAACTTTTTTTGCTTTGTTTTATACATGTAAGATTTTTTTTCTTTATTGGTTTCCACAACATGATGGAACGCCGGAGTACTTTTTGTCCTGCCACAAATTGGGACTTCACACACTGCCGAGAGGTGCTCTGGTGAAAGAAAGGAGACCTAAACAAACACAAATTGAATCAAGGATTTGTGCCTAATTGTTACATGTTTTCTATTTGACATTTAAGCAAATTGCTTTACATGTGAGGAACATTTATTGTGAGGGATTGCTTATGTGTATGAGCAATTATTTTTAATGTATGTCATTCCCAGCGTGATGGTACAGTCTTACATATGTTATGTAACCAAGCCTGTAGTTGAAGTTGCATTGTCAAAATTCAGTGACTTTTCCTTGATCCTATCAGTAAATGTTGGGAGAGGTGGAGGAAAGGTCATAAGGGAAAGGTCAACATTTTGGCAGTTCAAACACAGCTTACATTAAAGACAGGAACTCTGACCTAGAGGCACTCTCCGACTGAAGCCCAGTCTTCATCACACAAGGCATCTGGAGACTTGGATTCCAAGACCCCTTCATTGAAGGTCGATGAATTATCCAAGTGGCGGAATCTGTCATTTACAGAACTGTTCTTCCTCTTTGTTGACCATGAATTCTAGTGTTACTCCAGTTGTCCGTCGTCATCAGTTCAGGTTTTTGTACTGTTTGATGTACTAAAACATACGCAGACAGGACGAAGCACTGTTGTATAGGTTTAGGCTGGAATTTAATGTCAACCTTTAGTACATTTCAGTCTCGGAAAGTCTTGTATAAAATTCAAGCCATTTAGACACTTGCTAAGTGATCAGCGCCTCTCAGTGCTATTACTATCTTGATGGTTTACTGACCGTGCCAGCAGACATAACGGCTCAAAAAAATTTCCCCTTAAATGACGATCTGATAAAGACAAAAAAAAACTGGCTTCTTTGGACGGAGGGATTTCATCAGTCCGCAGTTGTTGAAGCAGAAGAGCCTTTGCATAATAAAGGCTTTCTTTTCCTAAACAAGCATTCCCACTGAATTGCAGCCCCTCACCTTCCTGAGTGAGTTTCTCACATTTCTTACTCAGAGAAGTGTGACATGTAAATTCACTGCATACATTACTCTGATATGTTTCTGATATCATTTTTCAAAATTAAATATATATAAAATATATATTTTTTGTTAGTCTATACATTGTAGATTTTTTACATAAATGGCAATATTAGTTTGAAGTTTAGAGTGTATTGTAGATGAGCTGAATAAGGGGATATTTGACATTTAAATGGAACTGGTCAAAAAGAGGAAAAGGGTCAACAGGTAAAAAATGGAAAATGTTGGTGTGTCCTTTATTCCAGTTTTAGTTGTAAGGCGTATCATCAGCTACCCAGATTAATTCTTTCTTTCCTTTGGGGTGTATGTGGACAGAGTTTGTGCTACAATCCTCCTGGTGTTCTTACTTCGGCGGTGAGGCACTGAGGGAAAAATGTGGGAAGGGATTCTCGTCTCCAACGTTAATTATGCAACTGTTTTTTTTTTTGTTTGTTTGTTTTGTTTTGTTTTGTTTTGAATGTAGCTACCACACAAATGTCGATCGCCTTCATTTTCATTTGTGCTCCTGGGATTTGTCAGTACCATATAATAGTTTTCAGTCATTTCACTCTTTTCTGTCTGTCCTCAGCCAAGTGGCTCTGTGTGCAACTCATTTCTTAGTGTCTTGCACATGTATTTTTGAGGGAGATGTCAGTATCTGGGTGTAAGGGATAATACGGAGAACAAAACAGTGTTATTGTGATGTTATTCCCATGTCATGTTGTGAATGGTTTAAACCAACATGTAATCACAAATGAGAGGTAGAGCGTTTTTCTGTGTTTTTATTTCTACGAAACGAGATGAAGAAAAAGACCTATACAAATCAATAGTGTGGCCTTTTCATTCTCAAGACTTAAGATGTCATGATGGGAGAGTGATACCTTATCAGTGCCTGAACTTGTATTTTCATTTAAGACAGTTTTATTTTGTCAACCATATCATTTCATTTGTCATGGAGATTAAAGAGGTACTTGTTCATTCCCCCACCCTCCCTTCTAATGCTTTTTTCAATTTTCAGGAAGAAGTTTAAATGGTATAAAGAGAATTTCTTTCAGTGTATCTAGTTAAATAAATAAATGTTATGTAGATCTCGTTTAGTTTTTATTCCTTTTTTTCTAATTATTCAGCTGGATTATATTGTCCAAATTGCTGTTTTGGTTAAGGTCATGGGTCCAGGTCATGCGTTTTCATTTCTATCTGCCCTATCTTGCTAAATCACTTGACATAATTGGGTTCAAGAGACACTGCTTTTGGCTCTGATTGTCTGCTTTTGATGCACATTAACATGTTTAAGTGTGTTGCTTCAGTTTTAATGTGGGAGTGAGGTTTTGTTTTGCATAGTAGCTGAA
The DNA here is from genome assembly GCA_032359275.1 of Microctenopoma steveboyesi. Taxonomy (NCBI): domain Eukaryota; kingdom Metazoa; phylum Chordata; class Actinopteri; order Anabantiformes; family Anabantidae; genus Microctenopoma; species Microctenopoma steveboyesi. The sequence goes on along the minus strand of JAUMHF010000019.1, from coordinate 7,395,483 downwards.
GCCTCTAATGACTTGGAGTGTTTTAAATCCCTGTATATCAGAGTGCAGGCCCTCTGCTGCAGTTCAGTATATACTTTGAGTATATGTAGTCTTCAGTGACAATGTTCACCTCTGACCTTTTACTCTTCCAGCTCTTTGGTCGTGTTGACAGTGACTTTTTGTAAGAAGATCTAACCCCTTCTTTCAAAAAGTTGTATTTTAAGTTTTGGTTATTTTTTATTATTTCAAGATCAGTAAGTGTAGTACTGAATATTACCTAATCGTTCCAAGGGAAATTTTGACTTGATGTCATTTAGTATTCTGGGTGAACTTTATTTCATGACAGACACAGACTGCAGAAAAGCCAGCCCAGTCACTGCAGAATCACATAATGTAACGGAAATCTACAATATAGTGATGATGGAAAGTGTTCCACTGATGGGCTTGAACCTGTTTTAAGTATAAGAAAGCAGTACTCGCTTTTAACAGTTTTGTCATATTTGAACTAAAAAGGGGGGAGACTGTTAAATGCATTCACAGCTACACAGAACCTGACAACTGGGAATGAGCACACTGTTGACTCCTGTAGGGTCCTCAGAGTGCCCCACTCAATCTCTGGCTCTCTTTTATATATAAATATATATAGTTGAGAACTGTCCTGTATATAACAGTAATGTAGCAATAAATGTGCCATTTTTAATAACAGATTATACCTTTTCCAATGTCTGGCTTTTGAATATTGTATACAGAAAAAGGAAAATAAAGGAAAACGTTGTAATAAAGGGTTTATTGTAGTTCGGAAAATGAATTTGTTCATATTTTCTATTGCCAATAGCCGGTTAGTGAGACAAATGCAACCAAGTCATGTTAATTCAAATCATGACATTAGCGTATACTATTGATTTTTATTGATAAGTTACAGTTAGACCGTTTCCAGCGAGTTGCACAGACTTTGTTTAAAAAAAACCCAACTCGCAATAAACCTTTGAAATGCACGCAGCCAGTTGTTGATTTCAAACGGGCAAAGGAAGAGGCAGCCCAGGGTCCTTCATAGTTCTCAGAAAATATTCCACGGTGGGGAAAAGCCCAGAGATGGTTTCGATGGTGCGGAAAGTTCTCAATAAAGTAATTGGTGCCATGTATGTTTTTATTGTGAGGAGTGTGGTAAGTGACATTTATAACAGATGCGGGGTACAGTCCTGGAAATATTAAGCCTTTACCATTGCGTCAACACGTCCTCCTGCTTGACCAGCTAACCTTAGCATAGCCTCGTTGTTGGGCTAGTTAGCATGGTTAGCATACAAGTCAAGTAGATCAGTATTTGAGTAAATATATTTATTTACTTATAACCTAGGCTATTTTGCCTCAGGTTATCAGCAGCTAAAATCTACACTCAATAATAGGTGATACCAGTCTTTTTTATTAAACTACTTATATTTAGTGCATCTGGATGTTTAATCTGAACATCTCAGCCTAAGGGGTATTTATAGAAACAATTACTTATAAACAGTCAGTGTATTGATTAGAGTGAGTAAAACTCAAATCAGTTATGAGAACCACCTGAAACAAGATGTATTATGGCCCAAGTTGCTTTTGGTATATGTGCATTGCTTTTTGTTTGTCTGACTTATTAATCCCATTATGTTCTGTCCTGCAGGGTGCCAAACATGGTGGCCTGGGGAGTAGTAGGTTGAGTGGTGCTTATTCACTTCACAGACTGGCGACTAGTTCTAGATTATGTGCCGTACATTAATGGAGAGTTCAGAAAATATTTGTAAAATCTACTAAACTCTTAATATATGTGATCTTTAATTTTTGGCATCAACTGAGGTGTCTGCTGCACACTTTGCCATCGTTTACTTAGAGGGATCGTTGTCTTTGGCAGAGAGGTGTTGGCAGTGAACATTCAAATAAACACCACAGAGCGATGTTTAAATCTTTTGTCAACTTGCTTACACCTGACAGTTGGAGACGGGCTCTTGCGTCTGCAAAGGCTGCTGTGCTCAGGTCAACAGCTTTAGACATCTGCATCGCTCACCAACCAAACAGACTGAAGACTGAAGACATAGATAATGCAGTTCGTGTAAGATTGTTGGTTGACAACTGTGCACTCAGGCTTTATGTTTCTGTCTAATGATTTCAGGTTTCAGATTTGTTTTAACATGCAAATGGAGTAAGTTCATACTGAAGATAATTGTTTACAAAATTATGTATTTAGCAGATCTCCCTCAGAGTATTATACCTGTAAAGTATTTTTGTACTGTAATAATTAGTGCTTAGAGAATATGAAATTATCAATTTAAGATATTTTTGATATAATAAATATTACTAATACTGATTATAATTTAGGTTTTTCACAATGTTCAATCGCAATGAGTTTCACGTGAAAAAAAATATGGAATTAATGTGCTGTTCATAATTTGAAACGAATATGTTCATATACATTTTGCACACAGTTAGCATTTTGCTAATAGGTGGGCTGTGTGTCTGCCTACAGGACCCTGAGCTTGTGGATGGTCACATGAGTGGATTGCTTACAGAACTCTGAGGGCTTGTTTAGAGTTGGGACTTTTTGGTGTACTTTGGGTGTAATTTCAGTTTTATTGCAGCATTATTTAGCTGAATAAATGTTTAATTTACACCTATTCGTCCAGCTTTATGTTATTCCTTTTACAGATTTCTGACTATTAAACCGCGTATTTGAAATATTTGGAGAAACCTTGTGAAATGTATTCTTTGATAAATGTGGTCATGGCTTTTTGCCACTGTACGAATGGTGTAAATTAAAATATATATTGCTAATATAATTCACAATATATACACATTAATATTAGACACCTAGCTCCACACTGCATTGGCGTGCGTCGGCCAATACCATTATTTTCCTTTTATTCTTAAGGCGGACTGCGAAATTTGCGTGGATAATGTCTTTCATTTCTCCCATCGAAGGGGGAGGGGACTGAAAGAGGAGAGGGGAGAAGGGATTTAACATAGCGAGAGGGAGAAAACGAGATAGTGTCTCCAAGATGGATAAAAACGAGTAAGTACATCATGTGAGTGGTGATAGAATCACCAGCGAGCGCGTGTATCGGAACGGTAGCATTCAATGCGCGATGTGTCGTTTTCAGATATTCATTTTGGAAAGTATATTATCATCGATTAGGGACATGGTTGTCTCGCATTTGCGAATAGCAATGCTGTGTTCATTCGCTAGGTTACTGGTCATTTCTGTAAAATCATTGTAACGCGGTTTGATTCTCCTGATACTTGCACCTAATGTTGAATTACGCAAGGAGTCACTGCGTCGACAGGGAGCTATTTCGACAAAGATCTCAGTTGCACCGTGCAGATCATATTTTGATGCATCGTTGCTGTGCAGACAAAGCCAGCATAAATGCATGACATGCGTTAAAAATGGTGTCCGTGTTTAATCGATGACATTTACTTTGTTCATCCATAAAAGCCGGCTGCACGTCGGTACGACAACGGCGGCATTGTGGTGAAGCGGCCCCGTCCAATTTCACGTAGCCGATATGAAACTTTCACATTTTGGTTCACACTGTGAAGCTACAAGTGAACCGGGCCACATGTAGTAGATTTAATTATTCAGCAGTGTCTATGAGCGCTGTCACGGCGTGTGTGATTTCTACTGACGGCTCTATTTCTGGGGTCTAATTTATGTTTCCCATAGGCTAACATCGATGGGGCGCTAGCAGCCAGCATCAGGTTAGACAAAACACAAGGTGACACTCCTGGAAAGAAAACTTTTCAAAACAAAAGACCTTATTGAGAGAGAATAAAGAAACTACAAACTTTTATACAAACATTTTTAAATTCGGAATTAATAATTTAATTGATAATTATACATTGAACGATACGAAAACTATTGTTTTGTATCGTAAAGAAATTTGTTGAACATTATATAAATCTTATTTAATTGCTGCTTCAACTGTAATTAACTGTTTCGGGATACTGAATAAAAATTTTGTTATAGTCAAACAGACTCCACAGTAGTTCCCGCTTCAGTACATTACCTGAATAATTTCTGCTGTGTTATTACTAAACTTGGACTGGGCTTCCACAGAATTATTGTAAAATATCTAATTGAAGTATTTAAAGTATCGTATAAATAGTATTTTTGTGTAATTTAAACACTTTCTGATTGTGTTGTATTATTGTTTTAAATAGTTGTGTAAATGTGTTTCTTCCTCTTTAGGTAATTTGTTGTGTGTGTGCAACATTGAATTTCTCTTCTTGAGAGTTCTAGTTCGGTCTTAATAACAATAAGGGATAATAATTTAATAGGATAATTAAACGAACAATCACGACTTGCTTTACATATTCTTCTTAGTTTGTTCTGGTTTAATACATTTAGCTAAACGTTAAACTTTGCAATTGGATAAATCCATAATGATTGAACCTCTGCCACATGAATATATATAATAGAACTTTACAGTTTACTACATGAGTAACTTGTGCTTTTATTTTGGAATCACCTAACTTCCTGCCTTGCCCCAAGTCCCGCACGGCGTCTTCACACAACGCGCCGCCCTATGTTTCCCTTGCGGAAGTAGCATTATGTGCTCCGGCTAAACGAGCAGGCAGTGATGTGGCTGAGGTCCGCGGCGGAGCGATCTGCGCGACGACAAAGAGATGAGTTGTTGTTAGCAGCAGGGAGGTCCCATTACAGAGGACGCACGTAGTAATATGGTTGAAACAAAAGCGTAAGAAGCGATAGGTCTACCGTTCAAAACAATCGACACATCAATTCCAATCTGGTTATTCGCAGTAACTTTTAGTGGATTTATAAGCTGCTCGTGTGGGAAATGGAGAAGAAAAGGTGGGATTGCAGTGCTCTCCCCAAGGGCTGGAAAATGGAAGAAGTGACCAGAAAGTCGGGTTTGTCAGCTGGAAAAAGCGATGTCTATTATTTTAGGTACTACACGATTGTGGGGGCTTTCAAAACTTATGGGTGCACGAGACGACGAGCTCGCGGACGGAACAGACAGGAGCGGGGTGGGGGGTGGGGGCGCCACGGTCGGTATAAAGTTTGAGATGGGAAGGGGAGGGAGGGCAACAAGGCCAGCCAGGCCAGCAGGGGATAAGAGTCCGTCCGGCCAGCCGACCAGCCGCGCAGGCTAGCGGTAGCAGCTCCCGCCTGGCGAGGCCTCGGACGAATAAAACTCAGTGTGATCTCAAGTTAATACTCTTTATTTCCCATTGAAGTGAATCAACATCGCCAGATTTGTTTTCATTTAGCAGAGGAGAAGAGCAAGATGAGGAACAGAGGCAAGAGAGGGGGGAGGCGGGTCGGTTGTATAGTTTGTGGTAGGCCAACTGTACAGTCCTCCTGGTGTTCACTGTGGTGTGTGATGTAAGACACATTTGCATGAGTTACTCGCACGTATCCACCCACAGTTGTTGCCTTCTGTTGGTCATCGCTCAAACTACAGATTGTTGCCCCCACACGTGGAGCTGCAATGTTTCCATTCAGAAACATTTGGTCAACTGTTACTGTTGCCATGTTCACATTGTGTCCACTGAGAGTTAGGGGCTATTTATCTTTTTAAAGCCAGTGCATATGATGTCGCTGAATATGTATTCTACATGATCACATCCAGTCCTCATCGTACGACATGTGTGCAGCTTTTATTTAGACGACAGGGTCCAGACAGTGTGTCGGTGCATCCATCTCACAAAGTAACATGATGTCAGTGTCATTGCTCATTTGACTGTGCTCTGCTCTTCTGTTTGCTTCTGACTTGTTGCATGCTGTGGTCCTGTCGTGTTATTGTCTGTGTGTACTGTGTGTACAGTGTGTACGTGTTTGAAGTGTGGCCTCTCCGTTTTATTCCTCTGCCTCCGCCTCTGTTCGTTGGAGATGCTGTTTGCTGTAGTGGTTTTCTCACGTCTTCTCACTGCCTCTCCCGTCAGTCCATCTGGGAAGAAGTTTCGGAGCAAGCCCCAGCTGGCACGTTACCTTGGCAACCAGATGGACCTCAGCTCCTTTGATTTCCGCACGGGGAAGATGCTGATGAGCAAGCTAAACAAGAACCGCCAGAGACTACGATATGATAACAACAATCAGAACAAGGTGAGGCGAGGCAGATGCTTTCTTTCAGACGTAGCTGATGTCGGCTTTCACACTACAGCCGTGCCAAGCGACACCATGTTTACTAAATGGCGTGTTTAGGTCTCAGTGTGTCATCTTTTTTAAGGGGACAGAATTCTCAGTGTGAAAATGATTATACTATTCCCACAACAGAAATCTTAGCATCCATGGGATGTATTTTCCTCCATCATGAGAAAGCTCTCACCGTATTCCTCCTTAGTAAAAACAATCCTTAATGGCTATTCTGTTTATAGGAGTCTGATCTTTTGTTTCCTCAGCATACACACTTCTCTAGAAGTTTCAAGTCCTTGCTGTGGAAGGGGCTTTCTGTATAGAATTTTCTAAAACTGTCTGCCTCGGTCTTCAGTTTTGTAATACTGCATGAAAAACAGGTCTCTGAAGTTAGAAAACATTAAATGAACTGTAAAGCATACTTGCTGACTTAAAGGCACATTTTTTTTGTTTCGTACATGTTTTTGTTTCATTATTTGTCCACTGCATTCATTGTCTTTCTTTTTTTAAGGGTAAGCCTGACTTGAACACATCGCTCCCAGTCAGGCAGACGGCCTCCATCTTTAAACAGCCTGTCACCAAGGTTACCAACCATCCGAGCAACAAAGTGAAGACGGACCCTCAGAAAGCCGTCGACCAGCCCAGACAGGTAAACCTCCTCTGCCAGCGTGTTACAACACTGGTGCCGACTTGCTGCACGAGAAAATGGGCAGTTCTCAAACCGGATAAACCCGCCTGGAGTTTCATGATATTTTTAGTTGTACAGGAAGTAGCAATGTGTTTTTTTGTTTGTTTGTTTTTTTTTATCAAAACTGCCTGCAGCTACTGTAACAAATCTTTTTGTTGTTCACAGTTGTTTTGGGAAAAGAAACTCAGTGGTCTCAATGCTTATGACATTGCAGAGGAGCTGGTGAAAACAATGGAACTGCCCAAAGGCCTTCAAGGTAAGTCACACAAGTTTAGCATTGTGCGTCAGACTAAACAAAGGGAAGCCGAGTTTGCAGGAGACTATACCTTTGAAATAGGGGGTTATCTTTTATTTACATGGGACTGTCCTCGTGTGACCACTCTGTTTGGCCTTCAGGCGTTGGTCCAGGCTGCACAGACAAGACTCTCTTATCGGCTATCGCGAGCGCTCTCCACACCAGTGCTGCTCCCATTACTGGTCAGCTGTCAGCAGCTGTGGAGAAGAACCCGGGGGTGTGGCTCAACACAACACAGCCACTGTGCAAGGCCTTCATAGTCACTGATGAGGACATCAGGTGGGTGATCATCATCTGTTTTCACAGTTACAAACCTTCCTTCAGTGTGTAAAAACAGGGACCATGTGGTTTAACTGTTTGTGAAATACTCCTGTTGTATTGGCAAGAGCAGAATAACAACTATAATAAACTGTGAATACAGAATTAAAAAACATTTGAAGTGAACTTGAAGACATCTTTTTGATAAGTTGAGTTGGTTCAGATTTTCCCCTGTGACCCTGTAAAAAAGAAGCGCCATCTGTTCTGAGCTGATTCGGTGGCTGTTCTATTCAGCTGTGACTGTAACAGCTTCCCGTTGTGTTTCTGTGTAGGAAACAGGAGGAGCTGGTGTACAGTGTGAGGAAAAGGCTTGAGGAGGCGCTGATGGCTGATATGTTGGCCCATGTTGAGGAGGCTGCCAACCAAGGGGACGCTCTGAAGGAAGAGGGCAACGGCAGTGAGGACATGGAAAGTGTATAGCACAGGTTAGTTACGTATTACTTTGCTTCTGGATTTGCATTATATGTTTATATCTCTTAAAAAGTGTAAAGGTTCCTGCTCTTTTGATACAAAGAACTAATTGTCGATAACTTTTCTTGTAGGTTTTTGTGAAGTCTGGAAGGGTTTTGTTCAAAGCCTGCACACAAACACATTCGCAGCCGTGACCAGTAGGAGCCCTACAGCAGTCCAGCCCCGAAGAACTGCCCCCTCCGTGTCTGCTTTCAACTCGAACCTAAACCCGACCTACACCGGTACGACCTGAACAACCATCTTCCCCTGGCTTAATCCAAGACGCGCGAGTCTCAAATGTGTCCGTTTGTCGTTAACTCCACGTGGCACTCGCTGCCTTCAGTGCCAGTTAAACAACTCCTCTTGTTCCGTAGCCCAGTTGATCTTTGACTTGAAATTTAAAAAAAACTTCCCAAAATATGAAATTACACAAAATTAACTTTATAATGTTGAAAAAAAAAATAATGTAACAACAATATGTCAGTTTATGATAAGTGTATTTTTTACTAAAATTGTTGAATGGGTTTGTATTTTTTGTGACAATCAAGTCAAAACCAAACATTTAATGTCAGTAAAAAGCGAATCGAAGGCTTTTTTGTTTCGTGCAGATTGGAAATGAATGTTGGCATCGTTGGCATTTGGTTTCTTTCTTGAATTTTGCGACGCGCTCCATGAGTAGTCTGCCACCGAACACAACACAGACAGTATTTTCTGGAACTTGTTGAGGTTTACTTACCTTGAGTTGAGCTCATTTAAACTGGCCTCGTGGCAAACCTGCAGGCTCCATGTGTGACTAATGCAGATGGTGGAGTGTGAATCGTATGTGCACCCCAGGGAGGGGACTGAGGCAATGTTTTATTGTAATGTCAAGGAAATATTATTTTTCATGTTAGTCGTGTTATTGTGAGTCATGTCCAGTGTTGATGGAGGAGACATGCCATTTCGAAGACGGTGCTGCTTTGTTTTTGTTTTTTGTACCGTGAGTAATTATATTGAGCCCACTGTTCTACAGAGAAGTTGGTGAAACCGTACACATGCACGATGAGCAGAGCACAGTGGGAAAGAATTGACTTGAAACGTCTTTCTACTGTACAACTTTTAAAACTCATATTCATTCATAGGTGCAAACTGATGTTGCGAAGCATTGCTGTGAAGCAAGGCTTCGCTCCTGTCACGTCTTCAATGTTTTCTGTGCCCCCCACGCCCAATGTGTGTCTATGTTACCACACACATGCTGCCTCCGTGTAAATCCACGCACAAAATCGGTGACACAGCAAAAGATTTACTTTTAATGTGTTTTTTGTTTATTATCCGCGGATGGTTTTGTATTTTTTATCCCTGTTTGATGGCAAAAACAATGTATCCAGTTGAAATAATGAAACCCCCTGCTCAAGATCAGCAGGCTGATTGCTGAAATAAATTTGATTGTACTACTTATTAAAACGAGCCAGTGTGTCACTAAGTTTGCTGTTAGTGTGTCTTTGTAAAACTGTACCCTGGTGTTTGTGCTGGTGGTTGAACCTGTATTTTGATGTGTCTGAATCCTCAGACGTAGGTTTTCTAAAAGCCAACCCGCCAGGTAATAGTCATTCATTTCTCCACGTTAAAATAGACAACCAATCAGTGCACCCCCCGGCAGATTAACAGTTAACTTGACCTTCCTTATGTATTTATGTGCTCGTGGGCAAAGTGCAAAATAAATACCGTCATCCGGCTACTGCTGATGAGCAGAAGTTACACGCTGAGGTTCCCGCTGCCCATGTTTAAATGACGTCTCCTGAGGTGCTTTCAAATTGTTAAAATGGCCACACTAGAGCTATACACCAAGGTAAGACTTTTTTGTGTTACATTTTTAAAGTGATACACCATTCATCATCCTTTGCTGTAGTGCTAGTTATTCATGGATCCTTAAAGAAAGATTGTGATGCAAAAATAAAGTGCTACTGTTGTGTGACACTTCTGGTGTGTGTCTTACAGTTTTGTCCATGTTTATGCATTAAAGACCAAAGATTCGTGATTGTTGTGATTTTGAGCCAATAGGATACAATTAATACCAGCTAATAAAAACAAAAAAACGAGTTCTGCAAACAACATGCATACAGGTCTAATGACTGGATTGTTGCTAAAAAACTATATTTGTGATATTTCTTCCCACATAATCACACTGGATTTGTGGGGAGTGGATAATGGCTAATCCATTCAGGTCATTTAGAGAAGGATGACTAGTGTTAATTTTTAACAGTATTTAGGAGACTTTTATGCTGATGGGTGACAAATATTTTGTCGGGGAGGGACCAGGAAGCGTTACCAGAACTGTCATACAGAAAATAAAACATTATGTAATGACATTCTCCTGTCTCTTGGATAAATTGGTTCAGCACATGCAGGTTGTGTTCACCTTTGAGTGTCTGCGTCTTTTATCTCCTGAAACAATCTGCACGTTTTCTAGGGTGCAGGTGTGTGGATTCCTGAACCAGATGCTGTTTGGGTTTCAGCCCAACTCCTTCAGGACTACATTCCTGGAGAGAAACATCTACTGCTACAACTCTCTAATGGGAAGGTTAGACTTTCTGTAGCATGACACTGTCCAGAAGCAAATGATCAAGTTTCATTTGTCATAAAAACGTTGCAGCTTCTGATTTTTCCATTGAAAGGAGATTCATTACCCACTGGACTCTGCCTCTGATTTGCCACCTCTGGGGAACCCTGACATCCTGGAGGGTGAAAATGATCTCACAGCTCTCAGCTTCCTGCACGAGCCTGCCGTCCTGCACAACCTCCGGGTTCGATTCCTGGACTACAGCAGCATCTACACATATTGTGGTGAGCACTAACGAGGTGAAGGCGAGTGGTACGAGGATTGTCTCATAATAACAGAGACATACACACACGTAAGTGACAAGGTCTTGTGGATATTCAACGGCAAGCTGCCAGCGACAGGCAGCTCCTGTGTGCTTCTGTCTGCATGATTATAGATCATAATGTCAACTAAATTACAGTAGGTCAAAGATTAAGCAGAGAGGCAACTCCCTCACCGCCACTAATCTAAGAGCTTCAATACTTTCCATTATGTAGTTTAGTGTAATGATCACAACAATTTATATACTGTCCATTTTAGTTTACTTCACATTAGTATAGTTTGTCATTAAAATAGACATTTTAAAGAGAATTTTAACAGCCAGAGGAAATCTGTGGATGAGCAGAAGACACTTTCCTTCCTTCAGAGGCGCAGGCTGAGGTCGGCCTTTCTGAGCTTTGACTTCTTCTCTGCATGGGTTGGTGTTCATTTAATCTGTGATGGGTTGTGTGTCCATACATTGTTAAATAAAGGTAAATAACCAAACTTCTGAAGTCAGGGCTTCATAGAACATGGGTTAAATGTTTGTCCTGTCCCTCCAGGTATTGTACTAGTGGCCATTAATCCCTATGACCAGCTCCCCATCTATGGAGAGGAGGTGATAGACGCTTACAGTGGTCAGGACATGGCCGACATGGAACCTCACATCTTTTCTGTGGCCGAGGAAGCCTATCGCACTATGACCAGGTCAGAGAACAGAGAGAGGAGGTCATGAAAGTCTGTTTTCATGAGAAATCCCACTGCAATGTTAACTTTACACATTATGAATTCTGTGCTCTTAAAACCTGAAACACTGTAAGTTCACCTTGTGGGAACTAACCTCTACTATTTAAATCTGTAGGGAAGAGAAAAACCAGTCAATCATCATCAGTGGAGAGTCCGGTTCTGGGAAAACCGTTTCAGCCAAATTCACCATGCGATACTTTGCTGTGGTTGGAGGAGCAGCACAGCAGACCAGCGTGGAGGAAAGGGTTCTGTCTTCCAATCCCATCATGGAGGTGATGTATTTGTTATAGAAGTGTGGATGTTTCTCTTAGTTAATGTTGTTTAAACATCTAAGCAAGAAAAATCCTTTCCCGTTCTTCTCTACAGTCGTTTGGAAATGCTAAAACCATTCGAAACGACAACAGCAGTCGCTTTGGAAAGTATATTGAGATCGGCTTTGGTAGGAAGGGGGACATCATCGGGGCAAACATGAGGACATATCTGCTGGAGAAGTCAAGGGTGGTGTTCCAGGTAAACACCATCTCCCTCCCTCTCTTTGTTCAGTGCATCATGAAATATGTGGATGCTTTAATAGGCATGTGTGTCATCAGGCATCAGCAGAGAGAAACTACCACATCTTCTACCAGCTGTGTGCCTCCAAAGAACTGCCTGAAATGAGATCCCTCAGACTGGGTGAGACTCAGGCACAGGCAACACCCTCTTTCTATGTGGAGATGTGCCGTGGATTTATAACACACGGGCCACTCTGCAGCATGAACAGTTTTTTGTTGTCTCCAGATGTGCCTGAGAATTTCCGCTACACCAAGCAGGGTGGAGAGATACAGATACCTGGGGCTGACGACTTATTAGACCTGGAGCGCACTCGCAATGCTTTTACCATTTTAGGTATTTGTGGCCATTACCTATTTTAGGTACCAGTGGCCTGGTAGCTCAATGGGTTAAGCGTCAGACTGGGATGCAGAAGCTTGTGGGTTCGAACCCCATCTGACTCCTAATCCATCCCCTACCAGGTGTGTCCCTGAGGCAGACACCCAGCGCTAGCTCCTTGTAAGTCGCTTTGGATAAAAGCGTCTGCCAAGCAAAGTAAAGTAAAGTAAAGTAAAGTAAAGGTATTTGAATTCGCACATAGTCACAAAATGAACTCATTCAGCTTTAGACATTATTTCTTGTCACTGAGACTGTTAGATGTTTTAATTTGACAACGGCCAGTTGGTGAAACACTCCATTCTTGTTTGTTTTGTGTGTAAAAAAATGCAGGTGTGCAGCCTGACCAGCAGATGGAGCTTTTCAGGATACTGTCAGCTATTCTGCACCTGGGTAATGTCAACATCCAGGCCAGCGGGAGAGGTTCTGAACGGAGTTATATTCATGTAAGAAATGAGTGCTTTAGTTGTTGTCATTCTAACAGTGCATAGATTAGTTTCTAGTCTATAGTTTACTTTGTCTTTACTCAGGCAGATGATCCCTCTCTGGCTGTCTTCTCCAAACTCCTGGGAGTTGAAGGACCTCAAATGGCCCACTGGCTGTGTCATCGCAGACTGGCTGTTGGTGGAGAGATGCTGGTAAAACCCATGTCTGGTCAACAGGCCGTAGAGGCCAGAGATGCACTGGCTAAACACATATATGGTCAGCTGTTCACGTGGACTGTTCAGAGACTCAACTCTGCCCTCCGCGCCCAGAGAGGACACGTCAGATCCTTCATTGGGGTGTTGGATATCTATGGGTCAGTGACTGACCTTTGGCTTTAGTGCTAGTCGATAAATATAGACTCATAACACTCAAAATTTAGATAATTATGACGATAGTCTGCAGTATTACTGCTAAGTGTAGCTCACCCTGCTGTCTTCTTTTGGACAGGTTTGAAACCTTTGACCGGAACAGTTTTGAACAGTTCTGTATCAATTATGCAAATGAAAAACTGCAGCAGCAGTTCAACAGGGTAAGTACTGCGAAGTTTTTCAGTCTCCTTTTGTGTCACATACTTTCATACACACACGTGTCACATCAAATTAAAGTTACAACCAAACTTTATAAAACTCCCTCCTTGTTATTAGTCTCTGCAGGTAATAGTGATATCTCTCTTTAATTTCAACCAGTTGTTGCATCTCCAGTAAAACCCTGATGAAACTTGTTTTCCTTCCTTTTTGGTTACATGTCTGATATTTCTACAGCATGTGTTCCACCTGGAGCAGGAGGAGTATGTCCGGGAGGAGCTGACCTGGAGCAGGATTGATTTCAGTGACAATCAGCAGTGCATCAGTCTCATAGAGGGACAACTGGGTCTGTTCGATCTGCTGGATGAGGAGTGCAGGGTCAGTCGCTTTTTTCTGTTTCTGTCATTAGTCAAAACCTGCCAAGATGTGGTCTCTGTGGTCACTGTCTGTGTTGATGATCAGATGCCTAAAGGTTCAGATGAGAGCTGGGTGCAGAAACTCTATGACCAGCACCTGACCAGGAAGCCCCATCCTCATTTCCAGAAACCTCGCATGTTCAACAGTGCCTTCATCATTCTGCATTTTGCTGACACGGTGAGCGCTAAAGGTCAACGTGCTTCATTTGGTTCAGTTCAGGCAAATCTGTTGAAGGATTGTAGTGGATCTGTTGTTACTTCTGTAGCACCTCTGTTGTCTTTTTCATCAGGTGAAATATGAATGCGGTGGCTTTTTAGACAAGAATCGAGATACAGTCTTTGAGGAGCTCATTAACATTCTCAAAGCAAGTCAGGTAGATATGTGTCACATGTCAAATCTCATACATTTAATTAGCATTAGACTGGAGGATCTCTAACTTGTTTCTGTGCATCAGTCTGAGCTGGTGGCTGAGTTGTTCCAGCAACAGGAAAATGTGCCCTCTGTGGCTAATGGAAGTGTTCGCCCAGGGAAAAGAGCCACCAGAGAACATAAACTGACTGTGGGCTTCCAGGTAAGCTGGTTTTCCTGATATCTTAGTGATTGAACAAATATGCTGTGTAATAATTACACTTTTGCTATGATGGACTGCGTTTGTGCCTGTTAGTTCCGTCAGTCCCTACAGATGCTAATGGACACGCTAAACAGCACCACCCCTCACTATGTCCGCTGTATTAAACCCAATGACTTCAAAGAGCCTTTTGTGTAAGTCCTCATTCAGCTCACCTTTGCTGCTGTGTATGTCTCACTTTGCATTAAATATCGTGTGCACTAACCTACCATCATACCATCCACTTTGTGTCAGGTTTGACCCCAAGAGGACAGTGCAACAGCTGAGAGCCTGTGGGGTGCTGGAGACGATTCGTATCAGTGCTGCAGGGTATCCGTCCAGGTACTGAGCGCCATTAAGCGAGAGAAACACATGAGAAGTCTTTAGTCTTAAAAGACCAGCATGATCAGCATTTAGCATGTCTTGTGAAATCATGTCTCGTGTTTTAACCATTTGCTTCAGTGTTTGGTATTGTGGTGTAGCAATTCATTTAGAATCAAATTAATAATGGTGGTTTGTAGCTTCTCTAAGACAAAAGAATATCTTAAAGACAAATTACAGAGAAATTATATAAGATATATATAAGAAAGACAAGACAGTTCGTGTGATTGAGTGTGTGTGTGAAGTGAGCTGAGTGAAGTGCAGTTTGTGTCCATGTAGCAGCAGCAATCAGTTCTTCAACTGCACTGCACTGCAATAACACTAGTTTGTGGTCAAGGCTCCAGTTCCTGCAGCTCTGTCTTCACCATGTAAATCTGTGTTTCTAGATGGACGTACGAGGAGTTCTTCAGTAGATACCGCATTCTCCTTCAAGGGTCTCAGAGTCAGGAGCAGTCCCAGTCCTTGTGCAAACAGAACGTGCCGCATCTCATCCCAGACCCCGACCAGTACTGCTTCGGAAAAACCAAAGTTTTTTTCCGAGCTGGACAGGTGGCTCTTCTGGAGAGATTAAGAGCGGAGAGGCTGCGTGCGGCTGCTGTGATCCTTCAGAACCAGGTCAGAGGATGGCTGGCAAGGATAAGATACACCAGGATCTGCTGGGCAACTGTTACCATACAAAGATACTGCAGAGGAGCGCTGGGCAGACGGTGAGAATAGAAAGAGCTGTCTGTTGGTGTGCATGTGTCAGACACAGAGGAAAGTGCTTGGTGAACAAGTTGGTATCTTTAGATACAGCAGTCAGGTGTGGCCTGCGATGTATTTTAACACTGTGTAAATATTCTGCCTCTGTCATTTTGAATGCAGTCGGGCCCTGACTCTGCGCTACATCAAAGCTGCCTTAGTGATCCAGAAGACCTACCGCATGGTGGTGGTCAGACAGCTATTCCTCATGATCCGTCAGGCCACCATCACCATCCAGGCCTTCACTAGGGGCACACTGGCACGCCAGAAATACAGACTGGTCAGCATACAACAACCTCACCAAACTTCTTGATCACACCGTGACGAATAACCTCAGTCTGCCCAATGTGTCTAAGTCTTTTATTTGAAACCGCTGTTCTGATTTGTTCACGACCATTTAAACATTATTCTCCTTCCTCAGTTGGTGGCGGAGCGTGCGGCTGTGTTGCTTCAGGCAAGAGTGCGTGGGTGGTTGGCGAGGGAGGCGTACAGGCGAGTGTGTGCAGCGGTGGTGTTGATGCAGTGCTGTGTGCGGCGCAAAGCTGCCAGGAGAGAACTGCTGAAACTCAAAACCGAGGCCCGCTCTGTGGAGAGGTACAGAGAGCTCAACAAGGGCATGGAGGTCAAACTGATGCAGCTGCAGCTGAGAGCCGACCAGCAGGTGACTGAAGGCGTTCAGAGAGATTTAATTCTATAATGTGATGTTCTTAAGCTCTAAAATATCTGTGTCAGGAAGTCAATTTCTTTTGTATTCACACAACATATCCAGGCCAGAGAGAGTGCTGCTTTGAGAGAGACCCTCGTTGCAGAACGAGAGGCTGCCAGTGCTGAACTGGAGGCTCTGAAGGCAACAATACAGAACCTGGAAAGTCAAAAGCACGAAAAACAGCAGCACTGGCCAGTCATCAGTGAGAAAGAGGCGGAGGAAAGGAGGAAAGCTGAAGAGAAGTCTGCTCAGACGATATCACAGCTCACAGAGGTACTGTAGGTCTCTAAACCCAACTGTTTAGAAGTTGTGAGGTTTAATTGTTAATTTGAATTCTTTTTAATTTTTAAGGAACTGCAAACCTTGCAGAGAGAAAAGGGGCTTTTCTTCAAAGAGAAAGAAGATCTCTCTGATCGCTTGCTTAAACAGGAAGAAAACCAGGAAGGCAGGTTTACCGGCATTATACAGTCTGTATTATTCTGTCTCCCTTTTTGTGTGTTTCTCCCGCCTTTTATCTCCCTCCTTTCCCCCTCCTCCCTGTGTGTGCAGAATGGGTGGATCGGGCTGTGTCTCAGGCGAGTGCAGCGCTGAGAGCAGAGCTGGATGAAGAGAGGAGAAAGTATCAGGGTCTCCTGAGAGAGTTCACCCGACTGGAGCAGAGATACGACAACCTCAGAGAGATGAGTCTGCTCACTGAGGTTCACAACTACTCCCATCAAAAAAACACTTCCCCAGAAATACTGTTTGGTCTTTAATCCCATCTAGGTTGTGTTTTTGTTTTTCTTCTTCTAATGGCAGCGTTCTAAAGGCCACAGGAGGACAGACTCCACCCAGAGTTTGAGCTTCGAGCCTCCGTCACCTACCCTGCTGTCCCCACAGTCTTTCAGCCCCCTCTCACCCTTCCTACCTGCCTTACCTTTCCCAGAAGAAGACCGCAGGGTCAGCGTGACATCTATGTCCTCAGAAAGGAGGCTCTCAGTGTGGAGCTCAGATACTCTAATGGTGAATGCCATGTAACATGAAAACACGAACATTTTATGACTAGTTATCTACGTATTCTTTCCCCTAATAGTCGTCTATGCACTTAGTCCAGTCGATATGATCTCATCAGGTCAGACATGTAACGCCACACTGTGTGCACTGACAGGACCAGCTGATGGAGGGGACGGATGTGGCCAAAGACGCTGCAGTGAAGACGAGTGGAGAGGACCTGGCCCATGCCTACGATGCTGTTCGAGTGGCCAACAAGTCAGTCTATTA
This sequence comes from Microctenopoma steveboyesi, assembly GCA_032359275.1. Lineage (NCBI taxonomy): Eukaryota > Metazoa > Chordata > Actinopteri > Anabantiformes > Anabantidae > Microctenopoma > Microctenopoma steveboyesi. Next base: position 7,378,000 of record JAUMHF010000019.1, on the reverse strand, counting down.
ATCGTTCCTAGCAACTAGTTTTCCTTGTTTATCATTCATATATTTGGCAGATTGGGTCTGTTGTTTTTGGTTATCTCTGCTCCTGTCTGTGTCAGGTTACTGGAGAGTCAGCTGCGTGACCAGCGGCAGTGGTGGGAGAAGGACTTGGAGGCTTTGAGGTGCCAGCTTGCTCTGGCAATCTCTGGTTCTTCCTCTGCAGCCCAGCAGGTGTGGACCGAGGCAGTCATCTGAACAATAATGCTGTGTGATCTGAACAAAGCTATGGCTATTTGAGTTTTAATTGTTGTTTGTTTCAGCATTCTCACATTCTGATGGTGCCTTCCTTTTATCTTCACTTCCTACCCGTTTTTCACATCCCCCTGCACATCTTTCTTAGATAACAGTCTACAAAGAGCCATTGTATTCTGGAGTCTAGTTATCCAAGAACAACAACTGTCCGCTCATAGTGTTGTTTGAATGAAACACCTTTCTTCTGTTTGTAAGCGACTCTGGTTTAAAGCTCTTAAAAAATGTAAATGCAATGTGAAAATCGCCTGCAGGAGCTTCTAGAAGCCAGAGAGCAGGAATGTGTGAAACTGAGGAGGGAGCTGAAGGAGCTTAGAAACACGGTCTCACTCAGACGACTCCTGACACAAGGTGAGACATCATGTCTCACTGGAGAAAAATCGCCATTGACGTTTCGGTTTCTCTGGTGAATCTTTACATGATGATGCATCTCAGTAGTTTTAAGTTCGTATTGCTGTTCCAGATGTGTCACGTGTTTGTCTTTACCTTTTTAGTTACTCCCTCACCTCTGAATGCAGAGATCTCCTCCTGCCCGTCCCGACCAAAACCAGCCACAGTAACCGGTTTGCTTGAATGTAGGAAAAGAGACGAAGCCAAACTCATCAAGAACCTCATCACAGGTGAGACTGAACCGATACCATCTGTTGTTCCCGCATATCTTAAAACGTGATGAACAGATTGTGCATTACACTTACTGGAAACATCAGAGACAACTTTAGGGAAGTCTCAAGAAGCTCCTTAATATTTCAAAAGGTGAGACCACGGATTTGAATCATCTGAGTGTGGTGTGATTTGTAATAAACTCTGTTCTGTGCTGTGACCTGACCGTGTTCCGTCTGTCACTACCACCCCCCCTGTTTGTGCTTCAGACATCCGTGTTGACAGCACTGTGTCCCTGCCTCCTGGTCTGCCTGCCACCGTGATCTTTCTGTGTGTGCGTCAGGCCGACTGCAGTGGGGACCAAACTCGAGCTCGGTCGTTGTGCAGCGCTGCCGTAACTGCTATGAAGGCAGCTTTGAAGGTAACCTCAGGGTTTGAACCTGCTTGGTGCACCATATGGCTGACGTTTATTGCAAAAGGGCAGTTCACATCACCTCGGGTGGATTGTCACTTGCAGAGAAGTGCTGACAGCTAACTTTAAAAGACCTTGTGTGTGTGTCCGACACCACTCAAAATGATACTTCCCATAAACACACATACAACATACACACTTCACTGCAGTGAAAACGGTTTAGTATAACCTTTCTCAACTCTTCTAACCCTGCAGAAGCACAGTAACGATGTAGGCATGACAGCTCTGTGGCTGAAAAATGTCTACCTCTTGCATGACCTTTTGACCCAGCACTCCCCAAAATCGGTAGGATTCATTTATTTTTTTACTTTCTGCATCATAATAGTAAGAAAGTAGGTTTTAGTCCTGAAAATCTGCTCTTTGGTAAACGTGTAAGCGTTGCTGTGCATTCATTAAATGACTGTATATTTTACTATATTCATTCATGACTGGATTGAGACCCTTGACTCAGAGGAGCTGGTTCCCCTGACGGCCGACATGAGTGATTTGATTCGCGCCCTTAGTGACCTCTGTATCCAGGCCTACCAGCAGCTTCTCTCCGCCACCGAGACACGCCTGCAAAACATCATAGGTACCACTCTGCTACAGATGATACTAATGCTGCTCTCCCTTTAGATGTTTCTGTTGTCTCATGTCCCACTACCCTACTCACTCAGTCCCTGCCCTGCTGGAATCGGAGACCATCCCCGGTCTGTCTGGTTCCGCAGCCAAGCTGGTGACGTCAAGGAAACGAGCAGGCTCAGACCCCAGGTCTGCAGGAGGCGAAGCTCCCACTATGGCTTCGGTGCTGAGGGAGCTTGGAGCCCTTCACAAAGCCCTGTCTCCCCAGGATCTGCCTCCGGCACTGATGGAGCAGGCCTTCCACCAGCTCACCTACCTCATCTCTGCCTCTGCTTTGAACAGCCTGCTGCTGAGGAAAGACATGTGCAGCTGGAGTCGTGGCATGCAGATACGGTAGAAACAAACAAAACATTTTTCATTTGTGTCATTAAAAGAACAACTCTGGTTGCACTACACAGACAATTTGTACAAGTTTATTCAAACCTAGCTGTTAGTTTCATATATCTGATAAAGTAGCTTTAATTTTATTTACTCACTGGGCCAAAATGCACTTTCCTATTTATTATAATCTATAATTTGTTTTGTTACCTTTCAGAGAATTATTAATAAGAGACATAAAATTCTGCAAAACATATGTCTGAACAGTAGAATTTAGGTCAAAATGAAATGCTCAGTGAAGCTCTATTCAGTGTGTTGAGTCGTGTGACTATTTGTCTGTTTTACTTACATGTTCTGAATTTTAGGCACTTAATCTCAACATAAATGAAAAGATTGTGCTCTGCTCCCATAAAAAGTTGAAATTTCTCAGCGCCTTCAACTGCAGTTTATAATATATCTTACAGTATATTACAAATGAAAGAACAGAAAAACTAGATAGTTACATGTTATGAAGTTTATGCAGATTACTTATATGTACAAATGAGTAGTAGACATTAAATAGCATATCCTCTCTGTTTTCAACCAGCTACAACGTGAGCATTTTGGAGGAGTGGCTGCGGAGCCGAGGTTTGCAGGCAGGGGGTGCAGTCGCCACACTGGAGCCCCTCGTCCAGGCAGTGCAGCTGCTGCAGGCAGGGAAAAAGACAGAGGCTGATGCACAGGCCCTAGTTCAGACCTGCACCGCCCTGTCCAGCCAGCAGGTGGGTCCCTCTTCCATCGGCCAACATATTGTCCACTTTAAACTACACATAACAGACTGCTGGTCTTTTGTTTCAGATTGTAAAGATTCTGACCCTCTACACCCCCCACAGTGACCTCGATGAAAGAGTCACACTCAATTTTATTCGCACGGTCCAGGTACGGCCTGCATCTGCAGAGCTTGATGTGGTTGAAAGTTAATGTATCATTTATGAAGGCTCTCTTTTTTTTGCTCTTTCCTAGGGGCTTCTGAAACAGCGCTCTGACGGTCATCCTCCACAGATCCTAATGGATGTGAGGAGAGTGTTTCCTGTCACATTCCCCTATTTGCCTCCCACTGTCCTCTGTCCTGAGCAGTTAGTCATCCCAGACTCACTCAAGATCTCTTTTCTTCGCAAAGCTTAGACATGGGGAAGCATGATGTCCCCTCCAGCTGGCCTCTTTAAGCAAATATACTAATAATTCAGAAAATGTAGTGATCATTTAGTTAATTTATCAGCTGATTCATTTGTGACTTCTGGAGGATCAACATTTTACATCCTAGTGTACTTGTGAGTTTAAAGACAGCAGGAATATGAAGTGAAGAGATAAATAAGGAAAGCTTTTTTTTTCCCATTTTTTTTTCATTTTATTGGAAGCAGAAACACAATGAGACTGCAGTCCCAGTAAAATCAACCCCCAATAAGAACAACCAGAATAAAAAAAAACAAAAAATTAGAAACATCTCGTGTATAAAAAAATTCTCATGCGAGTACTTTGTACCACTACACATCATCAGTAATACATATTTATATATTCACAACAAGTTTAAAAATATAAAACAATAATGAAATATCAAAACAAGAAGACAACAATTGGCATTAACATCAAATAATTATGCGTGCTGGCACAGTACATTTTTTTCTTTTCGTTTTATTGTTCCTATCATGCACCGTTTCTGGAAGTACAGGACTGGCGTCGCTGTCTGTCTGTGTGGCCTGGTCAGCTGGACAGAACAGGACAGATCATGCATGTCTGTCCATTATGCGTTTCTGTGCTTTTCATTGTGCTTCTACGTTTGTCCTTAACCTCTATGTGCATTCCTGTTTCACAAACCAGCCCCAACTGGCAAACTGAGAGTATCATTGTCAACAGCAGTAAAAGATTTGTTCGTGGCATTTCCAGCTACGTGACAGTTGTGTATCTGTTATTTAAAGTTATTAAAATACTATGCAGATGTTCTCTTTAATTAAAAAAAACCTGTACACACCAGAGAGGGACCCAACTTGTTTAGTGTCCTTCCCTCTGTAGGCAGTATGACGGTAGAGTATGGAGACTGGCTGTTTATTTGGCACTAAATCCGACCTATTAAACCTCCTGACTTTGTATAAATAGTTGTTATTCATCTCCGATGTGTACGCGGCCTTTCTTTGTCTGCCCACATTTAAGTCAATAATAGCTACATTTCCAGTTTGGGCACCCACGAATACTTAATTCCCAACCGCACAGAGCAAAATTCAAGTTTACAAAAGAGCAGCAAACGTCACTTCACATAGTCGGACACATTTGTTTTCTTCTGAGCCATTTGCAATGCCCAACAACACCAATCGATCTCATTGTTCCAGATTATTTTCCTCTGTGCTGAAAAGCTGTACAAACAAATTCCAGTCTCTAATCAGCTCCACTACAGCTGTGATATTTGGCCCATTACAAGAGAGACAGCATTTACAACATATCAGTCAAACACTTGTGCTGATATAATTAGAATAATAATCCACAATGTAAACATTATAAGACTGCTTTAAAAGTGACTCATCTACATAGATTCTTATAGATTAGATGCATAGAGTTCAGTTCATATACCTTGTGGAAAAAAGGGGGGGGGCTTTTAAATCAATATTTTATGATCAAGTGTTTCTGGGGGCGTGGCCTGCATTAGTGTCATTTCAATAAAGAAATAGAAATAAATCACCCTGTCATAATCACACTTTTTAAGCACTGAAGACCCTGATCATCTACGTTTACTCACCTGATTATTATTTTCATTCACATTTAGCATAACTCTGACACATAAAGCAAACCGGTTTGTAAAAGGGGCATATAGTCCACATATAAGTTGCGTTACTTATGATGGACAGCCAGTGGTCGATTCAAAACATTTAGTTTCACGTGATACTGACTGAAATTTCATTGAACTGCAGGAGGATTTGAAACAATGTGTAATTCCTATAAGTTCATAAACATTGCCTCAGACTAAAAAAAAAAACAAGACCTCAGTGTTATTATGGGTGCAGCAAAGACCCTGTGCTTCTACATCGTCTACACTACATGTTCATACTCTAAGCTGGTTAGAGGTAAACACTAAACTATAGGCCCTCTTTTAAATGTCAGTTCCAGACCTGGTTCGGTCTGGATCTGCAGCCCTTTAGCAGAGGTCTGACGTCTTGGTGTCTGGGATCGAGTTTACAGCACCTTCAGCTGGATCATTAGGGATCATGGGTGCTAGATCGTTAGCGGTTTGCGCTCTCCCTGGGGTGATGTGTGTGTGTGTGTTTTTATAACCCACAGAGACATTTTACCCCAGAGGATGTTGCTTTTACATAAGAAGGTCTCAGTGACATATTTTTATCATCTTCTTACAGGCAGTCTTCCTGTTCTGCACAAAGTCTAGGGCTGTCTAGTTGTGGAATGTTTGTAGTAACACGAAGAAGATGGAAATACCCACCAGAGGACATAAAGTTCACCTTCCTGAAGGAAAAAGATATTTGCTCCAGTCTGAAAATGGACACACGCCTGTGTGATGTTTTGTTTGTGATGGCTTTCCGTGATTACATTTGCAGGTAACAGGCAACACGGGCGGCTACATTAGGGCGACATAAAAACACGCGTGCACTCAAACGCAGTGTCACACACACACACTCTGATGAATCACAGTGCCTCAACGTGTGTTTTCATCAGGTTTATCTCTCTCTATAGGAGACAGACGTACTGTACCAGGGTCGAGACAGAAGGCAGAAAGGGTGTTAGGCAGTGTGCTCTGTTACCAAACAGACGAACATAAAGACAGACGCGAACAATCTTCCTCAGACACTACACTTCTGAATAATCCTGTAGAACTTTACATATATCCTTCATATATCACACTATAGCATATCATTATTTAAATATAAATATAATTTGAAAAAAAAAGAAGTAAATAAATATTAGGTATTATAACTAAATAGTGCTTTGTTCCCAATATGTGTTCCCCACCTGCAATATCTGGAATGTTAGCGGCCCTGCAGCCATTGTTGGTAATGTGTCAGTGGTACAAGTTGGTCCTGCTGCGCTTAGGCCAGGTCCTGGCATATTTCAGCAATTATCTGTTGGCACTTGCGGTCGCTTTTCTGAGCGGATGCAGGCCAGGGAAGGGAAGAGAGGAACAGGGACGGAGGGAAAAGGGTGGGTGAAGTCTACGTAAAAAAAGGTAGAGAAAAATCGGAAAAGGATGCCAAAATATTAAAGGCTACAAGATATTTTCTCACCCTGATCAATCAAATAGGGTGTGTGTGTGTGTGCGTGTGTACGTGAAACGTGGGGATGGGTGGAAAGACTCACCTCTGTTGAGGAAAATACTAATACATTCTAAGATTAAACTCTACTAGTATGTATTGTTCTTTAGAAATGATGGTTGGTAACAATAAAGACACTATGCTTTATTGAAGAAAGTGATGCTTTGCTGTGTGATCCACTGAAATTAAAATATTTACAGCACTGAATGTGTGGTGACTGGTGTCTTCTATGTGCTTTTACAACACTGGATCATCAGGGCAGTGGCTAGCAGTGGCTCAGCAGAGCTCCGGAGCAGTAGCTGGCAGCTTCTCTCTCTCTCTCTCTCTCTCGCCTCTTAGCTGCGGCCCTCCTCTGCAGAGCGCTGGTCAGATTTGAGCTTGACAAATTCCTTGGCCACGTCGTCATTGTTGCGCTGGGAGAGGATGCGCAGGACCGTCAGGCCCGTCTCATCCATGTGGATGCGTTTGCCCAGTGGCAACCAGCAGGCAACGCTGCCTTTGGAGGCCACGTCCTTCAGCTGCAGGACGGCCATGCCCACAGTGCGGTCCTCACGGGCGAAGCAGTAGTCTTTCACACACACCTGCAGCTCGTAGCACTCTGGACCTACCTCATTGCTGAGGGTGCTGTGGTGGAGAGAGAAGATGAGTTAACCACACTGTATTCACACTCATTCTTCCGCCATGAAATGAAACGATCATCATCAGTAGTATTACTCACAAAGTGAAGGTTTCATTGTACTTGGGAGCCCAGCTGTTGTTCTTCGATTTTGTGGCATACTTCCTCTTCTTGTCACTGAGGTGGGGGCCGATGATATAGACCTCCACAAATGGCCGGAATATTCCCTGTGTCTGCCACCTTAGGTCGTTGGCAGCCACCACTGAGACAGAGACGCAGAGAGAGTGGAAGTGGAAGGAAAGAGAGAGAGTGGGAAGGTGTGGGTGAGAGAGATTCAAGTGGAAAACAAAGTGGTGTGAAAATGTGGTGAGAGAGCATGAGCAGAAAGCTCAGAACCGGAAAATACTGACTCTCCCTCAGGCCTCATACTCCGTTTAAAAAAAAGGGGGAACTGGGATTTTATTTCAATATAAAAATATTTCCTTTAGCAGCTGAGAAGCAGTTGGGCACTGGCTTTGTGCTTGTGTCCTACAATGGCAGTGTAACACATGAATATGGCTTAAAATGATATATAAAATGTACTCAGGTACCATATTAGAGCAGTTATTTAATTAATAAGTTATGCCTATTTAGTAATACTACTGGAAAAAGTCATTTTCAGTACGTTTATTTTTGTGTTGATTAATTCAAAATAGTGGGCTAAACTTAATAACTGATTATCCATTGTTCAATTCTCAGAGGTAAAAACCGAGTAGACCACTCATTTCCTTTACCTTTCACTGTGACCTTGTGCTCTCCGGTGTTGGGGTGAGTGAAAATCTCTACATGGATGGAAACCTCTCCTACAGCATCATCGACTCCAGAGCCTAACAGGACACAGGACAGTGATAGAGCCATTAATACCTCTGAATTGGAGGTTTTCTTCTGGGATCCCACTGCAGACCAAATGCCAGCACAAGCCTCTGAGCCTCATAGAAAGAGGTTGCAGATTGTGTCACTAATTTACTACACTTTTGCATTAGATATTAGACAGAACTGAACATTGACTGAACAAACATTTTTGAAAACCAGTACTGATTTAAAACAAGGCACAGTGACCTGTTTGTGCATATGCTGAGGTCTGGAAGCAGGCAATCAGACAAAGCTGCTATGAGTGGGCATGAGAGTTTTATTATAGATACCAGGCTCAGTGTAATGTAGTTCATGTCCAGTCAATAACTGTGTGTTGACCTTCAGGTATTTTATTACTTCCTTCAATAAGTCATCTTGCTTTGTGATTAGACACTGACTGAATGACCTTTTCACCATTTCAGCAAATGCGAGGTAACAATTTGGTTTCAGGGGGGACAGTGGTTTGTGCCCACGCGTAGCAGCTTTGTTTCTCTTTGCATGGTGGTTGGTTAGAGGCAGAGAAGAAGACAGGAGAGAAGCTAGGAAACTGACAGTGTGGTTCCCCCCGACACAGATCAGGTCAGGACATGCTCAGATGGATCTGGACAGGTGGACACACCCATTCCTTGGTAAAGATTTTTACCCAAGCATGGTAAGAGGTGGGACCAAAGACGGGGAAGGATCTTACAGGAGAGAGAAGCAACAGCTCAGATCTGTTGGAGAAGGACGGCACGACTTATAAGCGGCTCCCTAAATAAAGCTGTACGCTGTGCAGCACTGACATTTTATTCATACTCTAGATAATGTAGCTATGAATGCAGTGCTAAGACCATGACCTGTCTACATGGCTCTATTCAGGCTCTCAGTCTTTTGTCTGGGAGGGAGGAGGTGGACGAATCTTTACTCCGTGTCTCTGTGTGGTAATGTGCTGTACGTGAACAGGTGGTTTAAATCCACATACATATCCAGAAGGATATGGTGGCAGATGGGCATTCATTTTCAGTGTTTTAATTAGTGTCTTCACTCTGTCGACGGTATCGTTGTGGCGACGACCAGCAGCCCGCGTGTGTTTTCAACCAGCCACCCACTAAACAAGGTGTCTGTGGGAGTTAGATGGCCGAGTGTTCCTGGCATGAGGCTTTCTGCTTCTCTCCAGGGAGAATTATGGGATTGTTAGTCTTGCTGCCAACAGGACCAAAGAGAGCAGCAGTCATCCATCTGGCCTTGTCTACTCTGTGAAGGACTTCCATAAAAGAGGATAAAGAAACTTTGCTGGGTGGGAGGCAGGGAGAGGTGGCCATGAAAACTCACGTTCGTCTTATTGAACAAACGTCAGGTACATATTTAGCACCATATTGCTAAATTTTCACCATAACGGACATTCAATCTCAAACCTGTACTGTGATTGTGCCAAAAGAACCACCTGATTTGTGCATATTAACAAATGACTCATGATTATTTCAGTTCAAATTAATGCAGCTCATTGCCTGCCGTGCAGGAGAATTGTAGCCTCCACTGATCAAAGTCCTCTTTTAGCAGTGGAGTTCGTAGGAATACATTCCATTATGCTTCATTCAATCTTCGAGCTCTAATTATCTATTCAAAAATGGTTGGAGAATACTGTCCTGCGAAATGTCCTTGGAAGGAAGTTAATATGCATTCCTATTACAAGGACTTTACTTTGCTTGGCAGATGCTTTTATCCAAAGCGAATTACAGGTGACTTTTGTGTCTGGTTCAGGGACACACCTGATGAACTAGGAGTCAGGCGGGTTTCGAACCTGAGTCCCAGTCTGATGCTTAACCCATTGAGCTACCAGGACTGGTTATTTATATGTACCTCCACGATGAAAGCAAAGAAAGGGTATGATAATTAAAACTCTATGCGCAAGCGGACAACTAGTTGTGAAATGTTAGCAGTACCAAAATGTTTATGTTGAAAGTCAAAATTATACATTTGTTCAAAAAGAGTTTTGGCTGGAATTGGACTTTGTAACAGGTCAGCGATCGTGGTTCCTATCCTAAGATGACATTACACAAATGTGCCTAAAGCCTTTTAGCCTTTTCACCAGTCTAAACACACTTTTCTCAGTTTCACTGTTCGCGTGGTTCAGAATTACATTTCGTCTATCCCACTGTGTGTGTGTGAGAGAAAGAGTCAAATCTTTTTGATACTAATCTAAAGTGACAGAAGTCATGCCACCTGACTGCAGGGGCTGCTTCTGATTGGCTCAGTCTGTGGCGAGGGGATGAGTTGAGCACCCTTTTTCCTCATCACTGCTCTAGGGAAGGCCGTCACGCTTCACGTGGGATCTGTGTGTGTGTGTGTGTGTGTGTGTGTTTCTATGCGTCCATCCCTGTCTGTGTTTATGTGTGTTGACAGAGCAGTCAAGGACAGCGAGCCCTCCAAGACAAACTGAGCCAACAGCCATCATCGTCTCTATAATCTACACCTCTTCATTACATCTTTAATTTGAAACAGAGTGGGGCAATAATCTGGGAGAAGGGGGGGGGGGGGGGCTTCTTTTCTGTCGTCCATGGAGACGGACGGACAATGTAGTGCGCTTCTGCTTCAGCAACCTTAAGGAAAAACTCACTCAGTCACACTGGCTGTATTCAGGCTCTCACTCGCCCTCTTGACCACGTGCCCCCACACACACACACACACACACCGACGCACACACACACACACACACACACCCACACCCACGCACGCACACACACCTCTTGGGCCTCTGACATCATGCTGAATCAGGATTCCTCCACACTTTAATGCATTTGTATTATTTTCCTCTGATGTCCATGTCATGCATCAGTGTCTGCTCATACATACTGTCCATGGCGTATGTATTCAGTGCAGGTTCCATACATACAGACATCAGTGTGTATATTACATGCATGAATGCATAAAGTCTATGTCCTTGTTGTTGAGGGGGATGTATGTACAGTATGTGTGGAGTGAAAAAGAGAGGAAATGTTCAATCTGTGCATTAAATTGGCCTTTGAGATGAGTTTGAGCAGGCAGGGGAGTTTCAGGATGCATATGGGGGAGGGTGGAGGGTGGGAGGAGTTGGGCTTTGTTCTGAAGGATTTCTATTAGTCCTGGTTGTCTCAGGTCCTGAGCCTGAGTGTCACATACCCTTCTCTGGGTAAACATCCTCACTAGTGGTGAATCTCACCCCCTTCCCGCCGAACACTGGCCCACAGATGGGGCAGAAGGAGGGAGTAGACAGAAAAAGGAGAGACATGTACAAATGAAGTTTGCAGACGTTGAATTAAGAGGTACAGAGTAGAAAAACAGGTCTTGTAAGTAAAGAAAAAAAACTGTTCCTTTTTTTCTTTATTCTTCTGTACAGAAAATGTAAAGATTACGTAGATCTGCTACTATAAAACATACTTGCATGACTCAGACGTGCATAGCATTTTGCCTAATTAAATGTGAAATGACCATCCAACTGAAATGGATGGTAAATTAGACGGCAGTTCTCAGGGACGGTGTCTTAGCATCAGCATCCACTAAGATGACGGCTGGTATGAAGCCATCTGAAAGCAGGTTGAAGGCTGAGCAACAGAATCAAAGAGTGAGAGAGAAGAGGGGGTGGATATTTATTTTTTCAAAGCAAATAGCTGTCAGATCATGTCAAGAATAGTCTCTGCGTTCCTGGAGGCTTGCTACCGGGAGACTGAGCATTTCAGAGCAGAGACGAAAATATTGTGCTGATGCAGCCTCGACTTCATTCTCTACAAAACACGTGAGATATTTTTAGGGAAGAGGCATTTGGGAAACCCCAACGTCAAAAGAGGAGTGGGAAACACTGGCTCCTTCAAGAGCACAAAGCAGTGATTTTAATCACTGAGGAGTTCACACATGAAGATACTGGATGTTTAGAGAAATAAAAACCCAATACAGAGAAAGGTAAGAGTAAAAAGTTTTAAGTTACCTTGTGCAGTTTGTGACTGGACAAAGGTCTTAATGAGTTTGTCTGTGGCCTGCGTGTAGAGGGACAAGGCATAGTGAAGAGACTGGAGGTCAGGACTCTTTTCCAGGAATGTCTTTTTCAGACCCACACCACCAGCATGGAAGTATTGCTAATATACACACAGGCAAACAGACAAAAGAAGACAAGGTTAGTCATTATAAAATACACATTTTGTTTAAATTCCTTGAATAAAACATTCAAATTCGTTAAAACATTTTAATTAAAAAAAGAATAAAATATGCAATATGGCGAGATGTATATAATTTCATGTAATGTGAGCATCATGTTACAATCATGAAATTATAGCTTGATATGTGTTAATCATTCTGATTTCTCAGTCCGTGGGTAACTCCAAATAAATAATACGGTCTGCCACTGTGTCTTACTTCCATTATAACCGCATTCACATTCAAACAGAAGAAACACGATTCACAACTAAACTAAAACATCACAAAGAAAGTTCAAGGATCAAAGTGTGAAATCAAAGGATCTATTGTGATTTTCTGTGGTTTCTACAAAGCGCACCTGTTCATGTGAAACTGTGCTAATGTAACTGAGTCGCTACCTTGATGGTGTCCAGAGCAAGTTCTATCACCGCACACTGCTTCGGTGTGAGCGCTTTGGCCTCTTCGCGAACCATGTGCTCCTAAAGAAGGCAACAGTGATCAGTCTGTCCATTCATGTGCTCAGCTCTGATTAGAAAAGGAGTGTGTTGTACCTTCAGCTTGGACAGCTGTCCCAGCTCTTTGGCAGCATTAAAGATGAGCTGAGTGCCCTGAAAGAGACAGAAAGACAGAGGAAAGTACACAGGCAGAGAGAGAAGCGTTTTATTATCATGACGAAACAGGGAAGCAGCTTAGTGTCACACAGAGGACAGCGATGTTTTCCACACACACACTCACAAACAGTCAGTCTAAGCCGTTTTACAGATGTCAAGGTGCTTTTTTCTTCAAGGGCTCTTATCACACTTATCTGTGTTTTATTCATTCCAAAACACACACACACACACACACACACAGTGAGACATTTCAGTACAAAGAGAAGGGAAGGTGGCTCAGCTTGTAGTGAGGGCAAGGAAGGAGACAATCTCGCCCACTCGTGGACACGCACACTTAGCAGCTCTGCAGTTGCTCTGCGGTGTGCGAAAGGTTTTTACTGGAAGTCCAGTCTAATGCAATACTCCAGTAAGTTAATACGGCAGATCAGTGCTGCTTACTGCACTTTCAACTTCTATCTCAGGTTACAGCTTTGGAATATGGTTTTGAAAATACAGCGGGTACTATAAACTACTGGAGTTTTAATAATCTTACAAACATCACAATAATGCCGGCACGTGAAACAAAATACCCAAATCAATGTCATAAAAATGTCATTAGGTTGTAAAAAATATAAAGAAAGAATAGAGAAGTGTGTACATTGGAAACTGTGTCATGTCTGCTCATATTTCAGATACTGTGGTGAGACTGGGATCTACAGAGTCTGACAGTGGGACTTCCACAGCATGTACACAGCACTAAAGAGAAACAAAAATTAACGTTTCCATTGTTTTGACTGAGTGGGGAGCTGAGGGAGAGCGATGGAAACACTGAGAGAAGACAGAGGAGAGAGACAAGACACATTGATCCAAATGGGTTTAGTCCTTACATCACTGTGAGAAGCACTCTTCAGCCTCCCCTGGAAAGAGAGCATGTGGTTAATTCATTGAGCAGTAGCCGGGCCCTGCAGTCTGACTTCACTCTCACTGCCTAGATGCACATTCAAAAGTCCATGTGAAAGTTTAGGACACTCATTAGTATCAGAGATGTCACCTTCATTCGACTATATTGCTCCTCAATATCAATATAAATTTTTGTCTATTAAAAAACATTGGAAATGTAAATGAATGCGATAACATCTGATCAAATTTATTTTACCAGTCGGGGGTTGGGTTATTTTATGAGAAGCTACATCAGTGGTACCACGATATTTTATTTAAATCTAACATATTATGACATGCTTTCAGTGAAATAAAAACATAACCTATTACTGTAAGTTAGGGAAACAGCTGAGTAATAGCTACACTTCTTCAGGGCTGGGGGCTTGGAGCTTAGGTTCTTTAAAAAAAACAATCTGTAAACACAACACTGACAACATTATCAACTAGTGAGTAGATAAGATGACTATGTTCACTGACTGGTATAGCAAGTTAGCTATCTCTCCTGTCTGTTATATGGTGCTGGGCAGGTTAGGGATGATTATGTGTTTTTAATTCTTTATAGCTGATTAAAAGAACTGACAAAGATCCTGATTTTATTACTTAATTATAGGCACAAAATAAAATGACAAACTATTCCTTTAAAACAAGAAAAAGTTATGGTTAGTTAGTATTTTCACATTAAATTAAAAGAATTGTGGTTTGACAAATATCAATCCAAACCCATAACCTCCTGTAACAAACACCACTCTCTGCATTACGACCAGTGACATGAATCCATCATAACAATAATCATCATTATCAACAACAGAACATGAAACCAAACCAGGACAGACCAACATGACGGGTCTGCAGCAACATACAGTACAGTACAGTGTTGTACAGTATACTGAGAGGAGACTGCAGTGTTGAAATAGATCAGATGCAAGCAACAAACCCACAGTGGGGAGTGGGGGATTAGGACACAGTTCAAACAGGAGGGAAAGGTGTGGACAGTGGGAAGTTGAAAGGAGGGAGAGGGGTGGCTGGAGGTGGGGCAGAGCACCAGTTAATACACCACGAGAGCTCAGAGTCACCCCACCAGACTGGTCACCAGTCCCAGTGAAAAGATACGATGCATGAGAAAAAACACCAGGTGCAAGAGAAGAGCACCACTTCCTGTTTGAGGAAAGTGTTCAGGAAGAAGGGACAGCAGAGGAGGGGGGTACTGATCGTGGAGATTGTTGAGGGGTGGGACCTAACAGTCAGAGGCAGGAATGCACCATGCTTTTTTTTTTTTCTTTCAAAGAAGAGAGAGTTGGAGAGGAGAGGAGAGAGTTGGAGAGGAGAGGTGTGATGTGGGGTTTAAAACAGGGGAAGGTCGAAGCCACATATAGCAGAGAACCAACCACCGTGGACGGACAGACAGACACACACGGAGGAGTGCTGTACTTACAATCATCTGTGGAGGGAGAGCGGTGGGAGCAGGATGTAATAATAATCACAACAACCAGAGAGAAGGGTCAGTCAAGCTGCAAAGAGCCCCACATCAATTCAAAAAGAAATACACTTTTGGACCTCGGGGCGTGAGGGACATAAACCAATTGACTGTTACAGCCTGGACTAGTGGAGGACAAGTAAAGAACTGAGCTGGGCCATCAAATTCAACTTTACTACTATGAAATTTGTTAGAAAATAGCACAGAATTATTTTCCCATCTCAACACAACAGGGCAGAGGCGAAGTGGATACTTGCACGATAGTCACGTATTTAATTTATCACCTTATTATAAGTGACATGAGGCTCTTTTGATAATAACCAAACACAAATAAGAACACATATATTCAAAGCAAAAGAAAACAAGAGGCTGCTTTCCAAAATGTAGAATACCTTTTTGGAAGAGGTCCAGATTCTTTGGGCAAAAAACAAAAAGTGCCCCACTGCTGCGAGTTATCCATGAATATCTCTTAAATCTCTCAAAGACATAGAGGACTAACATGCTGGAGAGCAGCCATGAGCTGGTGTTAGAATGATATGGTGCACTCCTTTGTCACGTTTCTTCTTTTTCAGAGTTTTGTTGGTTGCTAAGATGGATAGGGATACTGGGGGTGATGCTGGGAACATTTCATGTGGGGACTGCGGCGTGGATAGGATGCCATGTAGATGTGATGTGAAAGCAGTTCTATCCTAAGGCTCATTAGAAAACCGTCTCCTACCGCAACACACGCAAAATGTCTGCTTGTGTGTTGCCTGTTCTCATCCTCCACCTCCTCGTCCATTTCCTTTGCTGCTGCCTTAGCCTTACGTGTGTTGTTAGTCATTTCTCTGCCGTCTATTTCGCTGCCGCGGTCGTCAGAACAAACTAATATTTCTTGTTCTTTCAGCTTTCTGAGAAACAGACCCTAGCGACGTGTCTGTCTGATGTTCATTACAAATGAACACGTTTTGGGCTACTGCTATTGTTGTGTGCATTAGTATGGCATTTGTTCATGCAGTTAAAAGTCTAAGTGCTCTCACCGTTTGGTCCGTGAGCGGCGGCAGGACGATGGTCTTCTCCATGGTGTTCATCACCAGCTTCCACAACTCCTTCAGCACACGTTTCAGCACAGTCTTCTCACAGATCTTAGCAAACAAGCTCAGGCTGGCAGGAAGGCGAGACAGAGTAAAAGAGGGAGAGATGAATAATAAGCACCAGAAGCGACCAAACACCACGCGTCTGAAGGAAAAAATAGAATAAAGAGAATAAATAAACAGAAATAGGCAGATGTAAGAAATCACAGACCAAAATCATATTTTAGTGATTTTTACAGCTTTTCCATGACGAGGTAAATTTATCGTGCTTCTTTTAGTCATTCTCATATTTTCCACCACAGTAAATGATGATTATTATTAAATTAGAATAACATACATACGTATATTATATTACAGTGATTTACATACATTACTACAGTTGAAAGGACAAAAATACTGAAAACAGTTCAAAGTCTCCTTTGCAATTGAAACTACTCTAAAGTGACCATAGTTTACTGGAGATAAAACAAGGCAGTGTGTTCGGGTGAATCAGCTAATTAAAAAAACGGAACAATTTCTTTTGAACTAATTGGAAGAGTAGTAGAAAATAGCCTCACTTGCTGTCTAGGAACTCCATGATAGGCTGCAGGACGTTGTCAGCGTCCTGGGCCACACTGCTGGCATTGCCCACATTTGAGGTTCCTTTCACCTGAGACAAGATGTCTCCCATCTGCTTCACATTTTCCTCAATATGAGGCTGGAAACTGCACGAGGACAACATAAGAGTAGAGGAAGTTTTCAATGCAGTTTGTCCGTCACACTAATGTAAACGTTGTGCACGGATGCGTGTGTGGAGCCATTGGGGTGCTTCTACCTGACTGCAAAGACCCTGCTGAGATCATCCATGACATTGTTGAGCTTAACCTGCAGGTCCTTCAGGATATCGCTGGCCTCCACACACAGCTGGAGCACGTACAGAGAAACAAACGCACACAGGCGGTTGGAGCGATCGGGCAGGGGAGTCGAAAAGCAATAATGACACTAACACACACGTTTGGATTACGGGGACTGTCTGAACTAGACAACTGTGACCAAATACACACACAGATGCACAGCGGTTGAAGTAGTGAATAAGACCAGCTGTGGGCTGGTCGTTACGCGAGGACAATGGAGGAGATTCACTCACATCTTTTCCACCCATGGCTTCGAACATCTTCTCCAGCTGAACTCGCAGCTGCTGGATGTTGTTAATCAGGATGCAGGGCTGAGGACAAGACAGCACATGTCTGGCTAGAAAAGTCACTGTGTGCTATAACAGTGTGTCAGCTTTCTGTTGGTACTTGAAAACCATGAATGTCACGTACAAATCAAGGAGGTGAGTTGATTTATACTGAAAGGTAGAAGAATTGTCTTTGACTACTCACCACTTTCTCCATTGTGACATAGTTGGCAAACAACTTGGAGATGATATCAGCATAGGAGAGAAGAACATTGCTGATGGTCTGGGAAGGAAAATGAGAGGAGAAAAGGCCATTGGTCATCAGGTTGGAGTCCGTTGCAATAGAAAGTACCTGTTTGGTATAAATGTATTTCTATGTTATAATTCGCCTGCCACTTGTGATTTCACTCCTACCTTGGCAAATCGCTTCATGTAGTGTCCCACAATCTGCGGATCTGGACACTCCAGCTTCCTGATGATCTCAAAGCTCTGATTGAGCTGAGAAAACACGTCCACCACCGAACAGGAAAACAGAGCATGCTCTGACGTGACTTGGAACTGTAGGGCAGAAAATATTTACAGGACGGTTCAAAATTAGGAAGAAAGAGCAGGACGGGGAAACATGTGAAGGGAAATGGGGAAGTAGGTGAAAAGTTGGGACTGAAAGGCAGCTAGGTTGATGTGACCTCCAGGTAGCCAACACAAAAAACACGACCCATTAGACACCGACTTTTATATCTTTCACTGCAGGTACAGATGCCCTAGAGCCAGCTAGATCTGGTGACAAGTAGGAACTCCTGTCTGTCTCTCTTTATTTGGCTACTGGTTAGCGCCTGGTCCCTAATTGGCTAGAGGTTAGTGTGCTGGTGCTCCTCTGGGGAGCCTGGGTAATGAGGTGAAGACAGCTTTCATGCAGTAGAAACTCAGGAACAAGGCCATACCTTCACAATCTCATACTGTCACTGAGTTTTTACTCTTTCTGCAAGTTCACATGTGTCTGTACGAAAGAGGAACATTTTATATGACAATGTGCTTTGACTCTCTGAAGAAGGGTTGGGAGAACAGGAGGCAGTATGACACTTCCTTATTGGTCAATAACATGTGTGACAGAAGTACAAAGAATGCATTAAAGTCATTCTGACTGAACAACAACAGACTCTGCATTATCCAGAGGATTGAGAGGAAGACAAGGCGACGAAGAGCTGGAAACTATTACCCCATCTTTTTTGTCTCTTTCCAAAGCACCATGTAGAAAGTCGCGAGACACTTCCTCGTTTTCGTCCAGCCACTGGATGACAAACGGCTCAAACCAGCTGTGGAGTAACGAAAAGAAACCAGGAATCCAAAATCACACAAGGAAAACATCATTCCTCCTCTGCTCCCCTCTTATTTTCAGTTTAGAAGTGTCTGTGGTTGCAGTGGCTGCTACTCACGCAGGATATTCAGGCACTCTGCTCTTGAAGAAGGGCAGGTCTTTGCAGTACTCGTTGTACAGCCACTTGACTTTGAAGTGCAGGTTCATGTAATCGGCACTCTTGCACAAGCGATTTTTTTCGTGTTCTGAGAGAATAAAGAAGAGAAATGTGCGCTGAGGTAAAGGCAAAGTTCTTCAAATGATCACGTAAAATCATTTTATATTGCTGTCACAGGCATATCACAAATATTAGTTAATACTTACCCTCCATAGCATACTTCATATCCTGAGCAAACATGTTCCACATCACTTCAGCGCTGATTTTACCCACATTGAGCTCCTGGGGAAACCTTGATGTAGCAGAGAAGAGGGACAAATCTACTGTAGATGCACTTAGAGAGAGAAGGAAATGGACAAGAGCCCAACTAACTGACAGAGATATATTTAGAAACATACTGGTTTAGGCAGGGAGTGTAGGAATTCTTGTCCTCCTCGATAATGGAGACGATGAGTGTGATGAGTTTGGACCAAAAGTCCAGATTTTTGATGCTGGGTCCTTGTTCCTCTGGAGGCACGGCTCCCTGTTTGGCCTGAAATCACAACAAAATGAGCTCTTTTTAGAGCTTTTCCTCCAGAGATCATGGTCACATCACGTTAAATACGATGCAAAGATGGAAACTGTCAACTCGTATACTAGTGCACTGAGGCAAAAATATGTCTATTTATCCTCAACTTATCCGGTTTTTAAACTATTTTACATTATTTCAAATACATTTTGGGTCTACTCCACCACTCAAACCTGTCCCTTCAAAAACAAATACTGTAGTTTATTTCTCATGTTACCAATTCATTACCAAGGACATTAAAAAAAAATCATCATCACTATGTTGTTACTTAAGCAAGTTACACATCTTTAACATTTGCTGGTCAAACAACTTTAAACAAACGCAAAATGTCAACTATCTGGACGACTTCTTTGAAATAGCTCAAGATTTACTGGAAGAAAAAACAAAGTCGAGCACCGCAGGGGCTGAAGAGGGAAGAATGAGATTTCAACAAAATATAGCAACATCCCTCAGGATGAAATGTTTTATTCAAAGGGAAAAATGCTTATTTGAAATTCACGAGGGAGTCTGAATAGGGCTGGCAGTTTAATGAGGACTCATAGCAAGTTCTAGAAATACTTCAAATCTAACACAAGACAGATGGATGGCAGAGACTGCCCCAGACAAGACGCAGACCCGTGTGCATATATGTACGTACGAAAGAAGCACAGAGTCTCACAAAGCAGAAAGAATATGAGCGAATATCATTCAAAAATGTTTCTACAACCAACATTTTTATCTGAGCAGTTTGATTAGTCGAGTAACAGTGGAGGGCACCTCAGCTTAGAATGATCCAAGAAGAACCCAGCTGGACAAGTTTGAAATGAGTCAACTCTTTCTGTGAGTGTGTGACTGTTTGAACCAAAGGAGACTACCACTAATTCCACTGCTAGTAAGCACAAACAGCACAGACCATACAGAGTGGCATACTATCTGGCTACTGTGACCAGAAACTGACAAAGTAATTAACTATCCAGGGTTAGAGAAAGGGCAACACGTCCTGCAATAATGTGCTGTGTTTTCTGTATCTTTTTGATTTCAAAATCACACTTTCTCTGTAACAATTAGTTTTTTCTTTTAGTGTACTGTTTAATTTTAATTGAAATTTCCTTCACTCGCACCTAAATAGACATTTATTTCATTGCTGCTTCTTACCGGGTCTGTCTGATACTCGCGGCTGTACAACTCATGACAGTTATTAAAGATGTACTCGTAGGTTGAGTTCAGACAGGCTTTGACACAGTCCTTCACAACCTGACTGGCTCTGGGTGGAGACTGAAGCTCCTGGACCTGAACACAAACACAAAGAGTCAGGAATCTACATTTTGAGCAAACTCTAGATAATGTTCATTGCATCCTGTATGTGTGTCACACTTATAAATAATATGTGATATATAAGTATGTGGAGAAAGAAGGTAGAAGATGGGACCTTACCTTCATTCTGAAAAAGGTGATACTGGTGAGGAGGTCCACTGTGGACTTCAGGTCCTGCAGCCTTTCAGGGCTGCTAGCTGGGAAATTGTTCTGCAGTCCGACGAAAAGGAAAAACACTGAGACACTACAGATAATATCACATCCATCCTTGTCCGAAGTTTTTTTTATATCCATGGGCAAGATCCAGCACGGTCACACAATTTCCACTGCCACCAAACCCTTACACTTATTACTGTGTGGGTGCACAGTGCTTCCTGAATGTGTTTGTGCATGTTTCAGAGAAGCCGTCACTCTAATTAACACATCTACCTTCTCTTTTTCCCCACAAGGTGTGATTTCTAATCGGAAAGAGAAGCATTACACGCATTGCAGAAGACAGGAGAGAAACCTTACTCGATACATGGACAGGTCAATCCTCAGAGAGTTGTGCAGCTGATCTAGAAGCTTGACAAATCGCTCTTTCTGTGGGTAGTACAACACGTACGATAAGAGAATTTTCATATGGTCAAACATGTAGAAAACACACTACGCTGCAGTAAAAACAGGAATAAAGTCTCTCTGCAGTGACTCACCCCAAAGTTAGAAGCAGCAAAGCGGTCAGAGGCAGATACGTTGTTGGTTGCCTGCGTGGTGTGGGCATAGTAGGCATTGATGTTCGCCAGTAGGGTACTCATCACCGCAGGCACACCAGGGCACATGTACTTAGAAGACAGGCAAGCAAAGTGGCTGCAAATGAGGGACAATTGTTAGCAAACACGCCACATTGGATACAGTGGAAGCATGAAGACACACAATGATGAGTGTTGTTTTTTTTAATGCGACATACGTCATAGCCTGGTAGATGGACTCCACCCCGTAACGCATTGCAAACTCATCTACAATCTCCTGGGGAGTCTCCTCAAAGTAAACCTTCCATGCGTCATCCCCTTTAGCGTCAGGGATCTTCACCACGCCGTTATTCTGGATGTCTGTCACGTAGTGGAAGAGGTTCTACACAGAGGAAGTAGAAAACGTTACAGTACGAACGGAAGCACTCAGTTGTAATGATATGTTTCAAAGTGAATCTATATTCAGGGCTCATGGGTTGTGCGTAGCAATAAGAGCGGTCATTTGTTGGTTTATGTTCAGTTACTATGCTCTGTTGCGTATTGGCCCGTGTAGCGACTCTATAAAGTTTATAAAGTTATTTGTTTACTGTATTCTTGGGTGCAACTACAAATGCACCTGACTCACTGGAGCAGAGTAAACTTCACGTAATATAAACTTGAGTTTAATTTAGAATGAATCCATTATGGAAACAGACATCGGATAAGTAAATAACCTGTTTGACATGGTTCATTAGAACGAGTTGGCACAGAGGCAGAGGCACAGGCACACAGACGCACACACAGAGATGCTTGTGTGCTGAAATGCCCAATGTGCTTAGCGTACAGCGTCAAGGTTCACATACGATATAGGCAATAGAAAGTTAAATGCGTGCTCAGCATTGTGTCGTGCGGTTAAGCCAACAATGAATCACTGCACATTGCTGATTGCACCTTTGTGCACCAACCAGCTTTAAGTTTTCGCTTCCCTCAATTAATGCTCTTTGTCTGAATTTAACATTTCACATGTTTTAAACATTATTTCACATTATAATGTAAAAATAGCCTGAAACAAACACAAAATAGTGGCGCAAAGGTATAATTCATTTTCAGCATGTGACTAATTCTGAAGATGTATATTTTAATACTGTGTGTTGAAACACACACACACACACACACTTACTTCATGTAAACAGGTGTACTGAACGTGATACGGGGCGACCGTCTCCTCCCCTTTGATCTCTACGTTAATGTGCATGCGGATGGCTCCAGACACAGCTGATTTGTCTGTACGCTTGTCTGTGAAGAGCACAAAACATATGACAACATAACTATCAAAGTGAAAGAAATCTGAAGCTTGAAATAAACTAATCCGGGCTATAAAGAGCTGTGGTATTAAGAGAGCATATGTTATATGATCTAATAATTCAAGGGACACAATATGATTTAACTGACCGAGATTATACCAGACGTCCATCTCCCCACTCAGAGTGCGGACCTCGATAATAGTCTGACCGAGGAAGTCATCTGACTCACGCTTGAATTTCTGCTTCACACGAGACTTAATGTCATCATCCTCATCCCACACTCGCACCTTGATGCGGTCTGAAGAGTTGTGACACTCGCTACGTAGGCAGAACCAGAGAATTAGCCACAGTTTACGCTGACAGTTGGCCAAGAAGACCAGATGGATTACTATCCTGACTCATGCTTTACAACAAGTCTAAATCCATTTTGTTTTAAACAGACTGTAGATAAAATGTTTAACTGCAACTACTGGAATTTACAGGTTAAGTTGATGGATGGATGGAACAACAACACACGTAATCAATTAACAATTTAATCATTGATCATAAACAAAGTTCAAGTTCCAGTAGTTTTTCTTTTGTTTTGTTTTTGAACATATTACCTGGGGATGAAAATAATCACTGTTGAAAGTTAAGAGGTCTCGACTCACAAATTAAACGTCTCCTCCCAGACAGGGTTGAGGTTGCCGTAGATGGTCTTAGTCCTC
The DNA here is from genome assembly GCA_032359275.1 of Microctenopoma steveboyesi. Taxonomy (NCBI): domain Eukaryota; kingdom Metazoa; phylum Chordata; class Actinopteri; order Anabantiformes; family Anabantidae; genus Microctenopoma; species Microctenopoma steveboyesi. Next base: position 7,354,476 of record JAUMHF010000019.1, on the reverse strand, counting down.
TTTTTGGTCTTTCCCACCTGGACAGTGACATACGGATCACTGGATCCGGTTTTATCTTTTGCTTGTAGACCCTGGGCACACAGCACTGGGAAGCGGGGGTAAAAAAAAAAGGCCCGAACCGTCAGTCACTTTATGTGTCTCATTTGACCTTCTGCCCTACTGCCCCACAAGTGCCACCTGTGTCCTTTTCAGGCAAACAAACAGCTTGTCTCACTTTAAAGACACAAACACCTGACATGGGCCGTTTCCTGAATCAGACTTTGATACTGACACTGTCGGCCAACTGCCTTCAAGCTGTTGTACTGTACTGAAGTCGATTCCCCGCTCACCTGTGATGCTGATCTTGGCTGACCATTTAGAGGTGCCATCGAGCACGCTCTGTTTGATCTGCTTCATCTGGGTGACGTGAGTGGACTTGAGAACAGCAAACACTTCCTGAATTAGTTCAAAGATCTCCGGCTTGTTCCTTTCGCGGATCTTCATGCGGTCTTTAAGAACCATGATGATGTTCTGAGTACGGTCCTCGGCACCGTGTTTAGAGCTCTTCTCTGCTGCTCCTGGTTAGTGAGACAGTTAAGAAAGTGATCATATGGTTAGAAGTGACTTAATGTGAGAGGTAGATGGTTTAGAGTTCCCATACACTTTGATGAATGACTTAAGATCAAGTAGCGTTCTGAAAGTGCAAGAGGAGAATTTAACGAATAAATGAGAGGGAGGCACAGTTGCAGAACTATAAATGTGGTGTGGAGGAGAAAATGAGATGAGATGTGGGCGACAGCAAAAGAGAAACAGCTTTTAATATCATCTCAAGAAAACAAGGAAAGTAGGTGTTGGAAGAGGAAGACGAATTGAGATAAGAGGAACTAGAAGGACTAGATTATTTAAAGTTCTAAAAGCGCAGCACTGACACAGCAAGGAATTTTAAAGCATGGTCAGGAAACTAAACACCAAAATATTACAATTTAGCTTCATCCACAGAATCCAAAATTTATATTAATTTAGGCTAAGCAGCTCAATTTAAATAAACACAATAAATTGTTTCGAGTAATAGATTTGTTCACTTTATTGTTAAAAGCTGATGTGAAAACTGGAAAGTTTTGATGGTAAATATGAAGCCAGAGTTGGAAGCAGGTCAGCTAATGCAGCATTAAGCCAGAAAATGAGCAAACAGCTAGCTTCATGAGAACAAACGTTACTCCAGCTTCCAGGAACTGCAGAGTCTACCAAATAGCACATATCTCATTTGCTTAATCTTTGCAAAAATCTTAAGCTACGAGTTCATTAGCTACAGTATTTATTTTACAATATGCTCATACTATATATACTTTTTATGGGACAACACTGAAGATACAAAACGTGGATTCAATGTAAAGTAGTCAGTCTACAGCTTGTATAATGTGTAATGTAAAATAGCTGTCCCCTCAAAATTACTCAAAGCACAACCATTAATATCTAAACAGAGTGAGTACACCCCTGTGAAAAATGTCCACATCGTGCCCAGTTGGCCATTTTCCATCCCTGGTGTCATGTGACTTGTTAGTTTGATTGCCAAAACCCTAAAATATCATGTCTTCAGTTTTGTCCAATGAAAAGACATAATTAAATATTTACAAAAATGTGAGGGGTGTACTCGTTTTCGTAACATACTGTATAAAATAGACAACACAATAATGCTCATCTTACTTTGCAGACAGTCAGCATTGAGTAGATCTTGGCACTTCTCGTGGCATTTGACCCCGCACTCGGTACAACGCATGCCCTGGCGAGCAATGCCCCACAAAAGCCCCTCACACTCGTAGCAGTAGGTGGGGGTGGTGGCTGTCCACACCTCAAAATTGTGTGGGGTGGTGCAGGAGATAGGATATATGAGGGCCTGGAGTGTCTTCTTATAGACATGGCTCTTCTACATAAGAAATAGAGGAAAGAGGAGGTCAGCAGAACGAAAATCCTTTTGGCTTGATGTGAACAATATTGATATTATATTTGATATTATGCACGAGTGCAGACCAGTTCTTCGTTGTGTAGGGTGCTGGATGTCAGGGCTGAGGTTATGCCTGCTTTCCTGGAGTTCTGGACCAAAGACTGCATCGCAGAAGAAAGAAGTATTCACACACAGCCATATGAATATATATATATATATATTTATATTCATATTTACATATATTTATATATGTGTGTGTGTGTATAGTATATAGTATAGTGTACTAAAAATCCCTGAATAGACAACAACCTGGAGACAACAGCTCTAGAATATAAAGTTATTCCTTTGAGTAGAGTGACCAGTTTTCTGGTGAGACGGTATTACTCACCATAGCCTGTAGCAGTGAAGTGATAGTGGCAGGAACAAGTGAGAGAAAGAGAAAAAATTACCATAGTATTTCTGATGAAACAAGAATGGACATTTCACATAAAAACATAAGAGGGGGAAATCACACAGTGTGAAACTACAGTCAAATATCAAGACTGTAGGGCGAGAAAGCCAAAACTGCAACAAGACGTCACTATCTGAGATCTGAATGAAATACCCCGTGATCACTGCTCATTCAGCCAGAACCCCACCCTGTCTGACTAATTACCAGAGACACTCAGACAAGTTGAGCTGTCTGTATGTGTGAGAGGAGAGGGAAAGAGAAATGGCTTCACCTGCCTGTGACTGTCACTGTGTTGTGACTGTTGTGTTGCGTGTGTGTGACAGAAGGATTTATTAATGACGACAGCCATCTGAGCTAATTACATGTGCCTGGTAACGCTTGGATATGCGTGTTCAGTGAAATGGCACAATGAGCTTTCCAATTGACATAAAGATCTAAATTACCTTCTATTTTGAGATTATATTCTGTTAACATCCCCTGGGCAAAGCATATTAAAACCATATTTTAGCATTTTGGGAAATAATGCTATTTGTTTTTGTGCTAAGAGTTAGAAAGAGGAACGATATATTTTGCAGCTGTATCACTAATGAAACCGTATCAGGGAGGTGTGGGAATGATGGCAGGCGGGAGTATCAAAATGTCTGTTAGATGCATCTGGCGAGCATCAGTGTCAATCAGAGGAAACCTTTAGCTTTGACAGCGGTGCCATAGCCCTGCAGCTTGCCCTGTCAGGCTGTAACAGGGGGATGTATTATCTATAAGCAGTGTGGATGTGGTGCAGTGGGCTACAGAGGGCAAGACGGGGAGAACATGGCAGAAAGAAAGAAAGAATACAATGTGTATAGAAAATAAGAGGAGTAAGTTGAGAATAAGAAAACAGACAATGCAAAGACGTATAAGAGGTGAGAGAGAGGGGAGGTGCTGACTGCTGTGCTGAGTGATGGGGATATAAGTCATCTGGTAATGGTCAATACAACAAGATTAGTGCAGAAACTCACCAGATCTCTGACCAGAGGCATAGCTTTTCTCTTCCTGAGGTCTGGCATGCTGTCAATGCTATACAGAGCACCACCCATCCTGGAGACAAAACATGCATGCTAAAGTTGTTAACTAGACCTTGGGCACAACAAATCAATTATGCAGCAAAGAGATTTAGACATCAGGGCCAATGACGTGAGGTCGAGGCCTTCTGGTTGGTAAGTTATAGATTTTCAGAGCCCGTAGTAGCAACAGCGTCACGGCTACTTACCCTGCTGATAAAAGCAGAGAGGCGATGCCGACACTTTCTCCTCGGGCCTGTGAAGAAACAGAGTGATGAGATGGACAAGAGAGGCAAGCAGTCATATATATATATATATAGATATATGTATATATATATACTGTATGTATATATATTCAGGGTTCATTCTGGACATTGGTGATTAATGGTGATATATTTCTACTATAACTGATCCCAGAATTCCTACATTGATAATGCAATGGTGGCTCAAAAAGAAAGGGGAGATGAGGGAAGTAGTATAGTTGAGTTGTTCCTTTCTGATTGAGTGTGCTGATTACTGCCACCACCAGTGGCTTAACTGTGTTGAAGGAATTGTAGATCAGAGCCAGATGGATATTCTTTTAATTCTATCAGCTCTCTTTTTAGAATTCATGTTCTTTACCTGCCTAAATGATAACATGACTTTGAAAATGAAAATTAACAGGCCTACAGCAGTTTCGTATGTATCGACTGGCTCTAAATCCGTATCTATGAGCCATATCTAACAGATACAACATATAACAGACTTACGAACACACTACGGGCCACACCCACCTGAGAATCTGCTCCAGCCAAGGGTAATCTGAACAGACTACATGCAAATCGCTACGAGGATGGAAAACAACTGAAAACAAAATAATGAAATGGCAAAATGCAAGGGGTAAACAGAACCAAATCAAAATCAAACGGACACAAGACAATACAGTATAGCTCACAGTAATAACCAAAAACTAGGACAAATGATGGCCCAGTCCAAAAGTTGGAAAACACACAGTAACGGTAGGTCATGCAGGGACTGATGAGCTCCAATTAAAGCAGTGCAACAACAAACAAACCTACTGTATTACCCACTGCTGTGAGCGTGGGCATTCACCTGCTGCACCGCACCACACCACACCTACCTGAACAATGAGACACGGAGAAACAAACAAACACGAGCTTTACCTCTTGCAGCTGTAGTCGTACTCTGCTGAACAGTCGAAGCCAGTTCGCCTTCGCTCTGGCAGGACCAGGTTCCATAAGTTCCCTCTTTGGGAAGCTAAAAAAATGATTGAAGAAACGTTTGAAATAATGGTTTTCCAGTTTCGTGTCCTTTTAGGCCTGGCCCTGCCTTTGGTTATTGTAACTTGAATGGAAAATTACCTTTTTACCTATGCGTTAAAAGTGTGCTTATTTTTAATTTTGTCCTTTGTCTATGAAACGGTGTATGAAAGGTTTATGAACTGTGTGCACCTTGGTACAAAAGGCTCCTCCGTTTTCTCCTCAGGGGCTTGGGGTGCACTCTCTGCTGCTGGAGGCTTTTCCAGGGGTTGAGGTTCTTCCAGTGTCGCCTCAGATTTGGGCTCTGGTTCCAGGGGCTTGGAGTCTGGAGCTTGGACGTGTGACGTAGTTGGAGGGGTGGGTGTAGTGGTTGCAGAAAGGTCTGGCTTGATGGGTGCAAAGGGAGATTTGGTGGAGTCTATACTGAAAGGAGGCATCGCTGCAGCCACACCGGGAGCTGAGCTGGGAGGCTGGAGCTGATCATGGGCTGATCGCGGCTGGTGCAGTGACGCCTGCTTCTCCAGCGGCGGCCTGACCGAGGACAGACCGTCAGTGGTGGACACCATGGTGGGATCAGTGCTTGTGGGTGTGGGGGTATAGAGTGGCTCCTGGTCTTCGCTAAGAGTGCCATCAAGTGGATACATATCTTCATCTTCCTCATATGGCATCCCCTCCCTATCTTCAAAGTTGTACCCTCCTTCCTCTCCATACATGTCTCCCTCCTCTTCGTCATACAGCGCCCCCTCTTCCCCTCCATCTTTCAGGTAGCCTCCTTCATCGCTATAGATGTCTTGCTGATCTTCACCATCCCAGCCTGGGGATTCCCCTTTGCCATAGCTGACAGAGGAGTGGCAGGAGTGGTAGGAGTCATTTTCATCATAGAACTCTGAACCACGCAAGCTCTCACCGTCTTCAGGAGCGAACTCCTCACTGAGCCGAGAGCTCCCTCGACTCAACTCGCCCGATGAAGCGTAGCGACTGTCTGTAGGACTGAAGGGAGGGGGAGATACAGACGCCTGTTAGATGAAAACATCCACATGGATTCGAAGCTTAACTAAGAGCAATTCCAAAGTTGCACAACAATGAGTTTAGGTTTTACAGCGACGGTTATGGAGCTTGTTGGGGCCGAGGCAAGAGACAACTAACCAGGGACCTTCAGGCTAGTGATGCATCTATTTAACAGCAAAGAGATGATCATCTTAGTAATGGGACAGGTTACTATGGATACTACAGTAGTTCACACACAAATTAACGCAGAAACAGACACCATACAAAAGCTCATGAAGAGCTTTTGTATGCTCTATTTTTTATACTATTTTTAAACTATTTTTTATAAATAGATTTATCCAAATGAAAGCAAGTAAATCTAGAAAGGCTGAGGGTAATTTGTTATACTGGCAGAACAAAACTCTCTTTCTGTGCATATATAAGTGAATATTATTTATTCACAATGATGAGAATGAGACTGTTAGACATTGAGACACGGAGAAATTTAGACACAGAAAAGCTATTTCTTACATACACGGACACACACTCACACTTTATTGTTTTGTCTCCATTGATTACAGTCATGTTGGTTCAATAAAGTATGTTGCAGGAGCAGTAAAGTAGAGAACTGTCTAATGTTTTTGGGGATTTGAGTCACAGGGAAGACACAAATATGGATGAATGAACACATTAGCACTCAACCACGACACCCCGCTTCTTATCTTTTCATCAGCTATCTCACATCTCTCTTCTATGCTACACAAAGATTCACACAGACAGTTACAAATGCTTGCATAACGCTCGAGACTAAATACATGTCTGCCGGCCTTCCTAGCAACGAATAAGAAAGAAACGTGATGAAATGAAGATGAAAATGAAAGTAATCTATCTTGGCCTCGTCTCTAAAGCCCCATTATTAGGTGGAAGGCCTCCTGCTGTCTTACAAGTGGAAAGTAAATGTGTGTAATTATCAAGTGGCGGACACCCAGAATAAGACAAGGCTCCTCTTAAAGTCTCACATACAGGATGAGGCTGTAATAACAGGCTGCAGCGACAACAGATGAACACACACACACACACACACACACACACACACTGACTCAAACAGGTTTTTCCACAAACTACAACCAACAATTAACCTCTCTGTCTCTTGCTGTTATGCAACAACAAACATCTTATCAATCACTCACCCACACACACAGGCTGAAAACCGCACAGAAGTTTACCGACGTACAAAAAGATGAGCGTAATGCCGTATTACTGTTACTGATTTGTGATTCTAAACCAGAAGTACAGCAGAGATAGGTGCCGTGCCAGTGGTTATCTATGAAAATATATATATATACATATACAGAGATAGGGTAAGAGCACATGCATGCAAGCACAGTGAGCGAGGAGGACGGGACAAGTCCACCACTGACGTCACAGCGAGACGGAGTCACAGGCCGGAGCAGGAGGAAGGAGAGCGGGAGGAATTGGAGAGGAGGTACAGAGACCCACCTATCGGACAGTGAATGCCTACTGTCTAGAGAATACTGACGACTGGTGCGCCGGCTCGACCCCGAGCCTGAGTCGCCATCACTGCGCCCGTTGGTGGCTGAGTCTAAACTATCATAGCGTCTGGCAAGAGGAGCAGGGAGGGAGGCAGGGAGTAGGGAAGAGGTGGGAGAAGAGCATCAGTAGAGCTCAGTAGAAATCTATTCAAAGAAAGCTCTAACCAAATTCGGCACTGCCTGAATAAAGCACAGGATAACAGTTTTTAATGTTCGTTGGAAAAACAATCAGACTCCTACATAAAAACAATACTGGCCATTATTCTCTCGTCGTAATGATTTCCAGTTTAACTTTTGGGAGGCAAAATCTACATCTCTAATTCGCACGAAAATACGTCACAAACTTTAACTGAAGCTAATATGAGGCTTTACCAGCCCACTTTGTTCAAGTCAGCTGGAAAAACCATTGCGTTTGAAAATAACTTTGGAGTTACCGTCCCTCTACTCTCACTCACTCTGTCTGTGGAAACACAAAGACCAAAGTTATTACTAAAGACTGTAACTTCCAAATATACACAATTAATTCCGTCCCATCAATTACACTAGAACTACACTGGAAAGTGTTGGTCAGCATGAACAGGAAGAGTGATCACTGCGCTGTTCACACACACCTAACTATCTACACTTAATCTGTTCTTCAAGACGACTAGTAAGTAGTACTGGTAAAATGATTTTACCCTTTTAAATGGAACCAAATAAAAAGATTAAATATTTCTTTTCTGCTGTTTAATCGTTTTATGTTACTCTGTCCTCAAATGCCATTTGCCTCCAGAAATCTATTTATTGTGTGCTCAAGTTAGTGCAGACGAGATTCCCACGTGATTTCTGATGCTCACGCACTCAACATGCACACAAAGGTCCGGGCACACACACATCTGCACGATAACCACAAAGGCCCACTTGATAGATGACCTGTATACAAGAACTGTGTGCCCAGTGTGCTTGTATACACTGAGGCCAGGGTTATTGTCTAGAGGAGGAGAGCACAGTGGGACATGTTACTATATACAACACAGTCGAACAAAAGAAGTGCCGCTGTCTCAGGGCTACGTGTATATACTAGACTCCAAACAGATTCATTCACAAAGGGCTAGATTGTTTAGGATGTGTAGTGTGCTATTAAATTCCCAACAAACCCTTTTTACCCTCTTTGTGTGCGACCAAAACAAAGTCTTTGTTTTGATGACTCTTACAATCACCTGCGTCTGCACAAAAGAAATAGACTCCAGAGAAAGAAAGCACTCAGCCTCCGTCTTCTTTGTGGCTGACGAGTGGGTGTAGCGTGTTTGTTACCTCATGGCTCTGTGGTCATAGTCCAGCTCATGGATGTCATCATTGTAGGAGTGTCCGTAGTGCTGCTGCCTCCTGGGATACTGGTGCATGGAAGCGTTGGGCTGGGAGGTGGTGTAGAAAGGAGGTGGGATGCTGTTACTGGTCTCACTGCGGTAGTCGCTGTCCCTGTCGTCCACAGCGCTGTCTGGGTCTTCGTCTGATGAAGACAGGACAAAAACACAGACAAGAATTATGATCGAATTGTATAATAGAATATTCGCAAATAATTGTTCTGTTATGTGCTTAATCTCTCTTGTGCACGCAAACATTGGCACACAACAAAATATGCCAAGCAGAGGTGCTCACCTCAGCGGCCCCACGATGGTGGAACCAACTACCTACCTCTGCACCCTTAGCACCCCCACTCCTAATATTGAAAAACTATTACTGACTGGATTCTGGCTTTGTGGGTAATAAAATTGAAAGATTAACTCTTTTGTCTTGCTTTGTACCTCACTTAAAAGTGTCTTAAAAGCTTCTGCCCAATGGCTGGATGTAATGTAATTTAACATCAAACACTGGGAATAATTCACTTTTATTATTTATTTTTTCAGCTTACTTTAAAAAAGTGAATCTATTTAAATGAACTAACAGCTTGACTTTAAAATACATCAGGAGAATATGGATAGAAAAGGAAAGGAAATTCAGAGAGGATGTGTGGAGAAAATAAATACATTCTCATGGCAGCTAATGGTCTCCGAGGAAAACTACACAAGGAAATCATTACATTAACTGAGACATGGACAATAAATACAGAATAACTCCGAGACATCAGCAGGAGCACATGAAAGAAACTTACTTTGCTCTCCCCACAAACTCCAATTACCTGCAAGAAGATAAAGGGTTGGAAAAACCCAATTAGTTCAGGCCACAAATTAAATACATGAGCAACTCACAGAGCCAGGTAAACAGATATTTACAGCTCTGAGAAACAACTGTTTTCAAAGGTAAATGTGGGTGCAGGGAGCTCACGAGTGTGTGCATGTGCGAGGGAAAGCACAGGAACGTTTGGGAAAAGTATGTGAAAATCTGTGTTTGTTTAAATTCTGCTGTAACTAGGAAGCATAAACATGCTGTGTCCTCTCTGTGCAAACACACATTCGCATGTGCCTCCAACCAACACGATCTGTCCACAGAATAATATTAAACACACTTATCCACCTGCTCCTTGTGTCATAATCACCGTGCAGGCAGAGAGAGGCAGGGTGGTGTGTGTCTGACAACCCAGTGTATGTCAGCTCACATTCATCACACATCTAGTAAACTATAAGTCAGGCCTGCATCAGCTGTCCTCTCTCCCTCCGCCTCTCCTTTGCCTCATCTATCATACTTATTTTAACCTCCTGTCCAGTCGTGTTCTCAATGAGTCAGGGCGAAGAGGCAGAGAGAGTCGAGAGTGGAAAAACAAGGCGCATAAATAAGGACACAGCAGGAAACAGCACGGGAGGAGGAGGATGCAGAAGAGTCTCACAGCATTGTGTGGAGGGTGCGTGTAGTGGTCGTTCCTGTTCCTCTTGATAGGCATACTGAAGAAAAGAAAACAACAAACTGAATCTTAGAAAAGGCAGGAAAATTGGTTCCTCTCGGGAAAATTGGTGAATTCGGCAGCTAGTGAGTGTATTTAGAAGTATGTAAATGTACAGTGAAGAATAAGAAAGCAATAAAGAGAAAAACACTGTATGAGTGTATGAAGGATGGTGCAAAGAGAGAAAATAATCAGGTTCTTACATCTTGATCTCTCATGGCATTAAGTTGTTCAAGTTTCTTAGCCCAGTATCTAGCCTCGTCCTCTGGAATGTCTGCAACACAAAAAAACTAAACAAATTAAATATTGCACATGACGAAAATACATACTTCAGTGTATAAAAAGTGTTTTGTGTGCTGCATTAGGTCCAGACCAAAAACGTAACACCACAGTGTTTTAGTGGGTGTGGTCAGAAGTGTGCAATAGTGGTGGACACAGTGCTAGTTCCACCGTACTAGTACGAGTAGTGACTGTTCTCTCCTACTTTACATTTCTCAGAAAAAGAAATGCCGTAAAATAAACATAAAAAGCAAAAGGTAGGAGAAGACTACAATGAAGGGCCAAACCTAGTGGCAGTTCAAAGCGCGTGTCGAGTAGAAGCCTGTGAAAGGTCGGGTCTTTGGTTCCACAGATCTCATTCTCAGCCATGATCACATTGGAGTCCAGAGTCAGCCACTGGCCTGGTCCCTCCTGCAAAAAACAAAATAATAACAACTATATAAAATATATCTATAAAACTGCATTCATCCCTCTGACTGGATCATGGGTGTACATCATCCTAGTTTCCTAGAAACAGAGAAGGGAGCATGGTACCTCGTTGGACTGCCGTATGCTTTCCAGGGGGATCCATAAGGTGCCCACCATGGTGTCCCAGATCAGCCCTTTATTCCACAGTTCCACCGTCAGGCCCAGATCCAGGCGGTTTATTTCACTGTGCAGCAGAAAGAAAAACAGGAGCGATGAGCTGGGGAAAACCAACACTCTGACTATTTTCAGTAGAAAAAACACTCTCTGCCGTTGGGAGCTGCATTTAAATCTGGTGATAGATATGCACTGTGATTCAATCTGCTGAGGGAAATGAGTCATTCAGCATGAAGATGGAAACAGTAGGTGATTGTCAACTAGGCCCGCCAGCAAGATAAAAGAGAGAGTACAGACAGGACAACAGCGGATGCCAGCTTTATTTATATATGACAAACCGCAGTGAGCAGTGTTTCTCTGTTAAGCAGCAGTCGTATACAGTATACACGCTACGAAGGTGGGATCTGTAATGTGACTACATGTCTGACTGGCAGATTATCTCTCATCATGGAAAAACGCTTCCTCCCAAGGTCACTGGCTGTTTTATGTGAATTACAACATAGTAATAAACACAGTTCTGCTACCAAAATGTATTTGTGTGTTTCCCCGGGAGCCAAGGAAGTGAGCTTGCAAAGAGCTGAATGGGGTGTTGCCTTGAAAGTAAAAGAAATGAGAGGAGGGACGGAGCAGGAGGTGACAGAATGAAGGAAAGGGGAGAGATTTAAGCACGGATTCCTTGGTTTTTAGTTTCGTGTCGGGAGAGTTCCTCTGTTAGACTGATGTTCTGGAGGTATGAGGTGCTATAAACTCCAGCAGATTCATAGAAGAATACATGGACTACAGCAGAGGGGAAGGAGGCAGAGAATGTGAGAGAGGGGGCAGAAAGTACTCACAACATAAAATCTTGCTCCCAGCACGGCTGACTGCCGCACACAGCAATGGTCGTGCTCTTAACATTCTGCACCTTCAGGGTCATGTATGTGTTGAATTTCTCTGTGTAAAGTAAAATACAAAAACCATTAGCCACGGCCTATATGAAACTATTTGATTTATTGACCGTCCCCAGGGCACAGCTCACCTTGGGGTCCATCGAGCTTGGCTTTCTTCACTGCAAAGACATTGAGAAAATCAACATTAAATCAATCTATCAAAAGATATACAAAAGGTGAATAATATATCACACAAATACAAGTTTAAGTAAGTCCCCTTAAAGTGCCTGTGTGTACAGCGTCATGTCAGTGCAGCGAATGAAACTACTATTGGCGAGTGATTGACAAGAGCCTGGCATTTCAGACAGAGGGGGTGGTCTGCACTTCTGAGTCTGGAACTCCTCGGTTCTCTCCGGGCAGAATGTCAGAATATGAATATGAAAGGCTGCATCCGATCAGCGGGAGACGTCAGAGTCTCTGAGTCACGGGGCCAGAAGGGCAGTTTGTGACGGTGACAGTAAAAGGCGATGCTGGCCAGTAGAGGGGCCACATGCCCCGTGCTCTCCTGTATGCTTGGCCACTAAAGATTGAGCGGTGCACCCTTTTGTGTCACACAATGGATGAGGGTCTGCTGAGGTGCCAGCTCCTGCACGGAGGGACTTCTGGCTGGACTTTTAAAACCACAGTGACGTCAAAAACCTGTTCATTATTCATTGAATCCTGTTCCCTGCCGATCCCCAACATCTCTGCGCTCAGCAGTGAGGTATTAGCATTCAGGGCTCTGGGTTTTAATCCCTGCTGATTGGCTCTTTTCACTGATGCTGCATTTAAGGAAATATAAGGAATATGAATAATTTCAAATGTCAAAAGAAAACCCCTTGAAAGCTTCAGAGCATAAGTGAATGGCTCCTACTTTATAATGTACAAGCTGCAGTCCAACCGTGTGCATCTAAGTGCAATATGAGTGTCTCAATAAGTCCACACTCCTCGTCATTCCGTCAAAGAGGATCCTAAAACATAGGTTGCCAGATTCACAGTGACAGAGGAGCAGACATGATAATCAATGTGGCTCCTAAAACAGCATCACCCCCAGCAAACCCTCGTGATCAGGCCTCTCACTTAAACATCACCCTGGTTGTTTGGACAGGTGCGGGAGCAAGTGGTGTAGCTCAGCGTGTGTCAAAGTCAAAGTGAAATCCCCTTCCTAACATTTAGCTGGTAACAATAAGTCACTGAATTCGACTAAGAGGCAAATCTAGTGGTTTCTTTGCTTTGAACAGACAGTACATGACAGATGCATCTCTGTTGCCTCCCTTGCCAGCTCTCTCTCTCTCTCCATCTCTCACTCTCTCAATCACTCGCTTTTACAAGCTTTCCCTGCCATGTGGCAAGTATGCACGTGTGCTCCCTCTCCATCTCATTCTCTCGTGCTCCATTAATCTCTCTGTGCAGCCGGATGCGGGCAGAGGGAACTGCATCCCCAACACTAAAAATAACTACTTCAGTGTGACAGGGTTGGGGGGGTGCCGGAAAGCGAGGCGGGGGTGCTTACAGCTCACAGGCATAAGACTAAACCAACACTGCTGCAGTTACAGCACAGAGGAAGCAGTGAAGGGGAGTAGGTGCTACATATTTTCTACACACCCTCAACACAAAATGTTGAGCTCCTGCCAAAGCAATTGCAGCATCTCAGTCTCTCCTTCTTTGCTGGGAAAAAATAGACTAATACATTGACTGGTGCTCAGATTCAGGAGATTCAGGGGCTTTTTATTTTCCAACAGTAAATTCATATATTAATCACTGTTAACCATAAAATATGAACAATACTACTGTACACATTATTGTTAAAAGACAACTAATTTTTGTACCTAACTATTCCTGGACTCTCCGAACCCATAGTCATTACCACAGTCATGCAGCAGTGTGTTTGAAATGGTAATACGACATAGCCAAGGACAGTGTGGTGCTGAATTATATAAATGTTCAATGCCAGACTAACTTGCTTCTGCGAAGAATCGTCTCTAATGATCGTCATGTAATAAACATAACCCGTGTTACCAACCTTCTACTACAACATACTGCCGCAGGCCTCAGGTGTGTAGAAAGGAATGAGAGAATACCAGCAGAAAGCGAAGATAACACTGTGGTTGCTATGCCAACAAAGCTTCAAGACATAGAGGGACCACCAACATGCGTGAATGTCCACCCTACAGGATAGGAATCTTCTCAGCTCTAAAAGTTGCTCCATATTCTGCCTGGGTCTGAAAAAGCAGCTTGAGGGAGTCACCTTATTTTATCTTTCAGTCACTATGACCCAGTAAGTGAGGCAGCAAATTTATCAAGTGCCTCACAATGGGAAATCTCCACAAACTGGTCAGAAATGCTACAAACGTGTTCCTAGTTTGAGGATTAGGAATGATTTAGCAGCATTTACTAACTGCTGCAGCTTACAAAACTCACAAAGGAAACTTCTTTTTGCCAAGAGACCATGTAAAAAAGTGTAAAAATTAATAACTACTCTAAACTGAATCCTTTTTAAGAGTTTGTCTGATGTTAAAGGCTCATTCTGAGATGCTAAATACTTGATCTTCCTGACCCTTACTGGCATTTCTCTCCCTGGACATGTTCATCTACCAGGTTTCATTTGATCAAGTCAGTTGATATAATACATATAATACACAGAATAACTCCAGCTGCAGTCACAAGCCTTAACATGTTGTATATTGCTTTTATTTACAGATGCTGATACAAAAATTCCCTTCACATTTCCATGAGAGTAAGATCCCAGGGTTTGGAAAAATCAGACTAGATATATTGTGGCTTCACAGACCAAGTCTCAAACTGATTTCCAGCATTTACTGACAGAAGGTTTCCAGCAACAGTCCCAGTGCAAAGCTGCTGCGTTTACACGGTAGGAAAACGCCAATTAAGAAATCCTGTCAAGGACAGAACCGGCTGTGTTTGTCATGACGGAGCTCCATCAATAGAAGAAGGATCATTTTAAAATGCTGCACCCGATCACGTGGATCAGGGTACGGTAGAAAAGCCCGGTGAACACCGCACACGCCTTTTACTGAATAAAATAAAACATCTCGGTTACAGGAGGCCAGCAGAGGGTGGATTACATCTGGTTCGACTGTGTTTGACCTCCTCCTCCACGAATCGATCCAGTTTTGTCAAATCCACCACGAACGAAGACAGTTGTTCCAGATCTCAGGGTTCGTGGTGGACACCTTCACACAGCTGGACTCTTATTAACGGGGCATGCGATAAAAACGCATCAAATTATGTAGGAAACCCAACAGTAGTCACAGAATTGTGACAAAAGCATCGTTATCCTTAAAACTATCCCCGAAGCTTGCAGTGGGTCTCTTACCTCCAACGCACAGCAATGACATGTCTTATGTGCGCCTCTGCTCCAGGCTCCAGGTTCTGCACCAGCTTCCGTAACTGAGCCGATCTGAGCGACGAGCGGCTCGGGATGGAGAAGCCCGCCGTGGCCGATACAAGGTCTCACACCTCCAGACTGGACTCCAACCCTCCTCTTCCTCTCTCCCTTGAGTGTCGGTGTTAATTCGTGCCTGTCCCCACACCCCCGTCTGCTCTCAGCTCTCGTCTCCCCGACACTCAGCCATCTTGTTCAGTTTCAGCACCACTCGCTGCGTGGACAGCTACTGCCTGTGACGTCAGGGCGGCGCTGATGGTGGGTGGGTGGGTGTGGGGGGGGGGGTGGCCACGTTTCTCACAAAGATCTCAGAAAACATTTGATTTGCGTCAGCCTAATAATATTATCAACACAACGTGATATTCTAAGGACTCTGACCCCGCCCGACTTTGAAGGACACAGTACAACTCCAGAGAGACATCTGAGAGACATGCAGGGACTTTCCTGTGAGAAGGTAAAGATGATGCATAGTAATGATGCACAGCTGAACTGATAATTTGATCAAGTTACCCGATCGACTGGAAACAGATAAACTGTTTGTGCCAACGTTCGACAGAGTTCAGAAAAAGACTAATGCTGATTAATCATTTGTCAAACTATGAATCACTACACAACATCTGAGCCAGACTCGGTAATCAAACACACTGCTTCTTCCTGTGTGGGCCAAGGACTCCTCCTGCTGGAGCACAACATCTTTCGCAGCAGTCATTGCACATTGGATTTCACAACTTATAAAACAGCAAGGTTGCAAACATTTACTTTCCGTCAGAAACATTTTCAGTATGATTTAATGAACATAAAAAACAGATATACTTCACAGATATATAATAGTCTGAAAACATGAAGTTGCTTGTCTGCCTTTAGCAATATAAATATAAAAAAAAGGATACTCCAACATTTCATTTTCACCCCTTCCAGTTTTTTAATACATTCTAAATAACACTATGTCAACAACGCCGGTCACCACATGCCAAATGGCATTTATTGTAAACTCTTCTTATTGGACAGGAAATGAGGGTGTAGGCAGGTCCACAGCAGGGTTTAGGTAAAAAAATATTACCAAAAAAAATGTACACATGGTCATTCAAAGGGTAAAATTACATTAAATTTAATGAATTGTTGAATATTTCCTGAACTATAAAAACCATTACCACACACAAAATTACATTCACAAAAAAAAAAATGTGCTTGAAGACACTTATTCATAAAGAAGAGGCATGTAGAAATGGACTGTGTGTGGTGTTTTGAAGTGTTGGTACCCTTGCCTTTATTATCCTTGAGATATTCACATGCTCTGTTGATTGATTCTGACTTGACCTAATTCCACTGAGTCAGTCATGTGTCCCTCTAAAGCACGGACGAAACTGTTTCCAGCTGGAGTCTCACAACTTCTCACTGAAAAGAAATGAAAGCTTGCACTTATTTATTTTTAATAATAATAATAATAATAATAATAATAATAATGTGCTTTTCTTCACAGATTACAAAAATACTTACATGCTCAGCACATAAAAAATATGTTACTTTAAAAATATCTTTCAACAACATAAACTGTGGAAATGAGCAGCTCGTCTTTTTCTCTCATTTCCCTCGCACCTGTCATAGTACTTCACATGTTTAATGCCACTGGGACTGTACTGAGACGGATTCCTTTTTTGCTGATGATTCAAAGACCTGTCAAATTAACCCCCACAAGAACTGTCAGACTGTCAGAGCTCCAAGTAAACTTTTTCATAGTTTAGAAACAGACATAATGGTGCCAGTTGTATTGTGATAAATCTGTCTTACTGGCACCACAGGCAGGTAACAGAATAAAAGCATAAACAAAAGTACTTTTAGTCTCCATCGTGTGTAGAGAACCACCTGAGCTGGTTCATTTACCTGTGGTCAGTTGAATGCTATCAGTGGTCAAACACAGATTAAATGCAAAGGTTACCTGTCCAGATGAGAAAGGACATCGCAAAGCTGTGTGAGCAGGGCACGATGTTTCTGGGGGTTTCCCTCAAGCGCTCCACTAAGACGAGTCAGGTACGAGTCCAGGTTTCCAAGGGATGCCGTCTCACCTGTGCCTATTCACAAAAAAATCCATGCGTCATCAGACATCATGGACATAAATGACCAATGTGCTCATTAGTTCCAGTTGCACTGATGAATACTTGCCGTTACTAGAGGCAGATATATAAAACATAGGTATTAGAGAAGGCTAACTTCATAAGCCCATAATTACTAAGAATCTCCTTGCTCTGATAGAACACAGCCAACTCACTGCTGACCTGGAATGGGTACTGATGCGAGGCTGCTGACCAGTGTGTGTTTAATGGCCAGCAAGTGTTGCTGAAGAGCCTGGGTACGTTTCTCATCTTGCCCCAGTTCAGCCTCCAGACGCTCTTTAGCGTTGTACATGTCCTTAATGTGCCGCTGCAGCACTGCATTCTGCTCCTCAAACTCAATATTGGCCTTGCGAAGTCGGCGCAACTCAGCCTCTCGTGCTGGAAAAACAGTAATTAAAGTAATGGTTTCATAGGAGCATAAGATTATTCCTTCGAAAATGTGCACGGTGATAAATATAAATTAAACCCTTTTCTATCGGGCACTAAAGTTATAGAACAAGTTTGTTTTAGGTATGGTTCCAAAAACCTGTGGGTTTGTCATTTAGTTATGAGAAAAAGAAGAATGATCTGCCGCTTTCAGTTTCTGCGTTACCTTTATTCTGATCGAGGAACTCTTCTGTGAAGATAGGGATGTCGAATCTTGAAAGGTCAGAAGCCTGTTAAATAGAATGGGAAATTAGGTTATTTAAACCCTTATTATTTATGTGAAAAATGACACTGCATATTTAGAAGTGCCACATACCTTTGGTAAAGATAGTCCTGAACTAGTGCCGGTGATGACTGATGGAGTGTCTTCTGAAAGAGAAAAATAAACATTTTAAGTAACAAATACACTCCAACCTGCCATTTGCTTTGGTGATGTGACTATTTTAAGTGTAGTAACAAAAAGCTACACATGCACAATTAGTAAACAACATGACAGACATGAACTGTTACCTTTCTTGATTCTTTTGTCTTGAATCTTAGCACTGGTGATATGATAGGCCTCAGTCTGCTGATATTCCTTCAGTTCCTGAGCGTACTGCACCTTCTCCCGTTCAGCTTCATCCAGATAACGCTGTTATTACACAAATAAAAATCTGTTTATTTATTGATCAATTTATTATTTAAAACATTATTTTTGAAATAAAAAATAAACATTTTTAAAATAATGCTTTTTAAAAACAGGTCATGTTTTTAATTAATTAATCTCATCATCATGTTTTACCAGCAGCCAGATAGACTATAATTACTTAGAGATATATTTTAAATAGCCAAATATCAGGACCTTGATGTTAGCAACGTCTTTATTAAATAGAGATAATAATGCTTTAAGTGCAGGAAAACCCAGAAAGTTACCCGTTTGTCACTTGGGGCTAGCCTTGTCCACTCAGCTCCAAGCCTCTTTGTGATTTCTGGAAAAGGTAAGTCAGGGTATCGTGCCCGCATGTGTTCTCTCCGTTCATTGAGGAAGCGGACATATCCTGTTACTGGTGCCTTGGGACCATTTGGTAGCACCTTCTTTCTTTTCTTTCCCTTTGGCCAGCCTCTCTTCTTTGGCTACAGAGGGAAAGGGAAAAAACATCCTCTAAAGAACTAAAAGAGATGCTCACTCATCTGTACCCATAACCAAATGATTTTTTAATTTATAAGCAAATAAGGCTAATGAAACAAGTAAATATTTACACATCAATGTCTTAACCCTGACCTCTTGGCATCTTTTACCCAAAGAATAAACTTTAACTTTGACTAATTACTTCACCTCTTCTTTATTCAAGCTAAGCTAACACAGTAGTATAGTCCAGTTTTTTGCTACAGTTTCAAGTATTTTGACATTTAATATAACTGAGAGCTGTACTTATCTATTGTGCGTCTTTTTTTAAATGTTCTGCTTTATTTATTGACTTGTTATTATGTTTTTATTCTACACAAGTGTAAGGGAAAGTTTGAGGCGGCCTGGTAGCTCAATGGGTTAAGCGTCAGACTGGAATGCAGCAGGTCGCAGGTTCGAATCCCAGTCTCACACCTAGTCTATCCCCTACCAGGTGTGTCCCTGAGCCAGACACCCAGCGCTAGCTCCATGTAAGTCGCTTTGGATAAAAGCGTCTGCCAAGCAAAGTAAAGTAAAGCAAAGAAAGATTTTGTATTATCAGAAAACCTCCACTGTTCTGTAGTCTTCTAACTTTAAATAATATATTTTTTTATAAATTGTTTATTTATTCCATTTATTGTAAAAAACCTAATAAATAAATAAAATCTCGAGAACAACATTGTTGCTACTCATCGAATACATCCTACAAAAACTATGCATCTTGATCAAATGTACTCACCTCATCTTGTGGCTGATCTGCTGAATGCGAAGCTCTGGGCTGCTGGGCAGCATCACTCTGCTCCTGTTTGATTCCTCCCATGATCTTCGTCCGTGCAACTGAAATTATTTGGGTTTTACCTTGGGAAGTGGTCTACGCACAATAAGGGGAAAGATTTTGTAAAAATGAATGGTACTAGTTGTGTATATCTGCATAAATTTTACCGCTGTGATGCCGTCTCTCAAGCTAACCTGCCTGCTAGCAGTTGAGTGTTGCTAACTCACACTCAGCGGACAAAATCAACACAAAAACATCATCCAAACGGCTCACCCTTTAGAAGAAAAAATAAAACAAAACATAATATGTGTTCGTACATTAATTGGTATTTACTTACCCCGCTGGACGGCACTTTTGGGAAATTATTTCCACTTTTTTTGATAAACGCTTTATTATTACTCACCCCGATAATGAATCCTTCGGCCAAACAGGAAAAGAAGCTTTTCTATCATCTGATTGGTCGGTACGGTGACTCATGATTGGTCGGGAAAAAGAGCCCCTCCCCCCTTACTCTGTACAAGTACCTCCAACAAGTAACTGAGACAAGTAAATGTATAGTGTTTCAGGACCTGCTGTTATTGAACTATAATCTAAAAAGCCTTATGTCAACAGAACCACCTATTTTATTTGATTTAGTTTTCTATAATGCACCATATTTGTTCTACTTATATTATGTTGTTTAACAATAGTATGGCTTAAACATATTTATTAACAATGGTTAATAACAATCGTTAGTAAATATGTCTAGTTAACATATTCACTGTCTTTTCTGTTTGTGTACTTTTCTAAATCTGGAAAATGTGCCCATATTGCATATAACTTGAATAAAGGTTAATTATGAGAAAGGCATGTGTCACTAATTCAGAAGACACACAGCAGTTCTACATTTTATTTTGAAAATCTTGCCTGGAAGTAATAAACATGTAATTTTAAGCAGATTATAGTAGTTATTGTCATGGACACTTGACAAATAAAATTAAAATAAGAGGTGACTCTTTGCTGTGCTGGATTTTTCAATAACCATAATTTAGAATGCATTTCATCTGTCAAATGCTATGCTGTTAGACTGAAGGTAGATTTAAACAAGACCAGATTTTTGGGTGGAAAACGGATTGACAAGTACATAACGCCAGGATGAGAGAGTTAATGTCACAGGACATACGAAACGTAAACCACAAGTGTAAAAAAAAAAAAAGGTGATTTCTCTGCACCTTCTTGAAACTAAAATACAAAAAAAAAAAATAACTGAAATTCTACATGAAACTGTGACCCAATGTAAAGAGCAAGCACACCACGAACTTTATGGAGGATGTTTATGTTCCGTTTAAATTACAGCTGCTGTAGATTTGAGCAGCAGTGTGAAAGGACTGTTTAAACCAGGGGTAGGAAAGTTCGGCCCTAGAGAGCCGCAGCCCTGCTTGTTTCCCCCCCCCCCCCAACCATCCCTGCACTTACAGTTTCTGACTGGCTTAACTAACCTGATCAACTATTACTGCTCTTAGTTAACAGCTGGAGGGTTGGAAAACAAGCAGGGCTGAGGCTCTCTAGGACCAACATAGTCTGCCCCTGGTTTAAACGATACAGCACTACAAACAAACGAGACAGTACCACAAAAAACTAAATACAGATAATCAGTTTTTATTTTCCTTTATTTATCGTTTACAATTTTTTGCAGTTTATTTATTATGTCGATCCTTTTGGCAAACATTAGTGCGTGTTCTGTACAGTCCGGTCCCATGATGTAGATTTATATTTGTTGGGAAATAAGGAATGAGGCAACGGTGGGGTCCAGGCTTTACAATTTGTCCAGGTAGTTGTCCAAGGCTGGGACACCTTCCTTGAGACCCTTACGTTTGCGTGTGTCCATGACAACTACACCAGGCTTGCTTGATGGGTCCATGGGATTTCCAGGGAGGATCTGCCAGTGGTCAAACACACACTGTGGGAAGGCCTGGCCACCAGTGTTGGAACGAAGGTCCGCAGTGAAACCTGGAAATGGACAAAATGTTTCGATGTTTATTTTACATGCTCAAACTCAGTCATACAGTATAATAGTCAATAGTTGCAAGTAATCATAGTTCAGAAGTTACAAATTCAGAAATGGAAATTTGTCACCAACACTACACAGAAAAAAAAGTTACTAATGCACTGGCTTTACTGTTGGAAATAAAAAACCTGCATAAAATTTGTGCGCACCATATTACGCACTGTTAGTATTGCATGTTTATAACGCCGACAACTTTCACAACCCTAGCAGACCAAGACATGCCAAAGGAGTAGATACCCATATTATGCAAATTATACATCCTTATTACAATGGAATATAGAAATGGCAACTACCAGCATACGACTTAAATATCAACTTAAGACAAATGGGCTGCTCTCAGTTCGAATGGGCTGCTTACCAAATGATTCCATAACAGGCAAGTAGGCCTTGATGACACGCATAGGTGTTCCCATGACACTGGATTCCTCAAACACATGACCACGCCTTCTGGTCAACACACCATAGATTCCACCCATGGCAACTTCAGGGCACTATAGAGGAGACCGAAGGTATTGAGTTCTACAGATAAGTCTGTCAGACCAAGCATGACATTTGGCAACTTGGTGGCAAAGTTAGTGTGTGACTGGGCAGCAAGTAAAAATCACAAATCTGGTTCCGACCAGTCTAAAGAACACTTTCATCAAGCTGGTGCCGACATACGGCACTTACCTGGATCTCCACTAGGTAGACAGGCTCCATCATTCTAGGTTCAGCTGTGAGCTCACAAGCATAGAGGGCTCTGCGGGCTGTGGGAATAATCTGACCACCACCACGGTGAATAGCATCTGTATGCAGGGTCACATCATGGATGTCAAAGCGAACGGCGCGCATGTTCTCTTCACAGAGGACACCCTAAAGAGAAAACCACCAATAGTAGAGGATTACATATTTACTGCAAGCTAGGCAAGCACAAATGACTTTAGCTATTGTGGCCAAGTTGTGCACACCACAACACCCTTACCTCTTTCACTGCCCACTGGAAGCCAGCCACAACACTATCCTTGATCTCATTAAGGTACTGCACTCCCTTTGTGACATCGACCAACATGTTGGGACCATTTCCGTCAGGCCCGAAGCACCAGATCTTTCTTGCTTCACCGACGTCCCACTCATACTTGTCAGCAAGGTAACGGGCACGAGCCTTGATCTCCTGGCGAGCTGTAACGTCACCCTTCTCAATGTCCTCTGCCAGGCCCTCTTCGAAGGGGCGGGCCTTCATGAACAGACGGTTGTGCTTGTTGGGTGATTTTGACAGACACATGACATCTGATTCTGCTGAGACCGTCTCTCTGTAGGACACCACTGGTTCAGATTTCTATGGAAAGAGAAAACATTTACCTCTTGAGTTTTTCTTTAAGGGATACCTTTCATTTTTATTAGCAATGTAATATTTATAGATCTTTACATTTTTCTTTACAACATTTTGATTGAGACTTTTTTAAAAATTTGTTTTATTACCTTGATTGGAATGCAAGCATGATCCTCTTCCAGATCTTTCAGACAGATCTCCAGATGCAGCTCTCCAGCTCCAGCGATGATATGTTCTCCAGACTCCTCAATGATGCACTGCACCATAGGATCAGACTTTGACAGACGCTTCAAGCCCTCTACCAGCTTGGGCAGGTCAGCAGGGTTCTTTGCTTCCACAGCAACTCTCACCACAGGGCTGACACTGAACTTCATCACTCTCATGTTGTGCGCCTGCTCAAATGTGGTGATGGTTCCGGTCTTGACAAGATACTGGTCCACTCCAACCAGACCCACGATATTGCCACAAGGCACATCTTCAATGGGCTCAACATAACGACCCATCATCAAAATGGTCCTGCAAAATATTGAGATCAACTACTCAGATGAAACTGACAAATTAACAAATTAACATTCACTGGTCAGGTGTTGAGACAAACCTCTGGATTGGCTTCAAGTAGAGATCGTCCTTCTTTCCAGGGACAAAGTTTGGTCCCATGATGCGCACTTTCAGGCCAGTTGAGACACTCCCAGAGAACACACGACCAAAGGCATAAAAGCGACCCTTGTCAGTGGTGGGGACCATCTTTGAGATGTACATCATCAAAGGAGCCTTAGGGTCACAGTTCTTGATACCTAAAAAACAAACAAATAAGCCAATCAGCAGATGTTTAAGAACTGCTCAAATGCATATGGATCTAGAGTTTCTATGTGGGAGCAAAACTTAAATAAATCAACTTCTTACCCATAGCAGCCTCATCATCTCCAGGTCCTTCATAGAGCAGCTCACAGCGGTACTTCTGGGCAGTGACAGGAGAAGGCAGGTGGATGGTGATCATTTGCAGAAGTGCTTCTCCAGCAGGCAGCCAGCGACGCATGACCGCCTTCAGCAGAGGCTTACCCTCCTTGTCCTTGTCCTCAGTATCCAACTTGATTTCCAGCTTCTGGATCAGTTTGGAAGCTTCGTCCTTCTTGAAGTTCATGATGGCATCAAATACCTAAGAAATTGAAATCGAATACATTTTAACATTGCCAAGCCAAGCTAGTAGATGCGAGTCATTGTTTCTGCGCCCTGCTCAGACTGAAGGTTATCATCACTGATTAGTCAGGTCAAAGTGAAGAAAGTTTAAGTCATCACTTGCAGGCATAGAAAGAGGTTCTAAAAATCTGACTCAGACTTATTTTTCTACATAACATATGATGTAGTCCAAGTGTAGTTACCTTGAAGATGGGGTCCAAGATAAGGGCAACAAAGGTGCGGGGGAACTTTTTACCATCAGGTCCATTGGCTGACTTGGCAAACTTTCCAGTCTCTACATCATAGAACCTTAAAAAAAGTAAAACATATGAGCTACATTGCTAAATCTGGAAGTCAAAATCAGTGTGAAGCACTTAATTCTGCAATCACATGAAATGTAATCCGAGATGCTTTAGGAACCCTACCTGTCACCCCACAGTTTCTTCATCATGTCCTCCACCTTTTTGCAGCGCTCATCTGCTGTCATTTGGGCGTTGCCCTTGGCAGCAAACTTTGCTGCGTACATCTCAGCAAACTGCTTCAGGGTGAAAGCCCAGCCATGGAGTCCAGAGCCAAAGCCAACAGTACCAATGACTGGATCAACCTAGAAAAGTTAACCATTAAAGCTTTTATCGATGCATACTAAAAACCATTTCGAACAACTCACAAAAATGAAGTGGTTGCAATCATTTACCATGATATTGCCCATAGGTCCATGCTCATCTTCACCATAAGTGGAAATGATGACATTGACAGTCTCAACAATACGCTGGAAAGTCTGGTATAGGTCTTCTGGTTCAAGCTGCAACTCCAACAAGGCACGGTCCATCTTGTTCATCATCAGGACTGGCTTGATACGCTCACAAATGGCTTGACGAAGCACAGTCTCAGTTTGCACACAAACACCTGTTAGGTAGACAAAAGGCACATATTTTGTAGCCATTACCCAAATCCATCAGTAATTTATCCGTCATGTTTGTGCCTTGGAGTTATAGCAATAGCAACCAAATTAGAGACTGTTATTTCGTTGTCATATACAGCCAGTAGAAATATTAGCAGTTATCTTGGCATTGGGAGGTATTCATCATTGCTGAAGATCTATGACAAAATTGATTTCAATTACAATTTATTCATTTAACTGACAGATATGTCTCTCTGAGAGACTTCTGAAAAACTCAACATTCAAACTAAAGTCACTTCAATGTGTTTTCAGTCTTGTTCTTACCAGACACGCAGTCCACCACAACCAGGGCTCCGTCAGTCACACGGAGAGCAGCAGTTACTTCAGAGGAGAAGTCAACGTGTCCTGGTGAGTCAATAAGGTTGATCAAAAAGCCAGAGCCATCCCTGCTCTGCTTAATGAAAGCCAAGTCATTTTCACTCAGCTCATAGAACATGGAGATGGCGCTGAAATTAAAAACAAACCAGATTTAACATTTAATAATTCATCCCGCTCCCGTCTCAACATGTCCTATTAAAATAAATCTCTTACACAATAAATTTTACTTTATCCCACAAACCCAGCATAACCAAGTGCTTCAAAATACAGATCTGGCAAAAACAAAATCAGTTATGGAAGATCAATCATTAACCACTTTAGTGTCAGAAATAACATTTAACCATTACATTTCTTCAAAAATACTCAGCCAAACCTTATATTTACATTTAAATGTATGCATAACAGTTTATGCATTAGAGTGCAGAAAACTAAATTAATTTTCAGAACACATCTCTGTAAATAAATTCCTCCAAAGGCAACTGAAGCAGCTCACATTTATTAAAGAAAATAAATGTTTATGTTTTGATTGGCCAAGAACAATGAAACAATATGGATGCTTCCAAGATGATTGCAATCAATATTATGTTGCACAGGAATCAGATAAAATGCCAAGAAACAAACAACGCCACAGTTCAGGGGTTCAACAAGAATGACAGGTTTTAAGGTTTGAGGAACACTGCTATAGTTAACAGCAAATCAGATGGGGAAACTGAGGCAGGGCATTTATAAAACCAATATTCTCCAGTAGCAATGTGGACAAATGGCAACTGATCAAGTGCTGAGAAAAAAAATTGATATTCACAGTCTGAATTGGGTGTCTAATTGCTACCGTCAGCAATAGGGAATTAAGTACAGTGTAAAACTGCTGTTAGAGATACTTACGTGGACTTGATGGTAATACAACGTTCCTGTTCATCTTTACGTGTGTCAGTGAATCGGGTCTCTCCAGCACGTGCTGAGGCGATGATACCAGCCTTCGACACCAGCGAGTCTGTCAGAGTTGACTTTCCATGGTCGACGTGAGCAATCACAGACATATTACGGATGTTGGCCTTCTTGTCCATGATGGCACGGATCTGGTCTACTGTAAAGTTCACCTGAAGGCAGAAAGTAACGTCAGTTAACAAAAAGCCACACACCCCACCACATAATGGTAGTTCTCCATTAACCTGTGCCAACAATGAAATGTATGGTCTACTTTCTCGGCTCTTGGATGATACTCAAATTTAACAAAACCATTTGTAAATAATGTTATTTAGTAAGACCGGGCAGAAAAATAGAAAGCTAAATTGTAGACAAACTGACTTGCGTTCATGTACAAATTGCACACAGGTAATGTGACCAACTTCAACATACAATGTTTGAATACACATCTGTCTGCCTTACAGTTACAGATGTTAGATAGATGTAGACAAATAACTTTATTAGCACAAAATGGCACAGGCATGTATTAGTTATGTCAACCTACAGTAACTGGACGACGTGATTTAGAAAATTATTGCTGACGTAATACAGCAAATTGCACTTAGACCATTGTCACAACTAATGATTTGTCGTCTACGCATATCGCATATGGTTAATCGACCATCAGTCTGTAAACATATGCAATACTTATTGATTTGTTTACAAAGCCATATCTTTATTACTGTTATTAAGAACCAATCCATCTCGGCAACACCCGGCATAATATGTCGGCATGAATAGGCCACGTGTACAGACTTTGACACTATGCTAAATGCTAACACTGGCAGAAAATAGGCGAGCCGGGGAATGCGAAATGCCGGTCAATTATGTCTAAAGCATGGGACAACTACAAAAACGTAGAGATCTATAAAGATAGATATTCGCCATTGTGTTTGCCCCACAATTAACATCATGTTTAAGTTACATTCTAGTCCTAACCTCGCAGCACTTAGATATTTTTTAACATAATCATATGGGATCAGCTCATGCTAGCAAAGCCATCACTGTCAGTTAGCCGACAGCGTTCACTGTCGCATAACAGAAGACTAGCCATTTCAAGCCATGTAGATGTAACCTTAAGATGCCACAGTAAAACGGGTAACCCATATAAACGACCACCAAATTATCCCAACCACCCTTTATTTATATTTTACAGTTTGAGGGCCCTTTGGATTACCAGTACATGGAACAAAATGGCTGCCATTTCATAAGCACAATTCAGAGAACTTATACATAGCATCCTTACATAGTTCATCTGATGCGACAGATTTTAGACGTAACGACAACTTGTGTTCCTGATGATTATTATGGTGCGTAACGAAAGAGTCGATACTCACCATTTCTGCGGATGGTTTTGGATTCGCTTGGTGGAGAAAAGAGACACAATTTTACACTGCCCACCTCACGAGGGCATAGGCAGGGAAGAGGCCGCTGACGTCAGAAAACGGAGATATATACCACGTGCGTCAGGCCTACGTGCTCACGTAGCTGCGTACGTTGTTTCACGTGTGAGTCGCTGCTGCTGACCAAGAACTTTAGTGTACTACTCACAGAGCAAAGGGCGTTTTAACATTTAACAGGTAGAACAGGTAGGTCAAAATCTTTACAGTCCTGTGGTTTACACATGATATATTATGACAAATAATATAGTCATATTAGTTCCACAGCATAAAATTATGATTCTAGGAGGGGCTAGAGCTGGTGTGTCATATACTTATATATCAGAACAATTAGGCCCTAAAGTCAAAGTCCTTAACTTCAGTCTGAAATCTGTAGATAGTTATTAAATATCTGTTTATATTATATAATTGCTGATAATCAAATGACAGTGGTGGTATGTTAAATTGTAATTTTTAATGTAATGTCTTAGTTGTGATTTTGATTTTCACATTATAAATGCTATATGCCAGTTATCTTCAAAATGTGTCTGAAGCCTGAAAGTTGCCTTATGAGAATTCTTGTGATTCTTGTTCTGCTGAACTAGAAAGTCATTTCAAATCAGCAATTTTGGCAGGACGATGTTCTCCAGCAGATGGCGATGCAGCCTCAATAGATAGATAGAAACGTAGCTTTTAGTAATAGTTCCAACATACAAGAAGAAAGAAAGCTGCAGTTCAACTAAGTCTAAATAAAAATCCTCAAGAGCACCGTTTGCTTTACTCAAGACAGGGGTATGCAAATTTTATTAATGAGGACCTGAGCTGGTTATGTGATCTGTTTCCATTTCATCTATGTGCTGCATTTAATGCCTCATATTTAATCCATGTTTTAGAATAATATTTTGTCCAATACTTTACTCATAATTGATGTCTGTGACCTTTAATTGCATCTATGGGGTTGTGATTTTTGTTGATTTTGTTACATGGTGATTAGTTATACACGAGGTAAACAAGTGACTGAATTTTATTATGTATTTATTTTAGGCATAAACTCATTCCCCACTTTTCCCAATGCTCTTTCTCTGCTGCTTTGCTGCAAGGGCAGTAACCAGTAATACGAACAGTTTAGCTGAAGACTCACGTGATTGACTAGTCACTATGTGACGAATTGTATGGACACACTAGTATCAGTATAGCACTCTTTAAAAAGCGTAAAATGATTCTATGATTCATATTCTAGGAGAAGACTCTTGGATAGTATGGAGGGATGGATGAA
Source organism: Microctenopoma steveboyesi (assembly GCA_032359275.1). Classification (NCBI taxonomy): domain Eukaryota; kingdom Metazoa; phylum Chordata; class Actinopteri; order Anabantiformes; family Anabantidae; genus Microctenopoma; species Microctenopoma steveboyesi. The sequence goes on along the minus strand of JAUMHF010000019.1, from coordinate 7,325,348 downwards.
CAATAATCAAATTAACAAACAATGGACACAAACAAACAAAGTAAAATGAATACATTTTACTGCGCTAATTCCAGTTTAAAGATTTAACAGTCATTTAACACCTTTGCACCTGATCTGCTTGTGAAGTGTTGCTGCTTTGCTGCATTGCTGTAGCTCTCAGTATGCTGTCATGTCTGAAAACACTCATAAAGAATGATTGGCAGGGACAAATGGCAGGCAGCTCAGCCTGAGTAATTGACTATGGATTTAAATGACACCAGCATTTTAGAGGGGTATCATTTCTTTCACAGCGGCAACCCTGTTAAAATTCAGAGTTGTTTTTCTTACATTAGGAAGCGTCCTTATTCTGCTCGTACTTTGTGTGACACAAAGAAACACAAGTCTGACATACCATATCCACATATTTGGTTCAGTCTGATCCTCAAAACGTCATGCATGTCTGGAAATATTCAACATCTGTGGTTTATCCAGAGTTCTCCTGTCGCTCTAACTCTCCTATTTGATCCTTGCCCTCATTTACTCTTCATATGAGAGCCTAACCACCACACACAGACTATCATTGAGACACAGAATACATATTATATTTTATTTTTTAATGTCAAAACATGTGCAACATCAACGCTTTACTGCCTCCTCCACATTCAAACACATAGTTGTTCTATTTTGGTTGTAAATGTTGCTTTAACAGTGATCACCCCCTCGCCTGAAGCCTCTGCATCTCCAAGGTATCAATATGGTAAACAGTAAGAATATGCTATAAATAATAAACAAGCAAATACATGAATAAATTAATATATACTATTTAGACATATAACAGTGAGAATATGTAGGCTACTGGCCACAAGATACAAACACTGCACATAACCACAAACTGTAAAAAGGGATAAGGTTGTGCAGGGAATGGAATATTTTTTGAATTCAGGCCATGACAGCTGTTTACATGTACTTTTTCTTTTAGAAGTAGCTTGAAGTCAGCTAAAGGGCAGCTCTGGTAATCTCAGTGTCCTTCAGGTGCTGCTCTGTCAAGCATGCAATCCACATTCTCACACTGGGCAAGCAACATCGTTCAACTCATCCTAATATAGACAGGTTTGCCAGCTGGGATAAGCCTTATCTTTTTACCTGCAAATAATAACAGGTCCACACAACGGACAAATAAATCATTTTTATTAATGAACTACTGGTAACACTGTTATTATTGCACTCTAATTAATCCTGTCAGTGTGACACTAGTTCTGAACAATGCTGATTTCTTTGTCATACATACACGGAGGTGTCGTGGGTGGGGTTATAGTACAAGTACATTTATACCTTTTTTAAACTTATTATAAATTATTATTACACCACCTGCAATGATGCTTGTTTATCCCAGAAGAAATATGTAAGGCATGTTCATTATGCCAGGCTTAGTTCATATTCTACCACACATCATCACATTCTTCATGCAATATCACAATAAGTCCTTCAGCAGATAATGAACCTAATTTTAATGACACAGCAGCTCAGAACATCTCACCAAGGACTTCAAGTAGGTCGGGGTCACTATCTACACAAAAGGATGCATCTAGGCTGTTTTATTTCACATGAACAACATTACTGTTGCGACTTTGGAAATGTTGCTGTTCTCTGTGTGTATGTGTATATGTGTGAAAACACATAATTTCATTATTAATGATTCATGAATAATGATTCTGAAGTTAGATTGATTTGTGGTCTATGCACTGTTGTCAGTGTAGAGCACATCAGCGTTCCCCCCGGCCAAGTGCAGAGTGCAAGATGAAACGTCCATGTGAGTTTGTGCATATTGAGAATAAAAGGATTCTGAGATATATTTGGTTTATATATAGTATATATTGTTATGGAGCAGACAGACAAAGTGGAGCAGTTGTTGCAATAGAAAATATGTCTTTGTAGCAGACCTTAAATATTAACAAATAATACATTCATTCACACAATATGCTGCCTATTATGGTGCATTGAAATTAAAGCTTCATGCACCCTATTATTATTATTGGGTTTTAACAAATCATATTGATAATAATTAATAAAAAAATAAGCTCTTTTTTTTATTTAATTATATATTTGAATATGTTTAACTGACTGCAGAATTCATTAGAATCTTAGTTGTGTATTGAGTTTTGATGAGTGCTAATTATATTTTGCACAGTAACTTGTGTGAGTATTCAGCTGGCAGAGAAGCAATTAGTATAACCCCTCACATTCGTGTGTGTGTGTGCATATAATGATTTTATTTTCACCAGCACAGGTGCTGTAAAATAGTTACTTGTGTAGTCTTGGCCCCAGTCAGCCCATAACACCACAAACATTTTTTATTATGGATCAGCTACATTTTGCTCTACATCCTCACTCTGGTTATTTCATTTTGGACTTGGCCTTAACAAGAAGCTTTACATTGGAAACTGGTGGCTTTCATCTGAATGCACCAGTATTCAAACCACAATGGAGAGAGCACCTGTGAGGTGTAATAGCTCTGTCTTAGTCCCATTCACTGATTAACGTCACTGTCAGCTCTCTCTTTGGTCTAATGTAAATATGAATTTTATGAAAGATCACATTATTAACATTTATTTGTTGAGGAGTATTTTAAGCCTTGAAGTCAGAGCTACTCTTTAGATTGTTAAGGTCATAGAATGTGTCTAAAACTATTCTTATTTAATATATGTGTAAATGTGAATAAAATTCACAAGATCCAGAGCCTACCCAGTCAAGTAGTCATAAAAAGAGAAATGTATCATCTTCAACTCCAAGGCCAGCTACATCTGCTGAGGATAATTACATGTTTAGCACAGCTGGTTTCTTTAAAAACAGCATATCAGTATTTATTCCCAATTTATGTGCACATCAGAAGGAGAAATCAAACAAAATTGTAGGTAATTCCATAAAAACAGCTTCACTTTCTAAGAAAATGTAAATCTTGCCTTAAATGTCACAACGTAAGCTCTATTCATGTTGACACTGCTGTCTGAACTCAAAATGTTTTATTTTAGTGCATAACCGGAATAATAAACTGTATTTGTACCAAATAAATGTACATAAAATACACACACAAACCAACAAACAACAATTACAGGTAGTACAATGGAGCCACTGAGTCTGTTGGTGGCAGTGTTCAACATATGAATTAAAGCAACCCAGATTAAAAAGACAATGACATTCTGAAAACTGAAGACTCAATGATGGCAAAACTGTGAGTTTAATTCCTCTCACACAGGGATAGCAGTGTATTGTCAGGGTTCGATGTGTGGTGGTTGAATCACTCACAAGGGCATGAAGAGCAGGATGGAGACAGATCATTTCTTTCAGTAGTTCCCTACTGTTCTCCGCACCTCACCAACTTCACATTCTTGTCCTTAACTCTCATGTGACCGAAAAACGACAGAGGTAGATTCAATCTCTCACAGTTGTCAGTTAAATTCTCTCTAGTTTTAAATATGTAAATTATCAACTGTCTGAATTTATATATGTAAAGCAATAAATATAAAACATATAAATAATATATATATATAAATAATATATATATATATATATATATATATATGTAAAATAGCTTAGTGTTGTTGTTTTCAGTGAATTAACTCAAACCTTATGTCAGCTAAAAGCAACTCTCAGCATTATTAGCTACATTTAGAGTCACTCTTCCATCATTAAAATGGCAGTTTGAACTCGTGGAAGAAGACACACTCAAGGAATGTATTATTGTTATTGGCATGTTTATACTGATCAGCTGTAAATGAGGAGTTTGTCTGTTTAAGATGTTTGCTTGCTCTGGTTTCTTTGTGGGAGCTACACAGCCTCTGAGAACAGCCAGGTGGAGGTATTGCATTGAATAGCTGTGGTGTTTTATGCCTTATGTTGAGTTTCATAGGGCACGTTAGTCATACATTACATCATAAGAAAGTCTAATTGAGAAAGAGGCTGTTGATTTTATTGTGTTTGTGTCATCACAATGAGAACAACGCCAACAAGGCTTCAGATCCAAAAGCCAGCGTGGAGTCAGCTTTATGGCAAAGTGGCGCGATGGGGTCAACCATTCACACAGAACAGAAAGACGCTCACTCGCTGACTTTGAGCCAGTTTTTGTTGTGGACGAAAGAGGCTTTGATGTAATGTTATGCTGTGAATGTTGACAGCAAATCCGCCACACCCATCATATTTTAATGCTTTGCTATTTGCGGGTCTCTGCGCTTGTATTCATTCTCCACTGATACTGTGTGCATAAGCTTTGTATTCGTGCTATTCGCATGCAATATTTATCTGTTTCGTATGCACCCTGGGGGGGATCTGTCATTTCTAAGTTAATTGCCATTGTGAATTGTTTACAATGCTTCCTGCATGTTATGCAACTAGTCCATGCTGTTGTGCTTTAGTGCCTCCACAGGGAGCAATCAAAGGAATACAACTGGCCTAGACAATTTCACGAGATTTTCCTGAATGGGTGCTGTTAGCATGTCTGTGCATTTTTCTTCAGTAGAAAAGTGAAAGTCTGAGACTGTTTTGCAGGAGTACAATGACGAGGTGGTACCAATAGAAAGTCTGGTCAAATGTCTGAAGTGTTCTTTATTATTGATCATTATACAAATCTAGTATTAGGATGAGAATACCAGACAATACAAGTAAAACCTTCGGTGTCCTCCACTGCATGTTATTAGCACCAGCTGAGCGACTCTGAATAATGACTTAAGGTGTTGCAGCACTTAAAGTCCAATTTGTTATCTAAACTCAGGGATATGAACAGATTTCCTTGGGGATCATTTTGTGCGAAACTGTTATCTTGAAACATCAAATTTAAGTCAAATTGCTCTTGAGCTTTGTGGTCTTTTATGAATAATAATATGTTATTTGAAACACTGATTGAAAGCAAATAGATACGAAGTATAAGTAGACAGAATAATCACAAAGCAGATAACAATTTTATGGCTCTGCTGCTATGAGAGTAAACTGGTTTATCAACGAGACAGCTGAACAATGTGGGACAATGTACTCTAAGGAAGTTTTTTTTACCACTATATTGTGTTGGGGTACATGATGTGGTACTCACACAGTCCAGGGTTCATTTGGCTTGATATTTCAGAGAAAAAAAAGCACTCAGTTTAGAGTAGTCCTCTGCCACAGGGTCAATCCTGTAAATACAAAACTTACAAACTGTAAGACAAAATTGTGCAGATGATGAAATTATTCTATGGGCTAACTGATCTCTTATGTCAACAATTGCTCAAATTAGTTTTTTGTTAGCAGCAAAATGAGTCATCATAAAATAAAATCAGCCATAGTTTGGTTGATTCAGATTCATTCACACTCATTGCTAGCTGAATAAATGTGATCATCTACACCTGAGTTTGCTGACTGTCTCTGTGAGCTGCAGCTTAATTCTTTTTCAGTCTTATATTTATGGTGTTTTTTTACTGTATTTTCAAATTTTGATTTCATTATTGGTCTGTCAGAGGCTGGTGAGAAACAACATTCTGTTTCAGCTTGTGTAAGTCTGTATACTATACTATAATACTATGCAAAATGATAGTAAAGCGATAATTCTTCCACCCGAGAAGGGACAAGCAAATGTTAGTCCACACAGTACAATTCATGTTTCCAACATTAAAAATATATTAAAATAATATTTAAATCTGGTTTAATGTGAGTTTTCTTGCTGATTTGTATTGAGATTATAGGAGCTGTGGAAACATCTTATGCTGACATGTCACAGACTTTCAGAAAGGTGGTAATTTATTCGACAATTAAGCAGCGAGTCTCTCATTATTTTTTCTAATTTCTAGTCTGATAATTTGGAGAATGTGTCAACAGTTTCTCTGAATCATTAAGGAGACTGCTGTTCCAGTGCTCTTGCGGTAAAACCCGGTGAATTTAACCATACTGTGAGCACAGCTCGTCACTACTTTGGCGTTGTGGCATTGTTTGCTGGTGCATAGGTTTATTCCTGTTGTTGAATTGTTTAGCTGAAACACTGTGGAGCCATGCTGGTACATTTCAACTACTCGGAGGGCAGAACACTATCTGATTATTTGAAAGAAATCACTTTAAACATCAAGTTTAGCTGACTTATTTTTGAACCCAGCATTTTTCTTCACTGTTCAGCCCACATGGCAGGAGTTCACTGCACAGGCAGCAGACATCACAACTAGAGTTGCTACTGATGGCCTGTCTTTATATAAACACAACTAAATCGTCTGAGTTATAGTTATTATTTTGTTATATAGTTATTCAATAGTTATCTTGAGAATACATTGTGTGAGAGGTGAGATGCAACATAAACGCGTAACAAAATATATATGCAAAAAAAAAACAAATTTTCCTGCATATTGTATATAAGTATACTCAGCATCATTACCATCGTGTAATAAGCTGTACCTTACGTGACTATTGTTTAGATGCACACTTTGGAAGCTGAGCTTTTAGGAAGTGGCTTCTGCCAAAAAAGAGTCATTCATCCCAGTTTTATTTGCCTCCAGCTAACATGTCAGTCTTAGAGAGGTTTGCTCCTGTGTGGATGATTTCACTTCAGTGGTTTTATTGACCACATTTGGATAGATGGCTCGTGTTACTGGCACCTGTGTTGAAATGTCCACTTTGGTTTTCTGACAGGCTGGTTATCCAGCCGTGCAGTGTGCAGGGAGCTCACGCCGTCAGAAGCACGGTGTGCAGATCAGGTGATAAGTAATAACTTGGCTTTGTTATTTCTTCTGACAAAATTCTGGCGAGTCTCTACATGCAGCATGTTCGTTACATGCCAACTACTGATAATATTTTATATTATAAAAAATAGATTAGACAGGCTTATACGTGAGGTGAACAGCAGATGAGTACAAGTCAGGTAAGAATTCATTTATTCTGGTTCTTGCTAGTGTAAGATCTAAAATCCCATCAATACTAATATCAGACCTATAATGAGTTCGAGCTTTATATGCCAGGATGTGATTGTATTAAGTACTGAAGGAATACAAACTATTGCAGGGACTTTAAGCAGAGAGGAGGCTGACCTGAGCTATGGCTGTGTCCCTATCTCGCCTCTTAGCTTAGGGGAGCTCAGTAAACAAACAGCAGGGGGTTAAGAAAGTTTTCCACACTACCCACAACCTAATTCATCATATTTTTTTTTTTACCTCTGCAGGTATGGATAAGGTGAGTCAATTACATGACTTGAATTACTCTTCTGTAAAAGTTATTCCTTGTGTGTAGTAAATAATGTAGAATTCCCCCCCTGGGAGATTCATAAATTGTTATTGCATCAATAAAGTGTTGCTTTCTAAACCATCTTTACATTCTGAGCAGCTGTCTTACAACTCATGATCATTTGTTTTGACTGGGAGATTAATATGGGGTATACCTTATCTTAATCACCGGAAGAAGAGGAATTGAGTCCCTGTCCAGAGGCAGGACAATCTGATTTTCAGCACCTCTAAAGCTCACTGATAACACGTTATATCTCATTTGTTTGATATGTAAACAAGAATATATAAATAAAAATAAAAGTAATAGTGAGAATAGTAATTTGGCGTTTCACAAAGGATTAGTGTCAGACTTTTTATTGGAGACTGGGGGAAAAACTTTGCTGTTAAATTAGGGTAACTTAAAATAGCTGCCTACTGGCTCCAGCTACATATATTTTATATAGGCATGAAGATAATGTAAATCTTCTCAGCAGACGCCTGGCAATAAGCGAAGAAGATTTGTGCAAATGCAGAGCAACATTAACATTTGAGTTTCTACATGTTTCAAATCGCCACAATATGTTTTGGGGAAACGTTGTATTTATGGGGGCGAGGATATGAGGGCAGAGGGTTCCAAGTCTTAAATATCATCATAGCCAGTGGGTTCAATTTTCACCCACACTGGGATCCAGCTGAAATATGTGCTAGCTCCATCCAATCCTGACAGGTTAAATACAGTTTCTGTAAAAGATTTACCGAGAACTGCAGATTTCAACGAATAGCGACAAAATATTCAATACAATGCTCCACATACATAGATGATTCAGTTTTCTTATGCAAGGCAGTCAGGGAAACAAGAGCAAAAGAAACCCACCGTGTGGTATGTTTCACATAACAGAATATATTAAGGACGTAGGATTGTTGCTGGCTCTGTGTTCATTCAGAGCAAGCACTTTGCATTTAAATAACACTGGTATGTTCGTTGCTGTGGTTATTATGTTATGCTGTTAAGTGCAGGAGATAAGAAATTTTGTCATGTGAAGTACTAACTAGGGGTTGATCCAATGGAAATCCACATTGCTGCTGCTGCTGCTGCTGAATGGTAGTGTCTTTGATCCCTGGATACCATGATAGCTGGTGATTAAGTGTTCCCACTAACAGGGCATTGATGAAACATGGCAGCACTCTGACACCATCATTTTGAGCAGGTTTTAATTAACACCCTGTATTTTAGCAGCGCAGCATGCGTTAGCCACAGTGTCTGCAGCTCATATGATATCTTAGGGTCATGACGGTGAACTTGTGAAGGATCAGAGTGGGGAGTTTGAACTGTGGGATTAAGGAAATGTTGAGAGTTCTTTCTGGACAAATGCAGAGATTCATAACATAGCAACATTTGTACAGTTCAATAATAGAGGACAGGTGAGAGTTGTACCAACAATAATTATAAGGAAATTAAACATTTTGTTTTAGTGTCACTTCTGCTTTGTGTTGCTAATCTTCCTGTATTTTCCTCGCACCAGTCGTGCACTTGTGAACGCTGGATTGCGGAGTGGAGTGGCCCCAAGTGGACCAAGCCTGCTGTAACTGTGAGGCAGTGATGATGGCACCAGCTGTGTGTATAAGCATGCCTTTGTGTTTGTGTTCAGCCCAGCAAACTCCAGTTCTTTCTGGTATTTTCTTTCAGTGCCCATTTTTCTCACATCTTTGTGCACAGTGGGATATATACTGTATTCCCTGTGTAATAAAGAAAACATTTGGGATGTCGGGTTTGTTTTTAGATTTCCTGTACTGCAGGCAACCTGGCAATTATTCCTAATGGTTATATAATAAATTAAGGACTCATTTTAAATGCGGCGCCTGCAGGAACAGCGGGATCGATTCCCAGCTGACCCACCCAGCCCATTCCCTATACCGTGTGTTCCTGAGCGCCGCCTGTGGCTGCTCACTGCTCCCTCCAAGAGGGCATTGGTCAAATGCAGAGAATAAATTTTGTTGTAACATGCAGAAATGTATCAAGGACTAAAAAAGTGGATTCTGAATTCTAAAATATTAAAATTTACTCTTTATTTTAATTAAAGTGGTACAATAGTAAAACAGAGGTGAGCCTCCTGTTTTCCTAAAATAAATATTTATTCCTTATAGCAAATGTAATATTTGTCATACACTGCTCAATGCAGTGCACTGATTAAAGTAAGTATTGGATTGGACTGACAATAGACAACAGACAGATGGCACTTTCCCTACAAGTAGAGCCGTCAGCTAAACTAATATTCTCCACTTCAATTCAATGGATAACCAATTTTACTTCAAGTGACAGTGAGAGGGAGGTACAAAAATACTATTTTAAAATCTATATTCTCCTGTTTTATGAAATGTCACAACGATTCTTTCATTACATATCTGTAAGTTTGAGGGATTGCTTTTTTATTGAGTGCTAATCCATTTGTGTGTTAAGTATCATGGAGAGAAAAACAGAGGAGAGAAAGCACCTCACAGCTGGCTCCGCTGGCTTTATACAAACACTGCTGCTGAGTCTACAAACTTTCAGATAATCACACAAAATCCTGCCAACTATAAATATAATGAAAAAGAAAGAGCAAACAATGTCCATGCTTTAAATTTTTCTGAAGGGAAAATTCAGCTTTGGTGACTAACATAATGCCCTTCAACATCAGCCAACACAATAGATGACAGAGCTGAATCTGGTTTTTATTAACCTTATATGCACTGAACAAAATTGCTTTTTGTTTGTTCAGTGGCTCATTGTGTCTAAATCTTGATGATTTCCTTGACCAGTCATGCCCCCCGCCTGCTGCATCTTTTATTACATTCAGACAATTTTGTAAGCTTTAATCTTCAGAAATCTCATTTGCATTGAAAATTAATTTCCCATAGATGAATATAATCCAAGTCAGATGAAAGGTCTTTTTTTTGTTTTACAGAACACTGATGACTATCATAATGAGATGACAGTGCTTCTCAAGAACTGTGTTGACATTTAGATTTTTTGCACTCTTAAACTTATTAAGTAGGTTTATTCAAAGAGTATTGTCATCTAGAGAGAGTCTGCGAGGATGAGAGCTCCCACTGGAGTGCTGACTTGCTGCAATGCAAATCAGTTTCTCATTAAAATGTATTTTTTGTTTGTATTAATCAGCACTGAAAATCAGCTCACACTACTTTCTCTCGATGCATGTAGCTATGTATTTTAAATGCACAACCAAACAACATTTTGGATTCTGACCAACATTCACAGTAAGTGGAACATTTCACAGCTGAAAGAACAGTTGTTTTGCAACTGGTTTCAACAAAAATGCACTGGTTCTAGTATCTTTATTTCGCTAAATATTTGCTAGTTTTCGTAATTTAAATTTGATTTTTACTTAAGTTTCAAGGTTTACGGAAAAAAACAAGGAATTAATTATTATTAATCAATAGCTGAATAAAAATAAAAACACAATTGCTAGTGTTCAGTATTAAGAGTAAGTTACTTCAACACATAGTAACTGTGAGCATGTCTGAAAAAGAACATCACTTCCATCTTTTATCTTGATCTACTTCAAAATCATTTTCCCTTTTGAGGTGACCTTGTTACATCTCTCTAGCAAGTGAGCCTGGGATTTCCCCAGTTAACACAGGGCAGTGCATTGCACAGCATAGTTAGTTGGTTTGGTTTCTCTCTGACTGAAGATAAAACATAAAGCTCTCCAGGCGCCATCTCAGCATTCTGTCAAGTCTCTCTTAGGGGGTAATAAACAAACCCACAACAACGGCAAACGGAGTTGACTTGTGTGTACCCACCAAAATACTGCCAAGCTCAAATGTTAATCCCCTTTGAAATGTTGCAGTGTGCCTGCACGTGTACAGGTGCTCTCATCTGTCTTTTACCTGCTAACTTATATTGGCATGGGTGACATGTACGCCTGAATTCCTGTGCTGAAAAAGGATCAAAAAATGGAGCTGCAATATGAACACCTTTTTTGATAATCAGCTATACATAAAGTCACATATGGAAAGTTTTTGCTTCTTTCTCCTGCAACCTAGACAGACACATAGATAAATAGATAGATAAATAGTTATTTGTAGGCTGAATTCTTTGAGGATAGCTGCAACGTTATGCACTGCAAGAAAATGCCTGACCTACATTGCAGGGCTTTCAGTCTCGGGAGGATTCTGCTTTGTGAATCGTTATCTCTGTGGAAAACGTCATGGAGGGTCCTGTCCTCTTTTGAAATGCTGAAAACTGATGTTAATACGAAGGGTAGGAAGCTCAATATTACTTGCATATGTATAAACTGAATAACTGCATCAAACCTGTTGTTGATTTTTTCAGGGGGCGTGTGTAGTGTGGTTGTCATGATATGAATATTAAAACCAAAATAGGTTCTTTCATAATTTAAATTATCACTACCTGAGAATGAACATTTTTACTGAGTTCATCATGCTATAAATATATAAACGTTTTGTACATTTGCCCCTAATGTTCAGTCAGTGTTCACTAAATCTTTTTTTATGTGGACTGTTTATTCAGGCCTTGAGCTTCGACATCTTTAGAATGCACCGTTCATATACTCAGCATTGATTAGTTTTTGTAAAACAGATTTTTACAACTGATTTCAGCTTTAAAGTACATAATATGACAATAGCATAAATTATAGCTGCATCTAATAAAGTCATACATTTGCAGGTGTCTGTGTTGGTATTATCCTTTCGGTTGTCATCTGCTTGGTGTCAACATCTGGTGCAGCAATAGCTCTGGTATTATTTATTATACTGTTGCATCAGAATAACCATAACCCGCTGGTGTATGATGATAATTGATCATTAATTATTATCAACAGCAGCAGCAATAACACAAGCAACACTTGTCATTGTAATCTTAAAAAAATCTTTTATAAAATAATGATAATGTTAATATTTTTATTCTAAGTGTGTACATATATTTATGTATATATATTCTACTACAATATATGTATATGCACTTAGAGTAAAATTATATATGTAATTCATCCGCAAAGTCATGTCCTCTGGCATGGGTCAAAAAATATCTGTGCTAGATCCAATTAAGTTTAACATCTGACATGTATTAATTATTATGCACCAGAACGCCCCGCTCACAAACGGATACACTGAATGCTAATGTTTGATGGCGATGATTTTTCACGATTTTTTTTATACCCACGTGTACCTCCAGTTGAATGAGGTTGGTCTGCACTCACTTTACCTGCCTGCCCAGGTTTAGTCTGGCTCAGAGTGTGTGTGATAACACGTAATTGCCCCAGACACATCTGACAGGATCTGTCCTGTTCTGGCTGGTGTATCAGAAGCTTTCTTTGTCTTGACCTGGGCTTCATGACATGACAAGAGAGAACAGATAAAGTTTTAAATACTGGGTGGTATTTTATTTGCCCTATTGTTCCTGACGACTGGGTGAGATCATCATCAGCAGGGAAAGGTCAGAAAGACGGCAGCAGCTAATGAGGCCGCGCTCATCCTTTTGGCAGCAACAAGTAACCAATGGCTTTTTGTATAATAAATGCAGGTCACTGGAATAAACAGACCCGATCAGTATCAATTAAAAAGCTTCAAGCCATGTTCCTCTGGGTCTGTCTGTTGGTTGGTTTGCTTTGGTCCGGCTACCACTTTGATTCAGACTGGTGCTTTGAATGACACAGATACAGAATCTTAAAAGGAAGTGCTCCTTCATACCTGTTTGATCTCCTTAAACCTTGTGCTTCGTCACATGCTCTCTGCTGTCACAATGCAGGGTTTCTGTCTGTCTCCAGTTAAAAAGAGGTCAGCTGTTAAATTCAGTGCAGACATTCATTCTCTCCGGAAGAAGAATCCTAATGTCTTTGATGCATCCCTGACATTTCCCGTGGTTTCACCAGCAGGTTGACATTTCTGGTTTTGATTATACTGGACTGGAGATGAACTAGAAGGACATTTGGTACGTACATTTATGCATTCATGTGACTATTTATTTATGTCATGTCCCTTAATGTTTTATCCAGTTCTGTTATTGGGTCAAACACATACTTTTTTTAATACATTGCTTCATGATTTATCATCTTTTTATGTTTTCTCTTAAATATATTCCTAATATAAAAATTTCATTTAACGGGTTTTTGAAGTGCATTTGATGAATCCCTTGATTCTGTGTTCTAGTTGTTCCTATATAGCACAGGTAACGCTCTGCTGGTGTCCAAGGGCACGAGACTGCAGGGCCGCGTGCACACACTGGACTCTCACACAGAACTTAAAAAGAAAAGATGGTGAGCACTGGTTTCCAGAGAGTAGTTGAGTAAGTCTGAAACAGAGGCACAGCTGCATGAAGTAAACAGCAATTGTGCACACGCACACAAACAAAAGGATGCATGGGGTGTTATTCCTCGTTCAGTTGTGCCCTGTTCTCTATCCATACTATATAATAAAACAGTGTGTTTAGGTGAATGAGGCTCAATGTGAGCATGTTGTATTGAAACATTTCTTTGAACAATCTCTACTCTTTTCCACTTTAAACTGAACAACAAATAACGTGATTCAACTATTTTTAAAGCGCATGTTTGAGTCACATCTTTATGGTTGCCATACTTGCTTTCATGCTGAGCAGAAGACGTCCTGGTGCATGTGACCTCCGAGTTACCTGCAGAATCTTCTGATACTTTCTGATCTATTTTCGGGACACCGTGAGGCATTTTCCTTTATAATGTGCAGGTGTGTTTCAGGTTCATAGATGGGTTGATTGACACTGTCGTGTTTCCCCTGAGGGGCAATAAAAGAAATCAGGATTCTCAAATGTCATCTCTCATGCATGGGCATCATACCAAGGCACAAGGCTGCCAAGACACTTGAATGACTCAAACAAGCAAATAGTACAAGTGAAGAAACAAGCAAATGAATGTTTTATTTTCTATCTGGAATGTGTGTTTCCACTCTGATAAGATTTATTTTAAAATGCATTTGTTTATTCTTCCGTGTGTAAATTAAACCATTTTTAGTCTTAGTTTCATCACAAGTTAAGTAGCAAAAGTTTGCCAGATGAAAATGGTATAAATGTTCTTTACCAGATAGCTAACACCCACATGGCATTCACACTGGCAAAAGATCTGACAGGATGTAAACTATGAAATGTAAAGAGTGTGGAGAGAAGTGAGTCATTAGGAAGGAGAAAGCTGTGAGTTAGCCTCTGATACACGCCAAGAGAGCTCTCATGATATATGCATGCAACCATATAATCATTAAATTTTAAACATCAACAGAAGACTCGTTGGTGTAAATGTGAAAACAGAGCTCTAAAAAATAATCCAAATAAATTAAAAGTCTAAAACAGAAAATTATCAATTGCACAAGCATTCATTCTGCATTCATTCACCATTTAATAGATGGATCTTTGGCATCATCTGCAATGTTTCTCACACAGTTTTCTGCTTCTCTGTCCAGGTTCCAGGTGGATTATAAGCAAACAATCCTTTTCAAGTCCAAACAAATTCACATGTAGTGTGAGGTCTTTGCTCTAATCTGTCCAGTTCAGATCATTTACCGTTTCTAAATCATCAGAGAGTTAAGTGTTTGGTGGTCATCTGCTAAGATGAGTCTATCCATCCTACCTAATCTATGTATAAAACCTGAATGAACAGTGAAAACTTCCAAAGAGTATGGAGAAATACTAATATAAAACTTTTTAGGTGCCATAAATGACTCCTCCAGTGCTCAGATCTTTCACAAGCTGCACAGTTTGCCCTGCATGTATAGATAATATTTATTTAGCTCCATGTGGTCTCCTTCACCTCAGGAGCTTCTGATGGAATTTATGTGACACACTATGTGTCTCACCTGCTTCTAAAAGTGTCTGTATGTCACTAATGAGTAACAATTAAATATTCTAGAGATTCGTGTGTGATGAGGCTGTCATTAGGGCTTGGAGAAAGGTCAGCACCATGGGTGTTGTGCAGCCTTCTACTACCACTTCCTGCCCCAGGGGGAACTGATGAAACAGCATTGAAACAGTAAATGGTGGGTACGTGTGTGTTAATAAGTCTATTTGTTCACTATCAAGTCCATGAATTTGTGTTGGGGTAGATCGTTATACTGGATGTATTAATTACTTAGTTTCTGTGTGAGTCAGACAGTTCACAATGTCCTGTCCTCTCCCACTTTATTGTTTAACGTTTAGAGGTCTCTCGTTCATTTATTGTCAGGTGCTGAGTTACACTCACTGGAACGTTTCAAAAATGTCTTGTTCTGGCTGGTGTATCAGAAAAAAATGTAAAATCCATATTCACTACATGCCAGCAAGGTTTATGAATGAAAGATAAAACCAGGGAGGTTGTACTCTGACAACGTGGGCAAGAGCTGGAAGCACTGTGTGGAAACAGTTTGTGTGCACACGCATACTCGTGCAAAAACAAAAATAATGAGGTCTGGCAAAACACAGGTCAGGTGCAAGTCTCTCTGTTCTGCTGCTGGCGGGGGATAGTAGTCTGAACACAATAATGCTAAACAATCTATGTCTCTGTCTCTGTGGCAATGGTTCATGATCTTTTTAGAAGCTCTGCATGCTGAGTTTTCATTGCAGGCCATTTGGCTATAAGTCAGGAGACACTGTTGGAACAGGACTAACTCTGAACTGTTTTCTATAGATTGCCCACCAAGGTTAACAAGGTGCATGTGCTGAGACTCCTGTGGGTAATTACAAAGGTTATCCTCCACAGCTGAGAATCAAAACAATGAACTGAGTATGTAAAGATAAGCCCCTTGTTCTAACAGCAGGATCTTTCATGGAGTCAGTGTTGAGCAGAAGCTGCTTTGACAGTGGCTCGTTGACATTAAACAAACAAGCTGCATATTTTATACACCAGCCTCCTTTGCATAAGTAGGTTGCAGCATTATTTAAAAAAGGCATATGCAAAAAAATATTTTCAACGCTAAATTTCCCATTACGCACAGTAGTTCTGGAATCCCTGTTTCTCTGTTGCATCAATGGAAGACCACAGTATTGAGAATTAATATTGTCATGACATTAAATAGAGTTATGCTTTTCCATTACAACATTTTGGAAACAAGACTTCAACTTTAATGGTTAACTGTGCTGACTAAATTGTCACAGATTCAGTTTTTTTTGCTGGAAATAATTCTGTTTCCAACATGGTTGGATCAACCTACGAGGGGGTCCCGGTGGGCAAAGCTTGCACTGACCCCCCACCTTCTCACACTCTTCGTGCATTGTTTAGGTAGGTTGCTTTCATGTACAGCAGACATCATAGACTACCCGTGGCATTAATTATCTTATGCCCTGAACCCCATGAAGCATGCAATAGCAACTTCTTAGCTGGAATATGCAGCACGTCATTTCGTTTCTGTTTACATCATTTGCATATCATGAATTCAAAAGATAATGGTTTTGATATGTGTTTTGATACAGTGTCTAGATTAGGTCATAATTCAGGACTTTTGATATGTATTTAAGAGTTAATCAAGGGCCTAATTACCAAATAAAAGTTAATTACCGCAAACCAGACCAAAGTGTCTGAGGCTTTTGAAGGGCAGCAGCTCATTTTCCCAAGGTAGGTTCCAACAACATATTATATTTCATAATCATGCACAAAATCCAGCCAGAAACTAACCAAAGTATATCAAGCCAAACGGTCACTTGCACGAAAACACTGAAAACATTTATAACCAAATACATGTGTCCCCATGCATGCACCTTCACTCCAGGTGGCAAGAGCTTTGCTCCAAAGTGAAAATCAAACTTTCATTTCATCCCAGTTCATGGAAGATGATTGAAGAAAGCTTTTCTCTTTGTCTGACAGCGACTCCTGTCAACAGTGTGCAGGTCAGCACTTTTGGTCAGAGATTATTTGTGCATCACAGTGCTGATGTTGTTAGTGATTGAAGAGATGCTGTGCAAACACGGAGTAAGAAATTGAAATACGCTTAATAAATGAACAGACTGTGAGTTTAGCTGTCATCAGATACCCTGCTGTCAGTGTGAGTTTGTTTTACATCAGCATTAGCACTACAAAATCTCTGCAGCTCAACTGCCTAATTCATCTCCCCATGTACGTATGTGCTCTGAATTCTAACTTGGTCTGTCCCAGTTATTCCAAATAGTTCAACTCGAGGGTGTTTAATTGAATCTTCATTTCCTTTACAGAATGTCAGTCCATATGATTATCCCCTGAATTCAGGCAAATGTTTTTAATAAAAGGTCACAGACAATTAAGAAGGAACACAACAGCATACAGCAACATATTCCTAGGAGGTCACATTATCATATCAGTTTAACCTAGTTAACTGTGTGCTACTGAATCTCGTGTAACGGATTCATTTAGAAAGAACAGGTGTTAGCATCCGAAAGGTGATCACCGAGCATTGATTTTACTGAGTTATTGCCTATGTGTGTGTGTGTGTGTGTTTGTGTGTGTACAATCAGTAAGTACAAGATAATCAGTTTTTCAGTTTAGGCGCATATAATTTACAGTCTATGTTCTCAATCTGCATGTTTCACAATAGGAAAAATCTTATGTGAACCACTACATCTTCCTGAATTCTGTGATGTGTATATATATTTATATATATATATATATATATATATATATATATATATATATCATATACACTAGTCTTACCTTGAAAAAGGACAAGAAATTGACTTAAGTTCCTGAACCTCATATTGATTTATTTGCCCTTGTTTATAATATCAGACATGAACAATAAATCAAACAGCTACTGTTCTCCTAGAAAAATAAATTGCACAGGTGTCTTTTAGTGTTTAACACAAATAGACTTTTGACTTTTTTGTCTTTCACAGACAGCAAATGGTTTTTACTCTTATCTTACAATATATATATATATATATATATATATATATATATATATATTAGCTTTATATATTTTGGTTTGCATTTACTGTAAAATACAATATACACAAATACACCATAGAACAAACGCAAACACTGAAATTGTCTAGAGCACTGGGAAACCTCCAAAGTATTGCCAGAGGCACAGTGTCACTTTATACTAAGTAAAAACATTTGTAGAGTGAATCTCACTGTGTTGTCCATTATGATTAAGTTGATTTAAAAAGATATCTGTTCTTCTGTGTTGACAGGGCTAAGACGAGTGCTCTCAGATCAACTGTAGGTTGCAGTAAGTCGGTTATCCAGTCAGACATCCATTTGGACCAGCACCACAACAGGAGGCGCCTCGGCTACTTTGGCCTTCCGACGCAGTAGATGAGGCAGGCTCCTGACGGAGGGAGTAGCATGGAGGAGAAGTTCCTTGAGACCTGCTCGAAATTCTCGACGAATCAGGCAGTAGAGCACAGGATTGAGGCAGCTGTTGGTGTGTGCCAAGCACACAGTCAGGGGAAAGGCGTAAGCCTGCGCGTTGTAGAAAGCATTGCTGAAGGGGACAAGGTCAAACTTTATGAGCACTCCCCACAGAGTTAGCGCCTGGTTGGGCAGCCAGCAGAGAAAGAAGGACAGAACCACAATAGCAATGGACTTGGTCACTTTGGAACGACGGGTTTGCCGACCTGGATCAGTGCTCGCTGCTCCTGTGATGCGTCGGCTGAGGACCAGCCGCAGTAGCAGTAGATAGCAGACAGTGATTATGATCAGTGGAATAAGGAAGCCCAGCAGGACCTTCTGTAGTTGATACAGACCCAAAAGAAGCTGTGGATCCCAGCTGCCTGTGTCTGGAAAGCGCACCAGGCAAAGCTCCTCATCTGACACTTGGGCACTGGTGGAGTAGATGGCATGAGGCAAAGTGGCCAGCAGAGAGACAGCCCAGATGCCCCAACTCGTCCACTTGGCCCTGGCGGCAGCTGCACGCCGGCTGTGCATCTTCAGCGCAGATGAGATAGAGTAATAGCGTGCCACACTCATAGCTGTGAGAAAGAATACACTGGCATACATATTCATAGTGGTGACAGAGTTGATGATTTTGCACATCACGCGGCCAAACGGCCAGCGGAAATCCAGGGCTGTGTCCACTGCCCAGAAAGGTAAAGTCAGAACAAACTGCAAGTCTGTGACAGCCAGTCCCATCACAAAGCAGTTTATGGACGATTGCTTCTGCCTGTAACGCGAGTGCAGCAAATACAGAGCCAACGAGTTTCCCACCAGCCCAAGTGCACAGACTATAGAGTACACACATGCTATCATCACACGCACCACTAGACTGGAGCTGTCTCCTTGAAACTCCATGACGGATTCCTTGGTGAGCAGCTGCAGCCAACAGTGCAGTGACAGGTTGCTAGTGGAACCTCCACCAGAGTTTCCAGGGGTTTCCAACTGTAGTATTTGCTGCTCACATACATCTGGAGCCAGTGTTTGAACTCCAGTGTCGTTCAGCTGCATGACTGGAGTCTCCTGCTCACCTCGGACGGCAAAAGTGCACCGCTATGTGTTGCCAGAAAGAGAGAGAGAGAAAAAAAACTTGGTGCTGGTCTCATCTTGTGCCTTTCTGTTGTGTGTGTGTCAGCTTATCTCCCATCGCGCTACAGATGTTATCCTCTTCCCCTCGCTCCACAACAACTCGCGGCTCTGCGCGCCACGTCCGTTTATAGGTTGCACGGGAGCGCGCGCAGCTCCGTCGCGCGGTTTGCGCTCTTCTCTTCAGCCAGATGATTGGACCGGGGTTAAATCCGCTCTGATAGCCGCAACCACATCAAAGTCTCCCCGTGTGTCCATCAGAGGTGAAGCTTAATATAATTTCACACAACACCGACACCTCCTGGATAATAATGTTTGTGTCGTTTTTTTTTTTGGGAAGCTTTGAGAGAAGGAACAAAGGCGTCTGCTAAATATGCAGAGTTGAGTAGTAGAGCACGTCTGTGCTGAATTCTGACTGTACAAAGATGCAGGAGGAAGTGAAAAACGCTACGCTGAACCTTGGTGGAGGCGGTGTTTTTTTTTGCCGAGTGTAAATGTCAGTAGGATTCAACTGTCTTGTCTTCTTGTTCTTTTTATGGTGTGTGCGTCTATGAATCCTCTGGCTGCTGCAACTTTTTAAAGGAAAGAAAACGGGCTGAGGAGAGAGTGAAAATAACTGTGGTTAAAGAAACTCATAAATAAAAATATATTTTGTATTGTACATTATGTTAAAATGTAATAATAATAATAATAATAACTGTTTTTTATCAAACATTGCATTACAGGGTCCCATGTGTATCTCACACAAATTCTCATTAGGTCATACATATTCAAACGTGCAATTTTTTAATAATAGTAATCATCTGTTCCAAACAGTCCACCAAGTGTATGCATTCAGAAGAGTGATTCCACTTTTTAGCACAAATCACTACAGCAAAAAATAAAATACAGCTTTTTGGTTCAAAGTTGATTCGCATGCTTGTAGCTCACTGGTTGGGATTCCTACTCTATTATCTACAAAACCAGAGTTGTGTAATCAGAATTCAAATCTTTTCAGTGGTTGCTGGTTGCCAGCTGGCTTTAACTGGAGAAACACGCTGTGCCACCTGCTGCCGTGATGTTGTCCAACAACAGCGCTCATGTAGACTTTGGAACATGGACAGTTCTAAATTAAATCTATTTCCCCTCTAACATAACCTTCAACAGATACATCTGGTGTTTCCGTGACTTTGGGGAACCTACATTTTTTTGGAAATACTACCCCTGACTGTAAGTAATCCACCCTGTAGGGCTTGAGGAAGTTAAATAGACTTGACTGTGTGAAGAAAATTAATCTGCATCATTGCGACCCACTTCTTGTCACCTCAACAATCCCCAAACCTCCAAATGCGCAAGCACTGACAGTATGCCTGGTTTAATGTTCTAAGCTATGAAATCTCTGACATAGAGTCTGCACACTAAGCACTTTGCAGGTCGCACACCAAACCACTTTACCACAGAGTTATTATGCAGCTTCTGCATCCCAGTCTGACTCTTAACCCATTGAGCTACGAGGCCGCTTCACATTTACCTAACCAGATAAATACTATAGTTTACAACCTTACAAACAATAACCAGTATGAAAAGGTAATAATTCGCTGACAAAGCTTTTGCTGTGGTCACAAAGTTTAGACTGGTGAGAGAAGCGTCTGGAGGAAAAAAACATTGTTGTAGCTTTTGGGGTTTTCCTCTGAAAAACTACTGCTGTGGTTGGACCGTGGCAGGTGGAATCGTGTCACATCAAATATGTCGCTGTGTCACTCTTTTGTTGGAAAGTTTAATTACTGATTGTGACGCAGTGACCCCTGTCTGATTGACCCATTGAACTAACTTTGACCATTCATACGTGCGACAGAGTCATTAAAACGTAATCTAGTATTTAAATATGTTTTGACTGCCATATGCCTGGGGTTCTGGCTGTCTGCTTCACTATCTTGTCCCCGAGGAGGACGGGGGTAAAGCTGAGTGAAAACGGACACATTATTAATGGCATAAAAATTGTACAGTGGAACATATCGTTTCACAGAGCTGGCTTTGGACTGACAGTCAGGATAACCTTGAGACTGATTACCATTCCAGGGTGCAAAAGGAATATTTCAGATTCTCATCTGTTAGACTAATATTTGATGTTGGCTCTGGCTCTACCACACACCTCCACAGCAATTCAAAGTGCTTTAAGAACAATTTAAATGCAAGCTTATTCACAACTCTGAGCCACAATTAAACTCCTTTTGTTTTTGTCCCATCCTCAGAATAAGCACTGTTGTTTACTCTGCTAAGTCCAGTGAATTATTTACAGCTTATTATTACACATTACACGCAGCATCACACCCCAGTTTAAGAGTTGTTTATGAACTACTCGGTATATTTCTGCAGCTATTACATCTTTCTGTAGATATTACACTGATATTTGTACTTTTGGTATTTGTACAGAGTGAGGTAAATAGCGTGCAGCAAAGTGGTTTACTTAGCTTTCTCAAAGGCTCCCTCACTTTTAGTGAGTCACCAGCTCTGTGGTGACACAGTGCCCGGTTAATGAAACCTTCATTTGTTTGCTCGGTTGTCACACACTGCATGTGTGTGTGCTTGTGTGTTTGTGTGTAGGTGTGTGTTGACTCACTCTCCTTATGCATCCGTCTGAATGCACTTTTATCATGCTTTATCTGAGCAGCCTGAGCGCACAGAGGTGTAGTCTGTTTTGTCTGTAATGATTCGTTTGCACACAGAAATTGGTATTTATATATCTTAGAATAAATGAACACCTAACTTTCTTTACTGAAGACAGAAAATAAAGTCCTCCCAGTCCCATGAGGCACAGAGAAACGTCATGGAACAAATGGCTTGAAGCTGCAGATACACCTTTGATATTTAAATGCCTCGAAATTCTGTCCTCCCTTTAATAGTAAAACTAGAAGGATCCACTCTTTTATTTCAACAGTCAAAAAATATATTACTCTCCCCAACGCGGTCAAACAATATTGTTAGATTACCTTGTGAAACTTCTTGATCTTAATCTAATTTTAATAATGTGGTGATTGAAGATGCTTTTAACTCCCAGCAAGGTGTCTGCTCTGCCAGCGTTTTTCCTAAACTCACTCACTTCTCACGTGGTGTTGTATTGTACAGCAATTGCAATGACTTCCAAATGTCTTTAGACTGTCGCTGCCCTCAGAATCTATTATGACTTTTCTGTCCAGACCAAAATGAGCTTTTACAGCGGGTGAATGAATTACTTGAAATTTAATTTCTTAGTCTGTTGCTACAAAAAAATTACAAGCTATTTGTTAAGCTTACAAAATTGCATTGTATAAATTTTTGTGGACAAACAAGCAAGAACTTTAAAATGTGCATTTTGTGAGTGAAAAATATGAAAATCCACTCGATTGCCAGTTTAAATCATATATCATCAAAGGTTCATTCATTTCTTTGCCTTGGAAAATCTACTAATTGTGCATTTAATTCAAACATTAATATGATTTGCATTAGCAATTCATTATTCTGTGCAATAATATTAAAGCAGCCCTCCAACTGACGGCACTCAGGGTATGACTTCTATATTTATGTTGAACTGCAGCAGTGACTGATGTCTGCATGATCTAATAATTCCTTCTGATACACAGAATAGTCATTTACACTGTGTTGACACCATCCATTGAAAAACTTAATGTAAAAATAATGTGTGTTACAGACACACTTTCTAAGAAGGGATTTATAATACATATATTCTCATAGTTTCAGGGTAAGTCAGTAAATTAAATTCAGAGAGACCTTTATTATCAAACAGTTAATCTATGCCAGGGCAATGTCACTGATAATTTCCTGTGTGCTGATGTTTGCCTTAGGTTGAAAGTCAGAGCTGCTCACAGCTGACATTTGGACAGCTAGTAGTGTGTAGTAAATGTTCTTATCCTGCAGATATGTCATCTGTCCAATACTGTTCATTAATTGATGTTAACGATAAAAACAAAGATGGAAAATTGTAAAATGACATCATTGAATAAAAAAACAAAAGAGGAAAAGACAAAAGATATAAAGTTGAAAGCTTTTATTGCTCTCAGGTGCAATGTATTGATTGTCTGTGGAGTTTGACTACGTGATTAGGTGTTTTAATTCTGTTCTGTCTCTGAAATTGAAAAAAAAAACAACAACAAATAAACAAAGTCAATTTTATTAACAAGAAAGTTTGGAGGTGCTCAGGAATTTTCCACCTAACAAGTTTGTCTAAGTCAGCATCAAACCTCGAAAGAAAAAGTCCTTTTGTAGATTAAATGAAGAATGTGAAGGGCACTCTTTGATTCACTCACTTAGGCTTCGCACCATGTGCCTTTTGTGGAGGCCTCCCAGCCCCACAGGGATTTTGTTAATCAAAGCGATGTGTTAAGGTGCTGATTGGAAATGCTGGTGGTCAACAGACTTTTACTATGATTAAAGCCAAAGCTGGACAGACCCAAATGAAAGAAGAAAGGGACAGCAGTAGATGGGATAGGAGAAGTCAACCAGTTTCCACATCGCCCATGGCTGCCACAGAGCACACTATGTGTTTATAGACATGTACAACTGAGTCATTACTTTTATATACATTACTGATTGTATTTTCTCTCAATTACAATTCATACACAGTCCCCTAAGCCAGAAGGACGGAGGCTGCTTTCCCTCAACTCAAATTTGGCTCAGATGTTTATGTCCCCTTTACTTTTTCTTTTTTTTTTTCTTTTTTAGGATGTCAAATCACTCCCGTGATTTCTTTTTTCATTACGTCTCATTATCATCGTCTTACAGATGTTTGGTTAAAAGGTGTATACTTTATTTTTTTAAATATATTTAAATCTTTATCAATCCCCAACAAAAAAAAAGTGGACCACGCCCCATCGCAACTCCTCACAACGACATCCAGGGAAACGAGTCCTCAAAAGTCCAGACAGTCCCAGGGCGGAGGTCTACCGCTCTGTTGGCCCAGAGTTCTTCTCCTTCTCAGGTCTGACAGGATGTTTTCAAAGACACAGTCGTTGGAGATCATGTTCAGTTTTTGCTCTGGTTTTCCACATGTGGCTGTTGATAAGACACATGATTAACCAGAACCGTCTCCTTTTAGAGTCTGACAAAGTTTCCTGGAACAGACTGTACATGACTGACCTCAATTATAACTGAACATTAGAACCAACATGTCTTCCTTTCTCACCTGTCTGGAGCGGGTGCTGCAGGGTCTCGTCCTCTTCAAACTTCACTGAGATCAGCCAAACTGTGTCTCTGAGGTTTTCTGATATTATTTTATCATTGATGTTTTTGGTTATTTCTCCGTACTCAGGGGCTGAGGCGTATTTATATTCAAACAAACCACTATTTCTATTGTCATTAATTGCTTTGTAGATTGTTTTGGATTGAGAGGTATTCCAGCTTATATCGATGTGCTGATACTGTTTTGTCTCCATGTAACAGTCTGTATTGTGGAATACTTGTTCTTTCTTCCAGTGTGTTGTGTTGATTATCCACGATGCTCCTCGATTTAATGCATTAGGGGATCTTTAACGAGATGTTGAGGTCAGGAACTCCTAGACCTCCTTCTTCTCTGCACTTTAACATAAGTGTCCTTTTTGTGACTTCTCTGTTTGTGTTCCAAATTAAAGCTGCACACAGCTTGTTTAGTTGAGAACTGTTTTATGTGTCGGAGGTAACACCGTAGATAAAAGCTATAATTTGGAAACGATGTGGGTTTTTACTATGGCTTTATAATTTGTGTTTTTATTTTTCCATTTTTCTACCTCTTCTTTCATTTCTTTTTTATCCCAATTTAATTTATAACAGTCTGCCCATTGAACCAAACACCAAGCACTTAGATTTCTTCTTTGGTTTGGATGTTAATATCTGGTTTCGTTTGTTCAGGGCCCATCTAGACTCCCTGTGTTTTATCTTGGTTAAGTTTGGCTCCTGATGCTCCTTCATACTTAGTTACTGTGTAACGTGAGTTGGTTTTTTCAGCAGTTTTAACAAACTAGTCCATAAAAATACCAACATGTTGCTGGAAGTTAAAGCCCAACTACAGCCTGTTATCAGCTGACAACTGATTTGATTTATTACAGACAACACAATGGTGCCTGACAGAGGATTGTTCACTGCTTCGACCAGTGATTAATAACTTAACAGGGTAAAGTAAAGGTACAGCTGCAGCTAGTTTCTGTATAACATTATGAAATCCGCGTTTGCTTAAAATAATCTGTCTCCTTTTTTAATTTGGTTCAATTAAAACTGCTGATCATTTTAAATGCCATGTCTGGTCAAACAAAAGTCACAGAGATAAGTCTTCAAGGAAGAAGTAAGTTGCAGTAAAGAGCACTGTCTGATGAGCCAGACGTGGTGCTGTGGACACAAGCTACAGCCTGTCTTCAACGAGTAAATATATCAACAAGGGTGACTGGTCTGAGTCATGAGATAAGAGGTCATTTGTCCTACCTTTGGCCCAGTTTTCAGTTTCCCAGTAAAACATGTTTTCACATTAAACTTACTCCTCTCAAACTTTCAGAGATGGCTTGTCTAGATCAAATCTATTCAGACAGAACTGTCAAAGGAAATATTGCACCTATTTATCGCATTTTAAAATACATTTTATTTAAGGCCAGCTTCTTGCACAAACAAATCTAAACAGTTCCAATCAGTTCTTTGGTGGAAACGTGTTTTCAAAATCCTTTAACATCTTACAAATTATCCATTGAGATCAAACTATACACATCATCACAGATAGATTTACCCCGTTTTGACAGCTTGAAACACACTAATTTACACTGACATTTTATCAAAACCAGACAAAGAACTCAATACTAAATCTTGAGGAGCAATTTCAGTGAAAGATCCAAATCCTGATATATACTGATAGAAAACAGTATCACAAATAAGGCAAATGTATACAGACATAATATTTCTTAAAGGCAAAACAGGAATAATTAAAACCTAATTTCCCTGTCTGTGTAAACAGCAGCCCCAGATAATTCCCTGCTCTACCATTAGTAGGAGTATGAATTGGGGAATTCGTGTGGGGATCATTTCTTTATTTGTGCTACATGTCATCGGCATGTGGTCGCAGCCTGGCAGAGCGCTGAGGATCCAAGGTGACAGTAGCTATGTGACCAGTAATCGGATCTACGTGGAAATGACCCATGCTTTCCTCCTGACTGCTGTTTAGAGACATGGGCTCCAAACTGGACCGCTCACTGTTCACTCCCAGCTTTCCCATTAGTGCACTAATATCGTCCAATCCCTGCTCTCCTGGGAAGTGCCGGTGCAGATGCTCTGATTCATCTTCGGGGGAGAATGGCGGATCAGTGACATGCAGCACACGGGACGCCTGGAGGTTCTGCAGCGACCGTGACTGGACTGTGTGAAAAATAAACTACTCATCAGTACATAAATAAATGTAGACGTGTGCGCGTGTGTGTGAATAGATACAATTCAAGCTTAAAGAAACAGAGCATTTGCTTGGTAATTATAGCAACGGATTGATTTGGTAAACAGAAAAAGTACATAATTAAGTAGAATTGCGTCACAATCTGGTGACTGAATAATATGATCTGCTAACACTCTGAAAAGTGTTAAAGCAGTAGAAAACTGCTTTAACACTTAACACTCTAACACCGGAGCTCACATATTACATTTATAAGCCAGATGGAGAGAACTATTTTGATTGAGTTGATACGTAAGCGTAATATTACTCATACTCCCCAAAATAGAACCCTAGGTAGCAAGTTGAAAATCAGCCTTTAAGTCAATAGCAAATCCTTGGACAGCAGAGCAGGCTGTGAGGCTCTGCAGGAGCGGACCTTTCCAACTGTGGGTGACACTGCACTTCTAACAAGCTCATTGGCTGTGACAGAGAGGTGCTGGATTAGTTGGCAGGTGGGCCATTGTTGCTGAAGGTTACTCACTTCTGACAGGACTAAAGTCTCCTTGGCTGACCTTGGTGTCAGAGAAAGGCTTGAGGCTTGGGAAGAGGATTAGGGAGAAGGACAGCAGGAGCACCTAAGAAAGTGATGAAAGAGAAAGAACTGAACAAATACACATGACAGAGAAAGACACGTTAGAAGATGGAGTGCATTCAAATCTACTGCTACTCAAAAAATCTGCCTGGATATGTGTGAACATGCTTTCAGATTGCAATGTTTAGAAGAAACCGGAATCATACTGAGTTTACAAAGTATACTGGAAGCTGAAATTCATTCATATTCAGAGGTTATAAATTCTTCACCACTCATGTAGCCTCCAGACTTGCGCCTTGTTACACTGCAGTGATCAAAGGTGGTAAATGTCTACTGTGCGTCTCTGTATGCTTTTTTTTTTGTCTCTGTTGTGTTTTCCGCGGGGGCCTGTTCAATCCTTTGTGTACATATCTAGAATGGCCACTTTCCCAGCGTTAACTGCTGCTGCTATTTCACTTGCAAGTTGGGGGATTTTAAAGGATGAGTCATATCCACTATCTGAGCTGGTTGTTAATCTGCCTGGCGCACACACTGACAACACCCGTACCAGTACACATGTTCCTGTCTGAGCCGACTTGCTGGATGTATTCATGACCAGAGCCTGCAGCCTGCGCAGCTGTTCCATTAGTGACCTGCAGAGAATATGTGGAGGAAAAGAAAAAGACAAAAAGTAAAGAGAAAGAACAGACAGCCTTGAACAATGTGATTAACAAAGATTTGACAAAACGAAAAATGCTAAAGAAATGTGACAAAATATCGTCCGCAGATTACAGAAGAGTGGATAAGTGAAAGGTTTTCTAAAATCACTCACATGTTGCACTTCTCCAGCTGGGACACTTTTCTCTGCAGCTCCTGGTTGTGCGCATTGCAGGCAGCCATCCTAGAGGAGACAGGGGACAGACAGGAGGAGAGGGACAAGGACAAATCCATCTCACAAAAATATATTTAACAAACACAACAATGCAAAAGTATATGTCTCCAATTAATCTACTGTACTGTATAACAACCACACCCTCTACTCAACAAACATGGATCCACATCTGTAAGCTGATGTTTCAGGGAAAACATTTGCTGCCATTTTTGTCTTCAGGAGCAAACAACAGGGGACAGCATCAGGAGAGAGGTCAGATGACGGTGAAAGCCAGAGTCAAACTGGGGGTTAGCTGCCCCCATTCGCATGCCACAAGGTGACTTTCATGATATACCATACTTACATGGCTAAGGGCTGCCTTAAGGGTATGAAGGCAAAATAATCAAGGCATTTAAGGTGTGTTTTGTAAAATGGATGTCAGTAATGGGAACCATTCTGAATATGAATACCATAATACATAAATATGCAAAAACGTTTACCGGCTCTCCAACCCATCAATATACTCCTTCTTCTTCTTCCTGCTCTCCTGGGCAGACTGCTTATTGCGTATCTTCCTGCGTATCTTCTTTAAGATCCTTTCTTCATACTGATTGACAGAGGAAAGGTAATTCGACCCTCTGTGGGATAAAATATAGGAGCTGATAATTGTTTTTCATTGTTAAATAATTGATATCAGTTTACCTTTGTGAGAGGTAGCTGACTCGGTAGAGTGACTCCCTCCTTTGCTAAAAGCTTCTTTTCATCTTCATTGAGGATCAGCTCCTGAATGGACTGTTGGGATGGCTGTGGGGGCTAGTCGAGAGATATGAATACTAATATTTAAAACATCACAACTGCTGTTTGATTACATTTACTCTTTCCATCATGTCCCTTTCTCCTCTTGCTCCACCAGCCCTCTCTCCCAAGAGCCTCACAGGAAGTAGTTAAGTAAGTGCAGACTATCAGGCCCCCTTCATCAGTTTCATTTCATGGCTACCTCAAAGTAATTACCGTGTGGGAACCTACACTGCATTCTGCCTCTCACTCCTTCATCTTATTAAACTAGGCTGCAAAGATGGGATCAATACCCGGAGCGTGCTGAAATCCACAGCACTGCAAACCCCCAAACTTTCGAAAGCACAAACATTTCATTTTGCTCGTGGTGACTTGATAACCTCAGCTTTAAAGAGCTTTTTCTTCAGGAATAAAATTATTATTATTAATATTTAATATAATGCAGCAAAAAAGGCGTATTCCCTTTTTCTCCACAAAATGCATTGTGGTAATATTACAGAGTTATAAATTCTTCAAACTTTAACGAGCTCATATCTTCAAAACCATTCAGGAAATAATACACATGAGGAACATTTTAGAAAAATATCAAATACTAAACCATACTACAAACTAATGTTTAAAAAATAGAAATGTTGTCCCAAACACAGCACACATGCACAGCATAGTAAACAATGGGTGAGTGAATCAAGCAGCAGGGCGATGATACTATCACTCTCCACCGAGTGCTGCTGCAGCATCCCCACCGACACTGTTAAACTCCCACCACAGCCAAGAAACACTTACAGGCTCTGGTGTGCCAGACAGAAGCAGATCTTTGACGGTTAGCGGGAAGCCAGAGGACAGCTGCGGTCTATGTGCCTCAGTAGAATATTGTGTAATCCTTGTCCTCCCTGTTGGGAAGCTGGGCTCCCAGCCATCTGCACCCACAGAGACACAAGAATACACACGCAAACAAACAATCAGACATGCTAGTGTTATTGTTTGTATTGTGTGATACACAATAACAAAAAAATGGAGAAATGACATGGAGCTTTAACATTGTTGACTGTCCTCCATGACTCTAAGAAAGAAGCATATTGCAGAATCCTGACTGTGACTAAAATCATTTTTTATTTGATGTTATTAGGTGTCAAATTATTTAGCAACTATTTTCGATGATCAGGTTACAGTGTGTTGTGTTCTGCTCTGAATGTTTCTCCTGTGTAGATATTTGTGACATACTGAGGTCAATGGAGACATCGGCTTCCAGATCTGCCTTGGTTTGTGGCCTTGAACCAAAGTACTGCACATCCCCAGGGGGGCTCTCAGATCGTTGTGGACTGTCCATCTGGTCTGAGGGAGGGTCCTCACTGATCCCACTGTCACTGGGAGACGGAGACCAGAGAGGCGAACCTGACACAGAATCACTTCCACTCAGGAGGGCACTGAGGAAGTCATCGTTTGCACGTTCGGGGGGATGCAGCATCTGCTAGATGAAAACTCTAAGTGCTATCATTAGTCTGTCTCTGTAAGATGACAACACTTTTAGACACGAGACAGTGTTTTAAAAATAGTGAAAAACCTAAAGGGCATGTCAAGGAGGAACCATACAGTTGAAAAGAAGCTACCAATTATTTGCAGCATGTATTAGTGACATTAGAGATCCCACAGCATCACGTACATTCAGATCCTGGGTCGGCCAGGGGTGACGGATGCCATTGTGTCCTGTGTCTTCATGACGGAGAATACCTTCGTTTTGATCAAACAGCCAGTCAAGAAGTTCAATGCCATCACAACCCTTAAACGACATCATGACACTTAACTACAACAGGCAGGACTATGTCTTTCATGCTTTTAGGAGGAAGGAAAACAAGACTGTAAAGGTTTAGTGAACTGCCTGAGCTGGTGTTTTATCGCCGACAATTTATATCCTCCCTGAGCTGTACAATATGTTCCTGTTAAGTAATTTTCCTGTTAAGACTAAAAACACCTAATAATTAGATGTTTAATTACATTATAATACAATCATTTGTCTGTAAATTGACCATGCAGATTTGAAACACTGTCCTCTGAACTTTTCAATGCAATAAAAAAGACAATATTTTGTTAATTACCTGATCCGTGTAATGCTCCATAATGTTTCTACTCGAGTGGCACAGCAAAAATGACGACCATCAAATAACAGAGATCCAGTCAAAATAACTGATTTACTAGTGGAGTAGCTTTGTCTTCGTTCCTAAAAGAGTCTCCACGGTATCTTTTTGCTCCTCTTCCCAGGTCCAAAGTTCAAACTCCAACACAACACACCTATCCAACTAGGTTGCTTTGTTCCCATTGGCTGTTAGAAGATAAAATCTGATTGGTAGCCAAGAGCAGACAACTAAGGAACTTCAGAAGCTGGTATATCTGGAGACTGAGGACATAGAGTCTCCAGTTACATCTAAAACACCAGAAAGGTCAAAGTCTGTTGTTTCCTTTCGTTTTTTTTTTTTTGATAACATATTGACGTGACATGAGGACAGCTCTGACCTTTGGCATATATTCATAAAATAATCAACATGCAGTGGCCAGGATGTTGAAAACAAAAGTCAAGAACGCTAGCTTTAAAAACACCAGAGAGCCAGAGCATTTTCCACAGAGCCATGTCCAAATGTGTAATTAAAGAGGCACACACAGAACTAATCATATTAGTTGTTTGGTAAAGTGAATACATGAATTATTACACATTTGTATGTGAGTGTGTTATGTCAGTTTCTAAATGTTTTAAATAGTTTCTATGTCATTTATAATTTTTGTTTAATAAGTGGAAATACGATAAAAATGCCAAAACACAAACAAGGCTTAAAACCTGTGCTGCAAAGTGAATGAATACTTAGTTACGCAAAAACAATTTGCATCCTCTCTTTAAAAATGACACGCTTTGCTTGCTTGTCTAATCACTGTTTTCACCTAAGCTGTAAACATTTCACAGTATCAGAAAACTAAGTGCGTGAATAAATGAAATAAACATACAGGAAGACATGAAGACATAATGAAATATCACGATGGACTAAAAAAAATGGCATAAAATAAACGGGCAGTGCTCTGAGAAGAGTAGTAGTTTTATGATTTTTTATTATTTGGTTTTTCTTATATAGACTTTTCCATAGACCAACTTCAGATGTGTTCCTTCTGGTGTTTGCCTTTTATTTGCCAAAGTAGATTTTTCAGTAGTTGTATACAAACATACTATAATTTTAGGAAACAGTTTTTTTTAATTGAATAAGTGAATATAATTTGACATGTTGTACATGCTAAACAAATAAGATACAGTCTAATGTTTAAATTGTTGAACGTTGTTGTTGTTGTTTTAGGTCATAGGTGCTAAGCTAAGCTAACTAGCTGCTGGCTCTGGTTACTTGTTCTGTGCGGT
Organism: Microctenopoma steveboyesi; assembly: GCA_032359275.1. NCBI lineage: Eukaryota > Metazoa > Chordata > Actinopteri > Anabantiformes > Anabantidae > Microctenopoma > Microctenopoma steveboyesi. The sequence continues at coordinate 7,292,739 of JAUMHF010000019.1, read as the reverse complement.
CATCGAAATCTCCTTCCTGGAAGGAATATATTTTTAGAATGTTAAAGTGTTTATTTTAATCTCTAAGCCTCCGACTACTATGACTCACCACAAATGAATTCTTCTGGGAAATGTGGCAATAGTTTGATTTTTCAGTGTAAAATTTGAAACTCCTCTGGAGCTCACCGGTGGGGTATAAAATATGCCAGAACGAGCACTCCTCTCCGTTCCATCAACATTTCACCCTCGCGCCATCTCTGTGTCACTGTCAGATTGAGAGGTAACATAAGGCCAGTAACCAGCCTTTTCTCTGAGTTACTGATGTCAATTATTACTGCTGTATGTGGAAGTTTAATTCAACCTGACTACATTAACCTATTGCTGCAGAGCTATAACATAACAACAACAATAGAGACACATGATGAGGAAGGTGGAAGCAGGTGGTGCAGACAATTCTCCCATATTGGCACATACATCCACCCTAGGTGGGTCAGGAAAACATGTAAAGGTAACTGCAGAGGAAGATATTGCAACAAAGCAGTGGCAGAATAAATGTGAATGCGTTTAAATAGACCACCAAATCCCAATGCTGCGATATGATGAGTATGATAAGCTGTCGGCTGACACAGCACAGAGGTAAATTGTCTTGGGTCTTCATAGAAGAAGCATTACCTAATCATTATTACTTTGTTATCTGATGGAGGCTGGTTCCAAAGGGTGAAAGCTCCGTAATTACAGCACAAGACATATTTGAAAACTTTAAAATAGAAGTGTTTGATAGAAACTCAGAGTACAGCGGGAAATTGTTATGGTTGTGTTTCAGGGCCTAATTTAGTTGGTTACAAATGGTTTCTGTGTTTTCTTGCCAATTACCTCTCACTGTATGATTTGGGGAATAAATCTCACTGAAACAGATGTCATCAACTAAAAGGGAATTCGGATACTTATATCAGTGATAACTGTCTAGATAAACTCTTGTTTTGTTAACTGTAGGGCAGTTTGTACATTGTATTATTGAAATTCGGCAGTAATTGTCCAATAGTGTAAATAGGGGCAAACACTAAATGTTAAAGTAAGTAAAACAATTAGTTATATTCAGAGTACTCAACATGTTAATATTTACAGCTCGCTCACTCTTAAAAATACATTACTGTAGAATTTTGTGCAAGCATTACTTAGGTCCCGAACAATAGATTTTTCTCTCCAGCACCACCATCAGGTTTAGAGAGTAAAATATATCAATATCACAGTAACATTTGACACCGCTGTGTGTGTCTGCCTCAGAATTCAATGAATTCTGTTATATTATGGATTTTCATTTAGTGCCCAATGTGGCTCAGGCTTTCAATTCAATTTCTCATTTAAAATGAATGACCTTTCACCATCAGTCTCAACCCTACGTCCACAACTCTAACTCTTAATTATTGTTACTGTTAAAAAGGTTGTGCCACGGCAAGGAATGAAAGACAATGAATGACAGAGACAGTTAAAATGTTTTAGCAAGATTATAGTAGCACACTTTAACATTGCAATACATCTAACAAAAGTTATGCAACACCAGGTGACCTCTAATAACAGCTACCCAAGAGAATAGACTACAAGCCTTTCTTTTGTTGCTGTGAAGTATTTATGTCAGTGAAACGCAGAAATGCCCAGAGCACAACAGGCTTCTGTGCACATGCTTTCACCTGTGCCTCGGGAGACACTGCCATTAAACTATAAAGCCCGTCTAGAAGAACTGTGAAATATTAATTCAAAGGTGTGGAGGGACTCAGAAGGTGTTTGACTCAATGTTACTACAACATCTTTTTTGATTTATTCACTGTATGTCACAAGGATAACTGGCGTTTTGCAGGAAAGAAAAGCTACATATATATCTAAAAAAGCTACACACACATATACATATATAGATACAGTATGTATATTTATAGCTCTCTCTCTCTCTCTCTCTCTCTCTCTATATATATATATATATATATATATATATAGACACAGTACTAAAAAAAAATTGTATTGTCTAATACACCTATAAGGACACATGATCCCTGCTGGCAGACGTGATTTGAAACTTGACACCCTAAAATGGAAATATTTAGTTTAGCATATTCTTTATTATATACAGTTTTTTGAAATTATCTTTAGTATCTCCAGACTTAGAAGTCAAACAAAGGAGGTAAAAGCTGTTCTTTGAAACAATACACTGCAGCTGATAATGCATCTGCTAAGCATGCAAAGTATCAACCCAAGGTCTGACTCAGAAACTATTAGCATTTCAGACCAGTGCGACAGTCAGCTCATTTGCATCGACTCTCTTGAGTTAAGTTTGACATCAAGGCTGTGCAAATAACTCTGATACGAGGTCTGTGTGATGTTTTGTTTTTATAGAAGACAGTCTAAATGCAGAAGAAAAATGAAGACAAATGAATTTTTGGATAGCAATAGATTTCAGATGTAAGACCTTGCGACTTGCAGTCAATATGTAATTCACCTCATAGAAAGCTGTTGACATGTTTCAACTATTTAATGTGATATAGCAACCACATATCAGTACATAGCATTACAAAAAAAACAACTACACACACATTATATAGAAAAAAAGTCATATTTTTGACAGAGATACTGGCAATGAAACCAGCAGCCACCTTCTAGGAGGCTGCTGGTTTCATTGTAGTGACATCACATCACATCACAATCATGATTGGTATCAGCATAGTTATCAGGGAAGAATAGAATAGTTAGGGCTACTTAAAATGTATCTAAAATTAATAGGCAACAGTGGAGAGGAACAGCTAATAAGGTTTTGTGAAATTGAATATGATGTAGCCTGATTATTTAGTGCTTTATAAGTGAAGAGAACAATTTAAAACTATTCTAGATTTTTCAGGGAGCCAACATGACTTTGAGACAGGATGTTTCTAATTATGGTAATATCCCTATGGTGGAAGAAGGCAATTCTACAGTTTTGCTTTATGTAGGAGGTAAAAGAAACATCCTGGTCAAAGATAACTCCAAGATTCCTCACAGTGGCACTTGAGGCCAGAGCTATATCATCTAGTCTGGCAATCTGACTTGTTAACGGATCTCTGAGGTTTTTAGGACCAAATAGAATAAGCTCTGTCTTGTCTGAATTAAGCAGTAGAAAGTACTTTTTAAAGGATTTGAGATAAATAGCAGATTCAGTATTGTTCTATAATTGGCTACAACTCCTGGAGCAAGGCTTTTTGAGTAGAGTTTTTACTACAGCTACCTTAAAAGCCTGTGGTACATATACAGATACTAATCTATCTGGTATAATATGGACTTGTTGATCAAGGGTAAAACCTCTTTGAGCAGTCTGGTCGGGATGGGTTCAGGGATAAATTAATTATTGAAATTAAGTCTGCTAGTTAATTCGCAGGAGCCTCAATTAATGTGGTTCTAGCTTAAGGACGGCCTTTTTAAACGTTCGTAAACGGTCTTTTCAGGCTAAGCAGGATACTTCTGAATCTGTAAAGCGCCACCTCCTTTGAAGTCTGCGTTAAGCTTCGGACTCGTGAGTTGTTCCATGGAGCAAACCTCCTATGATTACCTACCTTCTCTTTTAGAGAGGCAACAGTATCAAGTGTAGTGTGCAGAGAAGCAGCAGCGTTGTCAACAATATATTCAACCTTTACAGGAGTAAAGTTAGGATGATTATGTTCCATTGTGTCGACAAATGTCAGTGGGTTAAAAGATGAAGGAATCATTTCCATAACTGTGGTTACAGTATGTGTGTATGTTACAGTAAGAATTAAATGCAGTGTTGAGACTGTTGTTATCAACATCTACACGAATGTTAAAGTCACTGCCTATAATCACTTTATCTGTACAAAGAACTGAATGAGATAGAAAGTCTAAGAATTCAAATAGAAACTCAGAGTAAGGGAAAGGTGGACAAATAAAATAGGTTTTTGATTTTTCCAGTTTGTCTAAAAAAACTAAGGGAAAGCTCAAATGAATTATATTAATAAGCTGGAGTTGCAAATTGCTGTGACTCCTCCACCCCAGACTGTGCTTTTAGGAATATGATATTTATTATGACTTTGGGGTGGGGTGACTTATCAAGTCATCGTTCAGTGGCAATATTTGTTACAAACATGTTCACAGGTTGAAGTTTAAATTAGATTGGTCAAGTTTCTGTTGACCATTGAAATGCACAAGACTTCGCTGTGCTCCATAATTAGATGAGCTTAAGAATAATGAGCTCTCCTCTTCTGCCTTCAGATTATATATGTAGAGTGCTTTATTTTTGAAGTGGCTCAGTGATCAAATGTAATTTTATGCATAGGAAAACTAAAAGTGTAAAATATATTAAATATATTTATTCAGGCTGCAATGATAGTTTCAACAAAAATTGCAACTGGGCTTCATTATTTATATATACCATAAAGAAATAGTGTCATAGAAGAAAATATGTTGGTTTAACTTTTAACAAGGTTTTAGCACCTTGGGGTTTGTTCCACCTGTGTATGCATTTCCTCTGGTTGCCCCAAGATGCAATTTATTAGTGTTGGTGTTGTCTGCTTGATTGACACAGTAAAGCTCAGACAGTTTAATTACACACAAAAAAAATATTAGCTTGAGCTAAAGCAAACAATAGACACTGATAAAGACAGGAGTTGGTGCAACAAAAGTAAATTAATAGAAAGTATTGGACTCTTTGAAGTGTTCTATGATTTATCAATATTTTAACATTTTAAATAAGTTTAACATGGACAGGATAGCTTTTGACTGCGGGCTTCATATGTGCAGCATCAGTTGCCCGTGTCTAATTATAATTAGCTGCAAATGTGCCCAATAGGTAAATAAACAATAATAAATAGATAAATACATATTGTATCTATTTATCAAAATAAAGAATGGCAACAGAGAGCTTTTTGTGTTCCTATGTGGTGAAGTGTTTCATAGCGTTTTCAGCTCCTTTGCTTTGTTTAAGTTAGTCTATCACACTGTATATGGATCTTCTTTTACCTTTGTGGCATTGTTACACAACCACTGTCAACTAGCAACCTCACCCAGGAGCCAGTGTGACTGATGTCCAGAGGTCATTTGCATAAGTATGTTGTCCTTCTTGACTTTATTTATAATAAAGAAATTATAACCTGTTTGTACAACATTCAGTATGCTTTAAAACAAAAGAAAGAGTTCCTTTTTCTATTAAATTATATGACATTTCCTATAACTTGCTGAAAGCTTCGAACCCTGAATGGAACATTTCTATAGCATAAACCCTTAGCATCTTCCAGTAGGTGGTGTCTGTCTCATGCAAACCGGAGTTCTGCTCAGGGTTGGCCCACAAACGTGCTGCAGGGACTTCATCTCCCAGCTGAATATGAATACCTGGATCTCAACCATGGCACAGCTTGAAGGGTTCCACTCAAAAGGACATCTGTGTTGCTTTGCTGTCTTCTCACAATGACTGCTGATGTGCCAGCATAAAAAATGAATTCACATTTCTTCCCTGTGTGTTTTTCTGATAAAACTTTATATTTGTATGTGGTACTTGGTAGAAATCATATTTTTATATACCAATGATTTGAAATCTTAAATAGTCAATTATGATGCAGAGGTGTTTCATATGGTGAGTTTTGTTTACTTATTAATGTTCATAATGGTCATGCACACAGAAAAATAATGGTTCTTAAATGGTTCTTCAGACGCTTCTATGGTTCCTTAAAGAACCACAGCAAGTTAA